>JBBPLK010000022.1:21326-32346 GCA_038089735.1 Exsudoporus frostii
TTGGCCCATCTTGATGTATCTTGCAGAGCCTTGATCGACGATAAGGACGTCAAGGGCCTCATTGGCGGAGAAGGCTACTCGTACTATGGTGTGGCCGATGAAGGTGCTATCGTGGTGGTTCGGCCAGACGGATACGTCAGCACGATCGCGCCCTTGGATGGCGTTGCTGCAATCAGTGCCTATTTTGCGCAATTCATGAAGGTATGACATGCAAAATAGCTAATCTCACGGATGAGCTCTAGGGCGTCGGGGAAGGGCTAAATAGCATGACAATGTTGTTGTATAACTCAAAAATAAAACCGTCAATAATAGTGCACTGGGTGACTTTCCATGTGCATAAATTTCAGCCCATTTGCGAGGCAACTCGGAAAAAAAGGTAGTGGCAAGTACCACTTAATATCCCAACATTCTCCCTTAAACGGTATGGGGGGAAGTGAAAAGAATGTCTATATACAAAATGCTCCCATGAAATATCATACGAGTACTTGTGTTGATCAGCGTTGAACGTTAAACGTTAAGCATGGACTTCTCGAGGCTTGGTTGACGGTCACGAAGCAATAAACTTACCCTGGCGCTGCATCTAATCCGCACAACTTTACGAACCCGATGCGACCACACGCGCTGGAACTTGGTGCGCCACTTGTCTTGTCGTACGTCGCGTCCCTTCTCATCATCTTCAGGGCGTTCCTGCGTGCTCTTGTAGTCCGGCGCGTCTAGGTACCTGGCTGGTTCGCTCTGTGTCTCTATAAGCTCCGCGTCCGCTTTTACGCGCAACTTGTCTGTGCTTCTTGGCGCTTTCCTCTGACCTTGGTTTGCTTGGGTTCATCGGTTACACATCTCGCCATCTTTCTCGCTCGTTGATGCACTCATCTCGGCCTGGTCGACACTTCCGACTCGTCCAGGTGCGTTTCATGCGCTCGCGTCTTTCTTCGTCTGATTGACCCCGAGTGACCCAGGGCTCTGTCTGGCGGCTTGGTGGGTTTCTTGGACTCACTGGACCTCTCTGATCGCTGTCTCCGAGCCCGGGGCCCTCGCCTTCGTCGAGTTTCGAGCTCAACTTTGTGGTCGGTTTCTTCGCCGTATGTTTCAGTGTCATTGGTCATCGATTGACCACGTCGCTCCCCCTCGAGTGATGCGCTGGGCTGCTTTAGTGGATTTGGGACGCATTCGCTGTCGTCACGGCAGCGGCGGTGCAATTGAGCGAACACACGCACGCACGGCTCATGTGCAAGAACGAGGATGAGCGAGCACATGGTCTGCGTACGTAAAGGCGAGGTGAATTTCTTGCCAAAAAAGGCCCGCCAGTAGGCCGATATGAAGGCATTGTGAAGTTCGGCTTGGCCGGGCCGGATAACCAAGACTCGATGAAGTCAGATCAAAGATAGAAACCAGGGCCAGTAAAGCCTGCACGACTCACGGTGAATGCCGCGGATTTCACTCCGTTTGCACCTACCTGGAAAATACTTTTTCTCATTGAGATGTAAGTTTATCCGGCTCGGATTGGGTTGGTCTGTGCTCACGGTCCCCTCGAATCGTACGAGTTTAGAAATACATTGCAATGAAAAGGCTGGGGTGGGATAGAGTGGAGATTTCGGCCTCAATCCCCCTGTCGAAGTAAGTCCAGCACCATTTACCGCCCAAATGCAAACATGTTCTCAGGTGTGACAACTTACTGCACGGGACACCTCTCTGTCAAATTGTCTTTTTCTTCTCACTCGCCTCCGACAAGTAGTTTCCATGAACACAACCTTAGAGTATGTGAACCTAATGTGCACTTCCGCTTCTCTCGCTGATATAAAAAGGGTCCCTTTACCTGGATGAAATCGTGGTGGAGTCAACTCCGTCATTTCATACTATAATGCCATCGCCTCGTCAGTCTGAAGTGGATGTCCTCATTATTGGTGCTGGGCCTGCTGGGATCATGTGCGCCAACGCTCTGGGCCACGCGGGGGTGAACGTCAAGATTGTGGACAAACGGTATGCACTCGCCGTCATATTAGTGCGCATATACTGATGTGTCACGTAGCGCTACCGAAGTGAAGGTTGGTCAGGCGGACGGATTTACACCCCGAACCATGGAGGTCTTGCAGGTGAGTATCTCTGCTTCTGTTCACCGATTTCCACAGATGACGATCCTTGCAGAGCTATGGACTTGGGGATCGTTTTCTGGAGGCAGGAAATCAAGTATATATAGCTGTAAGTGACTTGGACTTCGGGAGCTAGTATCTCTAACTCTTCTTGTCGTACAGGCATTCTATGACCCCGGTCCAGAAGGTGGCATTCAGGCAAGCGCCATACTAATCATGATATTGACTGGGTCTCAATTATTGGCATTAGTTGTCGAGTCGTGATATCAACATAAGTGTACCTTCTGCTCGTTATCCCTTCGAAGTAAGTTCTACTAGACCTTGCAGTCCGCCTTTTCTCAGGACAAGTCCCTAGCATTCGCTCCACCAAGGATTGATCGAGTCGATATTTTTGGATTCCATGAAATCACTGGGTATTGAAGTTGAACGGTCTACCTTCCCCACTGATATAGAGTTATCAACCGACGAGGCAGAACTTGCCGACCCTACGTCATATCCAGTCAAGGCGAGTTATTTTTATCCACACGAGTGCACACGTTGATGGAGAAATTCAGGTGACACTGAAACACCTAGAGGGACCTGATGGAGAGGCACACGAAGAAATTGTGCGTGCCAAGTTTGTGCTTGGTGCAGATGGTTCGCAGTCCTAGGCACACCATACTCCCACCAGAACTCACGCGTACCCACAGGAGCCCATTCGTGGGTCAGAAAAACCTTCGACATCAATATGGATGGTGAACAGACTGGTGAGAATATTTTCTCGGATTATTGAGCATTGTGATGTCTCATTATCTCTGCCAGACTTCATTTGGGGTGTTTTGGACATGGTTCCGGATACAGATTTCCCCGATGTCAGACACAAGAGTCTTGTTCATTCCCACAATGGCTCGTGCCTAGTTATCCCTCGTGAAGCCGAGAGAATCCGGATCTACATACAGCTCGCCGATAAGGATGTGCTGGACCCAAATACAGGAAGGATAGATAAGGATAAGATGGGTCCCGACCAGCTGCTTGAGGTCCTTTTTTCCCTTTCACCGTGCGAACGTATTGGCCTAATGCTGTGACCCAGGTTGCACAACGCACTCTCAGTCCATACTCAGTGAAACCAAAGAATGGGATCAGCTGGTGGACATTATACACCAGTGAGCCATTACTCAGCACGGCTTTCCCTCTTTTCGTTGCCCTGATTTTTGATTAGTTGGGCAACGCGTTGCATCCAAATTCTCTATTAAGAATCGTGTATTCATTGCAGGAGACGCATGTCATACACACTCACCTAAAGCAGGTGATTTGTCCTGCGTATTCTGTATGATACGTATTCAGGCTTAATCCTGTTCTATAGGTCAAGGCATGAACGCAAGCATGAATGACGCACACAATCTTGGTAAGCTTGGCATGTTCCGTTGTTCAATGCATACGATCTGACCACCGATCGTAGCTTGGAAGCTCGCGTTTGTGCTCCGTGGTTGGGCAGACATGTCCTTGTTGTCAACTGTAAGTCACTGCTGCACAGTAATCTGACAAGTCTCTGAAATACCCATCACCCAGTACGAATCGGAGCGCCTCAAGTATGCGCAAGATCTCGTTACATTCGACAAAACATGGTCCACTCTTTTCTCCGGAAAACCCCTGACCAGTGATAACATCGATGGTGTTTCTCACGAAGAATTCCTGAAGTGAGAGAAATCATATATCATCCGAGCTCGTCTAATTACGGCCAACTTTAGGGCATACCGGACATTTGGAGGGTTTTCAAGTGGCATTGGGGTGCACTATGGTCCATCCATCGCTGTCGTCGACAAACACCAATCGTTGGCTACCAACCTCGTCATTGGTGAACGTGTTCCCCCACAAGTATTTATTAGAGGGGCCGATGCACGTGCCTACGAGCTGCAGGATCTTCTTCCGTCCGATTTCCGCTACAAGGTCCTTGTGTTCACTGGCGACCTCGATGATTCTTTGCAACAGGAAAGAATTGATTCCATGGTGAAGGACCTGCAGCAACCTGGGAGCTTCTTTACAAGATATACTTCGAACGAGTCTTCAAGTTTGAGGTTTGATATCATGACGATCAGCAAAGGCAAGAAGGAGAAGTTCAACTTCATGAAGGTCCCGTCGTTGCTAAGATCACATTGGTCCAAGTGAGTGCTGGTTTGGTCTGGAACTAGGCCCATCTTGATGTATCTTGCAGAGCCTTGATCGACGATAAGGACGTCAAGGGCCTCGTTGGTGGACAAGGCTACTCGTACTATGGTGTGGCCGATGAAGGCGCTATCGTGGTGGTTCGGCCAGACGGATATGTTGGCACGATCGCGCCTTTGGATGGTGTTTCTGACATCAATAACTATTTCGCGCAATTCATGAAGATCTAATGGCATGTTTGTATTTGGGTAGTATCGCACCTGCGGTCTCGGTAAAAGTCACGTCGTGGGACACTGTTACACTGGAGACGTTTCGACCTGCGGAGATCTCGGTGACAATGCCATGTATTAACACCATCTCCACCTGACACAGTAAGGAGACACGTGAAACGGTCAGGTCCTTGTGGACGGGCATATTCTTGGGAATGCCGATTTGTGTCGGCAAATACCGGTGAGTTGACGCAAAAAAGGAAAGCGTTTCCCTGGTGAGTTGTTCCCACGTTATGTGGTTGGAGAAAAACCTTGTCAAGCGAGGTAATCAATAGGTGCCTGTGCCTGGCCTGGTCCCCACTGTCGACACGTGGATGTGTGCTGACGAGTAGAAATGGAGATAGAAAGATGAGGTTCATAGAAACAGGGATGAATCGCCAGAGAGCTCCGACTTCAGCACCTCGAGACTCGCCATCAGATCCCCAATCACGCTCACACGTCACGGAGTCCGCGCGGCGTTTTACTGAAACGACGTGAGCTCTACCGAGGCCGTCGACAATTCGTGTGTAAATTTAACTTCGAGGCTCTCAGGCGTACAGTTGATGCTTCAATCACTAATCGGCTTCGCGCTGAGATGGCACTCGGGCAAAGACGGAATAAGTCAGCAAAATTGTGATTGCTCGCAGCGAACAACACTATGAAATTTGCGTGCACCCATTCCGTGGAACACCCGATGGACGAGACCGTTCCAAAACAAAGGAAGATCGACGCTGAGAAAGTCACGCCGAATTCGACCACGATGAAGTGAGAACCAACGACTTGGAACGAGGTGTACGTATCAGGGCACTTGACAAACAGATTGCCGATTATCACTGCGATATCTACAGATTATTCCTCTGCATTTCCCCCGGAACAGCGTCGTTCTGCTTCTTTCCATGTTTCCATGACGCTCTGACTGTACCCTCCTCCAGCCTCTTAATCTGGTTGTCATGTTCGGCCTTCTCATGCTCGGGAGTCTTCTGATGAGTTGAAACACCTGGTTGTAGCATTCTTCAGAAATCATGGCAACTCGTCTCCATTCAGTTGACCCATCTTTCGGTTCTTCTCCTTATCCTCCCATGTTTCCGACTTTCCGGACAGGCGATGACAATAATGGACTGCAAGACAGAGATTGATTGCATCCCGAGGAGAATGCTTTACTGGACTGCTAACTTCGAATAGCCCATAATGCACTCTATAGGCACATCTTTTCTGTCTCTCTGGCAGCTGTGTGCCATTGTGGTTGACGTACGATATGCCAGACTTCCTGTGCTGCTTTGCACGGCCAGCCACTGTTGAGTAGATAACCAGTATTGCAGCACATTGTCGTCATTCCAGATTTGGTGTGTCTCGAGTGCCGGTTTCAAGTTCCGATGATCATGACATACGACCAGGTAATTACGAAAAGCGCAGTAAACCCCAATAATTGTACCTGTCTGGATTTGGCACGATCTCGTCTGTAGACCGGACTGAAAAGGCCACCTGCAGGGTGCAAGCAAGGCCCAGGGAACCGTGCCTTCTCCTTCTCCCACACCATCCACCATGCCCCTGGAAAGTTACGTTGGTGTCTTGATCATTGGAGCTGGTCCTGCTGGAGTGATGTGTGCCAATGCACTCGCAATGGCGGGCGTCGACGTGAGGATCATTGACAAACGGTACGATCTCGTCCAACATGAACGTCGCCCATATGAGCAACCGAGTGTTGACTGGCCCCAGCCCCATAAAGGTCGCAGCCGGTCAAGCGGACGGTATTCAACCAAGGACAATCGAAGTGTTGCAGGTATAAGCAGGCTGCTGTCGTTCCCCACGTCTTTGAGCACGTCCTGAACTTTGGTAATAGAGCTATGGACTGGCCGAGCGCTTGATCCGAGAAGGAAACCAAATGCACATGTGTGTATGTAATGGTTTGCTTAGTCATAACCTCCGTGTGTCTGACGAGCTCTGATGGCTCAAGGCTTTCTACAACCCTGCCCCGAACGGAGGAATCGAGGTATGACCTATCTTCGGCCTTACAGTATTTCTCGAATGAGTCCCGAAGCGCACAGGACGTGCCCCCGATGTCACCGCGTCAGCTGCTCGCTATCCATTCGAGGTGCGGTCCTTGTCGTCGAATTTTCTTCCTTTTATTAAGTAATGCATGGACGGGCGTGTAGATTACACTCCACCAGGGAGCAATTGAATCTATCTTTCTTGATTCTATGAAGGACCATGGACTTAAAGTCGAACGCCCAAGACAACCTTTGGCCATTGAGATTTCGGAAGACGTCGATGAACTGTCAAGCCTTTCGACATACCCAGTAAAGGTAGGCACTAACCGTACCCGCCTACCCTTCAGTTATGATCACCATAGGTCACTGTAGAGCATTTAGACGCGATCGACGACGAGAGCAAGACAGAGATCGTACATGCCAAATTCGTTGTCGGGGCAGATGGCGAGTCGTACCTCACTTGTATACGGGCCTGTCACCGATATACGGTCTGCAGGAGCACATTCGTGGGTCCGAAAGACTCTAGGAATTGAGATGATTGGCGAACAAACTGGTAATGCGACCCGATTTGTGCTATACTTCCGCCGTATGCCTAATCAAATGAACAGACTACATCTGGGGTGTTGTCGACTTGATACCAGAAACAAACTTTCCAGACATTCGTAATCGCACTGCTATCCATTCAAAGAACGGGTCCTGCATGATCATTCCCCGTGAGGGCGACACGGTCCGTTTGTACATCCAGCTAGCGGATACGGATGTCGTAGATCCGTTGACCGGAAGAGTTGACAAAAGCAGGATGAGTCCACAGAAGCTTCTTTCGGTGAGGACTTTTAGGGGGGTGGTGAACTTTATCGTACGATTGATCAGTGCCGGTAGGTCTCCAGGAAGATATTACACCCATTCGAGATAGCCGACCGGGAAGCTATCGAATGGTGGACAATTTACACCAGTATGTCCTTTCCAAGATTCCCGCTCACGGCCGTTTTAATGTGTGAGCTACCTGCTAGTCGGGCAGCGTGTGGCATCCAGTTACACTGTCAAGGACCGCGTTTTCATTGCCGGCGATGCGTGTCATACACATTCCCCAAAAGCTGGTGAGAATATTGCTCTACCGTATCTGGAAATCCAGAATCATTTCACCATGGTTTAGGTCAGGGTATGAATGCCAGCATGAATGATACCCATAATCTCGGTATGCATCTCCCCGCGTCGTTATGTGTAAACTGAGAATCGGTTAGCGTGGAAACTTGCACAGGTGCTCAGAGGATGGTCCAGCCCGTCACTCTTGAAGACTGTAGGTTTCATAATGACTCACCTTTCTGTATCTGCTATATCCTGTCTTCTTAGTACGAACAAGAGCGCAAAAAATATGCCCAAGACTTGATAAACTTTGATAAGGAGTTCGCAACTTTGTTCTCCGGAGAGCCAAGGACAGAGGAGAATGAAGATGGTGTATCTCACGAGCAGTTCTTGCGGTTAGTGTCATCCACATGGTGTTCCGCCTGTTGGTGAATCTTTCTCACATCAATTCGTTTATCAGAGCGTTCCAAACATTCGGAGGATTTACCAGCGGCACCAGTGTTCACTATTCTCCGTCTGCGATTGTGGATCCCAAACATCAGAAATACGCGGAGAATCTCGTCATTGGACAAAGAATGCTCCCACAAATATTTGTTCGCGCCGCCGACGTTCGCCCAATTGACATACAGGACTTACTCCCCTCAAATGTTCGCTTCAAAATGTTGTTCTTCGTGGGCAATCTCACCGAGGCGCGAATCACCGAGTTGAACTTGCTCGCGGAAGAATTGAGCAAGCCATCGAGCGTCCTCAGTAAATACAGTACTGATGGGAATATCTCGAGTGTATTCGAGATTATCACAATCACCGCGGGAAACAAGGAGGACATAAATTACTTGCTCGTCCCTGCATTCTTCCGTCCCCACTGGACAAAGTAAGTATTATCCTCTCATCCATGTCGTTGATGGGTTGATATATGATCCCGCCACAGAGTCCTTCTCGACGATACCGATGTGACCAGGACCAAGGGTGGGGACGCATATAGGAGATTCGGCATCGATCCGAAACAGATCACGCTTGTGGTCGTTCGGCCGGACGGATATGTGGGCACAATCGTTCCGTCGACCGCCGTTGCAGACTTAGAGAACTACTTTGGTTCATTCTTGATCACTTGTGGGCTCAATTCCTAGTGGGGCAGCGAGTATCACTGTATGCCTATCGCAAGGGTATCTTGTACAATTATGTTGAGAATTATAAGCATACAATACAAATATGTACAGGCCCAAATCGCAGTGCGTTGACATTCTCCGTCAATCGTCCGCTCGCGTGATTTGGGCGTGTACCGTGTCAATCAACCCCGCCACCCGGGTAAAGGCGCCGCGTCCGCACTCCCGACAGGTACTCTCCTTGCACCACCTCTTCCGACTGGTAGTTTTGCTGGCATCTTTGCCATGGCTTTAGCCTGTACTTCAGGTTTGCTCGTGGTGGAGGCACCAGGTGGTTTAGTCGAGGGAACACCCAACATGGGCGGTGAGCCTCTACGAGATGGCTTATCCCGGTTCTCCTTTTCCCCAGCACCGATCGTCTTGGGTTTACTTGTAGCAGCGGGCGTGGTAGGTTCCTCCTTAACCTTGCTCCTCTCTTTCGACGTCCGCTTCTTCGTATCCGCTTTGTCAACCTTTTTCACCCGCGCAACATTCCGTCCTGTCTTCTTCTCTCTGAGTGGACTGTCATCATCATCCTTCCCTGCCACCGCCCCCATCGCAATGGGTGCAGGGCATCCCGTCGGCGTCGTAACCTCACCATCTGACTTGGGCAACGGTTCAAATTCTGGGCTCTCGGGGGAGTCGGCGAGCATGAGGATGCGACTGAGTGGGCTCGGTTTTGCGGGCGAATAGGCGTGCATCATGTGAGGCACCAAAGGTTTTGCCATGGGAAATGGACGTCGGAAGGGGGGTGGGGTTCGAGGTGCGGCTGGAACTGGGGCCAGTTTTTGCATGGGAGCGGGGGCGGGCTCAATGATCGTCGGTATGGGGTTTGGAAGAGAGAGTTGTGGGGGAGAGGAAGACGGTGATGAGCCCTCAGCAAGGTTTAGATCGCTCTCAAGGATCTCACTGTCCGAGGGTCCGAGCAACGGGTCGGGTGGTGGCAACGATGTCCTGGGCGACGGAGGTGGGAGAACGAAAGACGTTGGAAGGATCGATTTCGTCAGGGCGGATGATTTATTATTCGCATGCTGTTTTGGGACTACGATGGGGATTACCTCCGTCTCGTACGCAGGTTCAACATTGGTCGGGGGCGGAATGGAGAAGATGGAGGAACGACGGGAGACACGCGTTTTACGACTATTACCCGATTTGCCTACGACCTTCTGCTTGCGGGGGGACTTGCGGGGTGACTTCTTTACTTCAGGAAGGTAAGCAGCCAAACAGGGGGAAGGAGGTGCGCCGGGGGGTGGTGCTTCCGGGGCGGGAGGGTGTTCGGAAAGCATTTGCTGGACTTGCCATGACCGCCTTTCTTCCAAGAACACGATCCTTTCACTCTGAACACGAAAATGAGAGCCAGGTTAAATGAAAGCAAATCAACGAGCCTACCTCGAAGGAGGATTTCTCTTTGCCGAGCTTCACGGCTGCTTGGGTGAACTTCTCGCGTTCATCTTCAAGCTCTTTCTTGATGCGATCGAGCCGGTCACGTTCAGCATCGCATTCGGAAGCGATCATCAAGTCGTCCATGGAGGCTCTCTGCATTCCTTGGACTGCCAGTTGATTAAGAAGTTCACGCGTTTCGGTTTCGTGTGTCTCGTGTAGTTTGTTGGCTTCATCTGAATGAGAGGATACTATCAGCTGAAAACATAGGGACGCATAGTGTCCGACACACCAAGTTCGATTTGAAGCTTCTCGATGACGGCCTGAAGGCGTTTACATTCTTCGGAGTCTGCTTCCGTAGGTTGTCCAGAAGCTGTGACCTGGGTGGGATTTGTCCTGTTCAAGAGGTGTTTCGATAGTATGGAAATGGTATCATTTGCGGATACAAAGAGAGAAAGAATTTTATCATCCGCCGCGTTAATTGGCGTAAGCGGGAACAACGCATCATGATCAAAGGAAGCAGGCTATTACATATTAGTCTATCTACGTCGAGAGGAACAGTGACAAAAACTTGCCTCTTCTAATTTGATGGAAGCCAAAACCCGTATTTCATGTATCATAGACTGCAAGCGATTCGCGGCCACGAGTATCAATCGTCTCAGTCGGGTCGTCTCGTCAAGAAGTTCTGTTCTCGAATTTTCGGCGTGCTCCAGAGCGACTTCCAGGTATCCTTTACCCTTTCCGATCAGTTCCATGCCTGAGGAAATCTCAGCGTTAGCCCCCCGGATTACCATGCCAGGAGAGGCTGTGGGCGATTTTGCTTGAGAATCTGAGAGTTTGGTCCATTTGTCCACCATTCGTTCGACCTCCTTCTCCTTCTTCTTGAGTTCGGCTGCGTGCGTGGCACGGAGGGCTTGGAGGGATGTTCTCGTGCGCTGAAGTTCGCCAGT
>JBBPLK010000022.1:32443-70376 GCA_038089735.1 Exsudoporus frostii
CTTGAGAATCTGAGAGTTTGGTCCATTTGTCCACCATTCGTTCGACCTCCTTCTCCTTCTTCTTGAGTTCGGCTGCGTGCGTGGCACGGAGGGCTTGGAGGGATGTTCTCGTGCGCTGAAGTTCGCCGGTAGTTTGTTTATGACTCGACTCTGATGATTGCAGTGAACGAGCGGCAGTCCTAGCACACGGTGATAAGTGGTTCCTGGAAAGTTAGTTCTGCTGTCACTCACGCAAGACGCGACTTGTACATGTTCACTTCACGTTCGGCATTGAGTGCTGCTTCGGTAGAAGAGCGATGCATGCTCATGAGCCGCTCATGGTCGTACGATAGAGTTCGTAGTTTCGTTGACAGTTCCTCTGCTCGCGACATGTCGCTCTACCACGTATTTAGAGTACGAACTCTGATCTGAATGGGTTGACATACCACTCGTTGACTGAGCATCGCGAGAAGACATTTCGTGAGACATTCCATATTCTTATTAGAGATACCTTCGAGCGATATACCGGGACTTGCAGTGAACCCATGGGCGACAAGTTGTGAATTTATGTATTGGAAGCTTGAGGTCGATGTGCAAGACGAGGATGTCGTGTCAAAGGCTGATCCAAATTCAGATACGGATACATCGAGTGCCCAGTGAACGTTTCTTTGGGCCTCCGTCATGAGAGCGGTGCTACTTTCGCCGTCGTGGTCGTGTTCGTCGTTGAGGTCGATGTTGAACGCGCCGAGTCACGTGCTCGAAATAAGTCACATGTGGTCACGGAGAGCGTGACACTTTGGCTGAGCTGCGTGTTACATAATCCGGTCTTTGGCAGGGAGCGCCGCATCTGCTCCTCGTCCGCTCGCAGTCCGGTCTGTCCCTTTTGGCACGGATTTCGTTTCTCTTCTTCTTTCCGTGATCTCGTTCTCGTTTTCATGCCTGGAGTTGCCATACTTCCCCTGACGTTTCCTGGACCAGGCTTCGGATCTTCGCACAGTGAGAGGAGCCACTTTTACCTTCCCAACGACACCAGAAACGACTATACACCACTGCCAGCAATGCACGATGGTTCCGTCGTCGCCAACGACGATCTGACGGTCGCAGAAGTCAAAGAAAAGGCGAAAGAAGACGTCCGCAAAGCTGCCAAGGGGGTATCCGCCATTACACTCATCAAGACCGCACGCACGCAGTCTCAGCAGGCTCGAATTCATGAGAACCAGGGCGACCTGAAAGCGGCTCTTGGCGCTCTTTTGAGGGCTGGTAGCCTAACTCACATGTTCATGAACAGTGCAGAGTTCGTGGCTGAAAACAAACCTGGACGGCATGGGCTTTTGTACAAGGAATTTATGGACTTCCAAAAGGTTTATATCGATCTCGCTAGCCTCATTTGTGGTTAATGTTTGCATCATCAGACCGAGGGTAGTAATCTTACGCAACGTGTTCAAGCTATCGAAGCAAAGTTGACCGATCTGGAAAAATCAGTTGCAACGTGAGCATTATCAATCCGGATCTCTTAACCTTACTCACATGACCCATCAGCGACGATAACAGCGACGCAGGACCAAGCAGACGACTTGGGACCTCTATAGCCGATCGTGTCAGGAAATTGAACGACGCTGGATTGGCCGTTGATACCTCCAAGCGTACCTCCCGAGAATTCCCCGCTGCACCCTCTACCCCTCTTGCCATCCCACTCAGATCCCCCGAGCCCATACGCACGCATAAACTGTCGCCGACGCTTGTATCAGCGCCGCCCCATCCACCACTTTCAGCCGTCATCCCACTATCAAACAATAGCTCAACGACATCGTCGCCCCATGCTGTTGTCCCACCCTCCAGCCTAGGTCCTCCTTCGCCAACGTCCTCTGAATCATCCTCTCCTCCTCTTGCTCATACTACTATCGCTGGATTCTCACAGGCTTTCCCATCTATAGACGAATTGGACGAATTTACATCCAGATTCCCGTCCGTTCCAGTTCCAGAACCCACAGGGAGCAGTAGTATTACCCACCGGTCGTCTGTCTCGCAATTTAACAGCGTAAACGGTGGTGAAATGTCAACTTCACCTCGTTTCAAACAATTCCCATCGTTATCTATTGACCCTGGGCCACGGCCGTCGAGTACACCAATAACACCAACCATAAACGCCTTCATCAGTCGTCCAGCTTCTCCAGTAATCACTTCAAAACCGTCAATTAACAGTCTCGCGTCCTCCCCACTCTCCTCCAAGACGTCACCCGTGCCGGACAAACCGGTGGTTCAGGCGTCAAATACCATCCTTCCCGAACTCCTGCGTGAATACTTGGATACATCCTGCCTTAAAATTCTTGTGGTCGACATACGGACGCGAGAAGATTTTGACAATGAACATATCAAAGCAGATGCCATAGTATGCCTCGAGCCGTCCGTCCTTGCACGTCCAAGGTAATTGGGGATCCATACACTGACACGTTTCTGCTAACGATAGGCGGTAGTGTGACGGCTGCTAGCCTTGAAGATTCGCTGGTTGTCGCACCACGCGAAGAATGGGTGCTCTTTCAGAACCGTGACAAATTTGACCTTGTAATTCTCTATGATGCTTCTTCAGAGACGTATGATGTTACCGGTCCTCTATCGGCCTTTGTCCGAGCTGTGTTCGATGGTGCATACAGGAAGTTTCTGCGTCATACACCCGTGTTACTTGTAGGAGGCCTTCAGGCATGGAAGGAGAAGTTTTCGGATGAGGTCTTCCATGGAGTTCCCGGTGGAACGCGGGTCACCCCAAACAGCATTCTCGAGAATGGCATCAGTAGTACCTCAGGTGCGATACAATCTTCCGTGTCGATCCCCGATGCGTCGCGCAATCGGTCGCTACCAGGTCCATCACATGTAAACGGCGTATTGGCGGAAAAACGACTTCCGGAGTCGTCCCCTTTGTATGTCCTCACTATTCCGATTTTTCGAATGATGTTCACAGCTGGAGATGATCAAAGATTGCCCGGAAAGACTCCTGAAATTGACGTGATTTCGGATGGTCCTGCATCTCTAGTTCGTCGGCAACTGATATCCAGACCTCCATCAACTATATCACATTCTCATAGTCAATCGGAAAGCGTAAGATGTATTCGTATTTCTGGTGGCACCACTTTCACTGTCTAGCCGTAGATATCACAATCACCCAGGCCGACAATGTACTCTTTTGGCAGCGGTACAACAAGCTCAACGACTATTACATACCCTTCTATCGCTCCAGTATCACCTCCTGTGACAAGCACATCCTCCTTCTCACCAATCCCTTCGTCATTCACACCTGTATCTCTCCCTCCTCAAGCATCCATCAACCCTTCGCCGTCGGCAAGACGGCGAAGTGAGTACCTGAATGGTTCCACGGGATCTGGCTTTGCTCATCGTCCAACATCCATCGACTACCCCGATCTTCACGTCATTCGGCCACCCCCACCCGTAGCTACTCCTGTGTCTGAGCGTCAGGACTCGCGACCTCGTCTCCTGCATTCATCTTCAAATTCTGTTTCGGTACCATACTTGACCAAAGCAGGTCCAAAACCCCCGACCATTCAGTCTGACTACCCAGTTCTCTATTGGTCTGATATGCAAATCAATGTGACCGGGTTAAAGAATATGGGCAACACGTGCTACATGAATGCGACAATTCAGTGTTTAAGCGCCACGATACCCTTTGCGAGATTCTTCACGGGTATGGTCCGCTTGTTAAACACTGAATCTAAGAAAAGTACTGACTGTATTCAAGATGGGCGGTGGAAGAACGCGGTGAATATGGTGAACCCATTGGGAACGAAAGGGAGCTTGGCGCGTGCATTTGGACAAATCCTCTATGACATGTCGCATTCAGAGCTTCCTCACATTACCCCTTCTACGTTCCGAGTACGTCTATCTTTCTACCAATTTGATCGGGTACTCGAATTACACCCACACAGAAATCAATATGTAACCACGCGGCCCAGTTTAGTGGTCCAGACCAACATGACTCGCAAGAGTTTTTGACGTTCCTCCTGGATGGCCTTCACGAAGACCTCAATCGTGTAATTTCGAAACCTAACAACGAATCGTCACCCGAACGCGAAGCAGAGCTCGAAAAATTGCCTCAACAGATCGCGAGCGAGCAAGAGTGGGAAATATATAGGATGCGAAATGATAGCCTGATTGTGGATTATTTCCAAGGACAGTTTCGGAATAGGATGGAGTGTCTGACTTGCCACCACGTTAGTGATGATGGTACCTTGACATCCAGAGCTTTGTCGTACTCACGAGTTCCATGTTTCAGACTTCAACGACCTACAATTCATTTATGTATTTATCCTTGCCGATACCCTCCATCAAGGGTCCCTCAAAGGTTTCCTTGTACTCGTGTTTGGACGCATTTGTCAAGGAGGAGGTACTTGAGAAATCAGAAGCATGGTACGCGCATTGTCTACCCATCTTACAACGATCTCACCCCCTGACCCGCCTCAGGCATTGCCCAAAATGCAAAGCATTGCGGAGCGCCACAAAGATTCTTTCACTCTCTCGTTTGCCTCCGGTTTTATTGATCCACCTGAAGCGCTTCTCTGTCAAGGGACCTTTCACAGACAAGATCGAAACGGTCGTGGATTTCCCTCTCAAGAGCCTCAATCTCACCAATTACATGCCACCTCCACTTCCACCAGACATGCGCAAGAATGCGGAGAAACCGACACCGGCGAGTGCAACCAATGACCCGCGCGTGCAAGTGCCGCCATACAAGTACGATCTGTACGGCGTCACGAACCACTTTGGTAGTCTGAGCAATGGGCATTGTAAGTGTCTTGTTCCGTCGCTCGGTATTTCTTGTTCGGTTTGGCTCATGGGTTTTCGTAGACACGGCATTTGTTGCATCTGGGCCTGGATGGCTTTATTGCGATGACAGTCGGATCGCATCGACGGACTCCAAGGAGGTGGTGGTATGTACTCCCTTTCTCCCATTTTAGACACACCTCTCACCATTTCACAGGGACGCCCCGCATATGTACTATACTACAAACGAATCAAGACGTAGGACTTGCCATGTTCTCTGACTTGGCGTAACATTCTCTTTCGCTCTTCTATTTCTTACGGATATTTATCAAGTCATTGCTTATTTGGATGCTTCATTGATAAGTTTCCTTCTTTTTGTTCATGTTCACACACACAGTACTACCCTTGGCATTTGATGCCTGTATTATGCTGCATCTTGCATTTTTCTCCCCTTTTCCCTTTTTTCTCTCTTTATTGTGTTGTTTTTCCAAGTGAACTCCAGTGAACTAGTTTACAAGTAAATGTATCATGTGACCATAATGGCCGTGTCAAGAAAAAGCTGACCCGAAGGAGAAACACACTGGTACTTCTTGCGACGACACGAATGCACAAATCCGCAACGCAAATGTACCTGTCTTCACTCTTGCATCGCCCGCGACGCGCGCGGCGACACGAGTTCCGACCACTCCTCGACCGACGCCGCGTCCCTCACCTCGGCCTGCAACGACCAATGACACTTGTGACAGTGCCATCGATCGGGGTAGTACCTGCTCCGATAAAAGCACGGCGAGTACCGTGTCGTGCAGAGGGCACATTGGTGGTC
This sequence comes from Exsudoporus frostii, assembly GCA_038089735.1. Taxonomy (NCBI): domain Eukaryota; kingdom Fungi; phylum Basidiomycota; class Agaricomycetes; order Boletales; family Boletaceae; genus Exsudoporus; species Exsudoporus frostii. The sequence continues at coordinate 38,016 of JBBPLK010000022.1, forward strand.
TAATTCAGAAGTGCCATCGGGGACGTCGAGGCGGTGCGGGTGGATGACGGCGTCGAGACGACGGGCTTTGCGGAGGAGAGCATGGGCTTGGGAAACGGGCGCTTGTTTGTACGTTCGACAGTACACTTGGAGCGCGGTCTGAGATGCCACGGAAAAACGAGATGCAAGAGCAAGGATAAAGAAAAATGCAAAGAGCACAAGGTCAGCACGTCTCAAAGACACAGGAAAACCGTTTAGGGAAATCACCTCGCCAATCTCGTCTGTCTCGCACATATCAAACAGCACGTGTTTGCTTGCGTCGTGCTCTTGACAACAGACAACGGGAACCATGTTGCCTGTGTCACCTTTGAACGTGGTCGCGATGCCGTCACGACGGTGATTCCGAACCTGGATGGAGGGCACGGTTGTGTTAGGGTGGGAGTGAAGAAGGGGGAGGACAACTCACAGGTTGCATCTCGAAACCAAACCGATGACCATTTGTCCAAGCACATGAAATATGGTATTCTCGGATGCAATCGCTGCATCGAATGATGGCACCGCCCACCTCACCGCACAAGGTACACCGCTGTGGCATGTAAGCATAGCTATCACGGATGTCTAGAAGTACGTACCGCCGACCAACGGGCACGAGGGATAGTACTGATACCTTCCACCAACCGTAGATGTACAACATCGGAGAACGTTACCTCGGGAGAGAACACGGCACACAGGACATGGACCCATCCTTGACCTTCCGTGGGTTTCGCGGCACGCAAAAATGAATCCGTTTCCTTCGTCGACGTCTTCGATTTCCTGCGTGGACAGAGCACACAATCGGTATTCTGTACACCTGAAGTAAGGCAGGGGCAAGAAAAAGCCAAAGATGTTACTTACCAAGGATGCTTCCTGAGTTTTCTCGTTGTCGCACAGATCACATAGCCATGATTCTACAGCGTGCTTGTCCACAGAGACACCACAAGCTCCTTAGCAGACGTATAAGTATTCATTATCCACCAAAACTCATGATGTATTTACCCGCATGTACTCGGAGATGACATTGGCTGCACTTGAGGACTCGACCCATGGGTCCATTCTTTTGACACGCCAGACAACGTAATTGAGCTGCAGCGGGTGTGACAGGTGGAGGTGTGCCATTCGTCGTTACAGATGACTATTCAAGATGAAATCAAGCGGGTGGGAACACTATTAAAAATCATACCTTGAGCCGCTTCGCATTCGGAGCACTCAACGGTGTGCCTTCACGTTTCTCTGCAGCCTTCCTCCCTGGGGGCAAGATCTCCTCGCGAACGGGTCGGATGTTCAAGTCAGCATATTTCCTCCAATTCGTGCCGCAAGTATCACAAAGGATGTCAGTGGCAAGACCCTTGGGAGCCCGCCACCAGGTATCGGATTCGCGTGTTCGGCAAGCGCCGCAACTACTGTTTGCTTTGGTTGATCCGCGGATGATAGATCCTTCATCATCGGACATGGGCACATCTACGTTTGGCTCCTCTTCCTCATCTTCTTTGACGACTGCGGCACGCTCTCGAGCGCGTATATGCTCCTCCTTTAGCTTGGAGCTAAGTTCAAGGATGAAAAAAATTGAACGGCACCGTAAATTTGGAAACATACTTTTTCCAGCGGCCATAAAATCTGACGACCTCTGGCACTGTTCGTGTACCTACTTCGTCACGTACCGCTCGGAGTTCTGGACCATGATGTAGAATGCCATCCTCAAAGGCAGCGACCTCTTCTGCCGTCCATTCTCTATCAACATATCTGGTTTCCCCCTTCTTCCACTGTAAGGGGAGAAAACAAGGTAAAATTTGATCAAGGTAACTCAACGTAAGTGAATGTATGATCGTTACCTTCTCGGCACGAGTGGGGACACTCATGTCCACGGTGGACCACCCCCTGTTCATCAAATGTGCCTGTGAGAAGCGGCGCAATGCCTCCGTCAGCCATTCTACACTGTGTAGATCCTCCCTCCTCCTGGTCAGAGCAGACTTCCATTCTTCCACTTTACAGACAGAGCGATTAATGAAGAGAACTCGGCAACATACCAAGTCACTTACGTTCTGCAACTGGATGAAAGTCAGTTGGGATTACCTAACAGTGTGTCACATGTATGCGCACCTTCCTCGTCCGCTAGATTATTAATGACGCTCAGTACCTCTACGGTAATGTCACCGCCTCTTTGTTCGCCGTCCACGACATTTTTTGGTGGCAAAACATCGTCACTGGCTGACGACGAGGCAATGGCACTGAGAGGGGGGATCATAGCCTGAAACTTTGGCCCGACACGGGTCGCCGCACGAGGGAAAATGAGGTCGTCGGGATCTACGATCCATATATAACGTTTTCCATTAATGGTAATTTTCACACTTACCAAGCGTGTCCTCCGCAACAGTGTATTGCCTTTAGCGGTTGCCGGCATACATTTAGTCAAGCGTTTGACTTAGGGAATAAAGGTAAAATAGTCACTCACCCAAAATATCGGAACGGCCACATTTTGAAGTATTTGATGTCCACGCTTTCCTCCTTTTCTGCTAGGGTCCGATCCTTTCGTGGGCGGCCACGCCCCCGAGGCGCCGGCGCGTTTGACTTGGGTTTCGTTACTGGTGTCGGATGACGGACTTCATGGCTGTCGACTTCTTCTTCGTGGCGTTTCGAACACGGCGCACACGTCCAACCGTAACCACGCGACGGTTTTGCGAGGAGGGGTGGCTGAACGCAGCCCATGTGAAAGAACTTTTTGCATCTATCACATCCCACCGTATCGGGGCTTAATTAATACACGGAGTCAATAAGATCCGTGCGTGATGGTGTGAGGCAGCAACCACGTACTTTGCACACCACTGACTGCAAGTGGCGCATAGACGAAGGGTATCTGTGAGGTCGGGAACGACATCTTTCTCCGCGACCACGTATTCATATCTGGAGAGTAAGACCTGTCGTATGTGATCGGGTACTGCGCAGATGAAGGAAGCTGAGTCGAAAACACGTGACATTGTGTGGTACGTACGGTTTCGGACGTCCGTTGCTTGGATGACTTCGAATTCCTTCTTGATGTAAGGGTCAAATAGACGATTGAAATAAAATCTGTCCGGGCGCTTCTTCCAACCAGCAAGGTCAGTTATTTTATCCCTGTGAATGACGAAGCATTTGGACCGAAGTTGGTTGATGTCGCACACTTCCGAGTATATTGCGGCTAAGAGAAGGCGGGAATCGGCGACGGGGCGATCGCTAACGTCGCTTGGACGATAGTACCAGGCGAGCCGAACACGGGTATAGACTTCCTTTCCCTTTCCCTTACCCTTAGTAATTCCTTCCGGGGGAAGAAACTCCATGATGCGTGCCACAGAGTAGGGGGTCCCGTCTCGGACTGACCAAGGAGGGGAACAGTACACATGGTCTGCAACACAATATTCCTATGGATAAGAGGAGATGGAAAGGAGCGAGAGCTGATTTTTACCGTTGACTTTGACCTTGTCCCCGCTCTTGAGGGTGATGTGCATTACCATAGGAGGGGTAGGGGAGATGGGGTGCAAAAAATCTGCCGAGGTGCTGAACAGGCAGAGGTCACTCCATGATGCGAGGTGAGGCATATTTTTTGCGTACCTGGAGGGGTATGTGTAACTACGAGCAGGACGAGGCGTATGACGAAGGAGACAAGGTGGAGAAGGTGTGATACGAGAAAGGCAGAATGCCGTGGACAAATGAAACTCCGACGGGGCGCGAATGTGATGCCGAGGTCGGCCGGGCCTGCAATCTTAATCGTGCAGGCAAATCAGAGTGTGTCGCGTGTGTCGGTCGAGGGCTTCGGAGGCTGAATCCGGCTACCTGCTTTGGGCCGGCGGGACTGCGACGACAAGGACCCCCTTGCACTGGCTGGATGACTTCCATCTGCAGCACCCGCGATCGCCCGCCTGATACCTTCTCCCGAATGCTGCCCTCTGTGGCCTCTCGATCCTGCCTTGGTGAGCTCCCCTCATCATCCCGCGATGTCTGGCCTTCTCGACGTGCCTTCCGCCACCACCCTTCCCCGCGAGCTTCACCGACTCCCCGTCCCTGTCGCGCTCGCGGGCCCACCGGCCTCCTCGCGCCGCAGGAAAACAAAGACCGCCAGGTTCGCTGGCCTCAGAGTCCATTGGGCGCGCTTCATTAAGCGGATCGGCGCAGACGTCCCCTCCGACTCCTCCGCAGTTGCCGACAGCTCCTTCGGAAACAATCAAGCTCGTCAGCGCACCGACGATGGCGTCCAGGGTGACGAGGTGGACGAGATCGTCGTCGACAGAGACTGGTCAGAGGACCTCAGAAGTTCCCTGAATCAACCCTCCGAACGCGGACACACAAGATCTTCTGACAGTCATGCTCAGACTGGCACGAGTCTTGGTCGTGACGTGATCCCAATGCCAGACGACGGCAATTTCCTCTCCGTCTTACTCTGGTCGCTTCGCTGGGAAGCATGGCCTGCCATCGTCAAATTCTTTTACGTTCGCTTTCTCAACGACAGGACGGAGCAGAGATTTTACAAAGAGCACTGGTTTATCAAAAAGGTACGTCGCTCTTTCCCTCCTCTTCAAACCGCCTTCAGCTGCTCCCAGTCATTGGTATTTTGGTCCTCTCTCTTTCTCGTCGTAAACTGGGTCATCGGTGCTTGCACCATCGCCAATCCAATCAACATCTTCGACAAAATATGGTTATGGGGTGTCAGTCAATTTTCTTGTTCACCCCAATGAACGCTGACATTCAGGTAGCTCACTCCCGCCTTGACTTTCCCTTTGCTTGTACTTGTCGTGCTCGACTTTCCTCGAGATCGCCCAATCCCATACCAAATACTTGTGGGCTGTGCGACTTGGTGTTGGTCAGTGATTCTCACTCAGCTTATCGATGCATATTGAGGAATTTTCAGGGGCTTGTATGAGCTTCTCTCCATGTTTGTACCACCAGCTTCTTCAAATTTCCACTGTGCCTGACATCGTCTTTTACAAGGTACTTGTGTGGCTTCTACAGCCCAGTCCGCGTTTTTGACATTGGCACGAAAGACTTTCTTGGCATGTTCTAGTACGACTTTCCTATTCTGTGCTTTTTGCCAAGTTGACGGTCCAGCCAGTTATACCTCGGCTTTACAAACGATTGCATTATTTGGATTGATGACAAGCAGGATGGCCGCACTCATCGGATCTTTGACATTCTTTATCGTGTAAGTGGAAAGTGGGACACCGTTACATTCCTTCCTCATACGGTGTCGTGTCAGTGCATCTGCACTGATCTTGCCATTTCGCTCAATCTGGGTTCGGAGTGCGTGATTTCATCCATGTGGAAGGATAAACTTCAATACTTCAAGGAAGACCTCTTGAATTTCCTCTTATACCACATTTTTCTTCTCTTTGTCCATTACATGCACGAAAACGTAAGTGGACTTCGTCTGCATTCGTTGGCCCAGCGCACTAAGAGGCGCGTAGTCCGAGAGGAGACTCTTCATTCTCCGCGAACAACTCAAGATTCAATTTAAAGAAACACAAAAGGCGCAGATCAATGAACGCAAAGAAGCCGACTCGAAGCGTCGACTTACATCGTAAAATCTCCTTTTCTCGTGTCTTTATCTGAGTAACTGACTGGGATCGCAGCTATGTCTTTCATGATGAGTACTACTTTGATCATGACGAGTTCGCATAATTTATGTGGTAGCTAGCACAGGTCCGGGTACCTCTAAATACAGCGCGTGCGTGCCACCGAAAATATCCACAACCCCGCTAACCTTTACTGTGGTAGTTTTGGCTGTTCAGAACATGGAAGCGTCTGGTGCAGTATCCAAGGCGCAAGAAATCGAGTTCATGGCACTTGGAGGTAGCTTAGTGATGATGTCCAAAGGTTGGTTTTCTTATGAACCATTCATCTCTTCTGATTAACATCTGTGAAGTGCTCAACGATATGCTTGACTTGTAAGTCCCCTTTATACTTTTCATAACCTAAATCGGCATTAACAACCTATCAGCAATCGCATGGATAGTGGGCGCTTTGAGATCCTGTCCAAACCATATGCATTCCATGCAGTGATACGAACCCTCTTCATACCGTTACGGATGGCCACCGATGCACGCAATCTTGAGTTGGTGACCCATTTAGACAAGACAATTGATGAGGTAGGTTGTAAGCATGTTGTTTTGAATCATCATCTGATTTCGCAGGTCGCACGCTGTGCGGCTCGTGAAGCTGCAGGGGAAGATCCGAGTACTATGACTGATGTGGAAGATGGGGTGGTCCTCGGGGACGCCATACGACTCCGTCAGATCATCAACAACCTCGCTAGGTGAGGAGTTGGAGTTCTCTGAAGGGTATCAGCTAACGGTGCAATGATAGTAACGCATGCAAGTTCACTCCTGCAGGTGGGCGTGTCACCTGTACAACCCATCTCGTATTTCCTGCCCAACTTCACCCTGAACCAAGACATGTTCCACGACCTCAGGCAGAACTGGAGGATGCCATTGAAGAGGTCCTGGTGACTCCCGGGAACGAAATGGATCCGATATCCACTTACCCTGTCAGAAACGACCAAGATGCTGCTGACAACTCCACCCTGCAGCGCAGGAGCCTGTTGAAAAGAATAGTTGTGCGCATCGAGGTTAGTGATACGGGCAATGGAATACCACCGCGCGAGATTACACAGGGGAAGTTGTTTAGTGAGTCTTCTCAACTCTTGAGCCACTTTGGTAACAACCTCCCACCTACTGTTTATTATAGCCGCATTCAATCAAACTGAACAGGGGCGACAACAAGGTGGGAAAGGTACAGGGTTGGGGTTGGCTCTGGTACGGCAAATCGTGAAATTGAGTGGTGGGCGTTTGGGAGTGCGCTCGAAACTTGGGCATGGATCAACATTTTGGGTTGAATTGCGTATGTACCATACTTCATCTCCGTCTCGTCATCAAGGCCTCATATGCTCTCTTGTCCCATTATTAATGTTATCGCGGCACCGTTCGTCATGGGAATTGCGAAATAGCATTGGGTGTGGGTGTCAAAGTTGTCGATCTGCCAGACCCTGAGTCTGGGTTGAGCGAGAGGCACCCCTCTGATCTCGAGGGGCCGTTATCCATTGACTTGCTCCAGCACCGATCTCCGCAACCGGCATCAACTTCCAATGCAATGGAGTCACTTATGGATCAGGGCATGCACACACACCGTTGTTTTTTGCATCCTTCCACTGATATTTTTTGTGTAGGAGGGTTGGTGGAGTTGAAGTTGCCGAATGCGAGTGACGAGTCAGAACCACACGTGCTCACGAGAACCATCGGGGAGCTGTCTTCTGGGACCCAGCTTGGCCCTCCATTGCCTTCCAGGACAGCTGGGACATCAACTGTTTCAGGTTGTGAGGCCCATTCTCTTACGGAGAGTTCTCTTGCAGGCAGTACCCCCACTATAGTGGAAGGGAACTCCAAAGGGCGAGTCCAAAAGAATCGGAGTCCATTGCCATTTCCCGATTCCGAGTCTATGGATGTGTTACTCGCGACGACCTCTACACCACCTGTTTCCGTGGAACCCGCTGCAAGCTCCCTGAAATCTCCTGTCCAGGGAACACCAGTGCCGGCATTGCGGAGGGGGTCATCTGCTGTATTCGAGCCGCCTATGATCGTGCTCGTGGTCGACGATGACCGGTTGACGCGAACAATCATGTCGCGGACACTTTCGAGACTCGGCTGCCACGTCTCAACGGCAGAGAATGGGGAGATTGCTCTCGAGATGATCATTGGCAGGACGTTCAGGCAGAGACAGGGGGTCAATGAAGACCTTCCATCTGGATCACTCTCTGAGAATCCGGGGCAGGACGACGACGAATCGACACCCAGTTGCTACGATGTCGTATTCCTGGATAACCAGATGCCGATCATGTCTGGATTGGAGGTGGTGGCGAAGCTCCGGGAGATGGGCCGGCGCGACTTTGTCGTCGGGGTGACCGGTAAGGCGCTTGTTGCTTGGACGCCTGAGGTGTACTGAGATGGCGCAGGGAACGCACTTATCGGGGACCAGAAGGAGTACTTTGAGGCAGGGGTAGATCAGTGAGAATTGTCCACGATTCCATGCACGCGCGCTGACGGGGATCCTAGTGTGTTGACCAAACCGGTTTTTGAGCCAAGTCTCGTGCACATGTTGACCATTGCAGACGAGCGACGGCGGCAAGAGGACGTTTGAGCGATAGACTAGCATCGTTATTTTGTATTCACGCAAGTTGGTTGAAATGAGAATCTTGGCCGGGTCCTTTTGTTGTAATCGGGTTGTGCCGAGTGCATTCCCCTGCCTGTCAGCTGCGCCTGTTGTTCCCGCTTTCCAAGAACACCACACAACGTTCACAGCGCACAGACCACAGGCGCACAATGGCTGACACCGTCGACGAGGCCCTGGCCACCGTCTACAACGACCGCAAACCCTGTCCACCCTCGCCGTCCCCCTCGCCCGACGCAAACGAGTGCACAGGTGCGTTTATCCGGCTGCAGTACGGCCGTGCTTTATCAAACCGGGCTGCCTTGACTCATCGTACATCCGATTCTAAACTACATATGTACATCCATCCGAACAGAACAAACCCTCTCCAGGAAACGGGAACGAGAGGTTTCTCTCGAGCCAGCCACACCCAGGAATGCCACCAGTACTGTACGTCTTCGTCCCCTCCTACTCCAGGGCGCATCACTGACGTAAATTCACCCCCAACACGCCCTTTTCCGAACCTTTCTAATTCCCATACCAGCACGCATTCGACGTGAAATCGCCTGCAAAGAAGGGTCGGGTGCATCTCGACACCACGCTTGAGGAGGACGTGCTGGATGCCCAGAGCCAGTCGCGCTCTCGGACCCCGTCGCACCCACATTCACCCGAGCTCAGCGTTTCGCCACTGCACGACGTCAAGGTGCGGCAAATCAGTCAGGGCGTGGAAGACATCAAGTGGCAACAGAGTTTGGAGTCCCAGCAAGAGGCTGGACCCGACGCACAGCCGAACATCGCGCCGTCCCAGGATGTGGATGGGACGCAAGGGAACATCGAGGCTACGGAGGTGGTCTGCGCATCCCAATCTACGCTAGCACCACCCAGTTCGTTCGCTCCCGTCGAAGATGCCACCGAAGAGGCAGAGGAGGCGCGGGACATTGCTTCTAGTCTCCCACATACCCGGCACACCTCTGAGTCGGACGGTGGCGAACCCGATAAAGGCCTCAAACGTAAATTAGCAGACCGTGCGACCAGTGCGGGGCCAGAGAGTGGGCCGTCGACGATGACGTCGACGACCGAAACCGCAAAGCGGCCTAGGGACGACCCAGACAAGGATGATAATCCACGTGTCTCGAAGCGACCGTCGCCGCCCCCCGAGCAGAACGATAAACCACCGCCAGCGCTAGTTCCTGCCCCAGAGACCCCTGTGCCGAAAGTCGTGGGTATCTCGTTATTTGGTGCCATGCCGTGTCCACTCAATTCTTTGCAGGGTGGGTTCATGTCGTACGCTTCTGCTGCGTCCCCGTTTGCCTCTCTCAAAGGACAGAACGTCTTCTCGAGCGCTCCACCTAACAATCAAAAACCACCCATGTCCTCGTCTACGAAGCACGTTTCATTACCACTTGATACCATACCCACCCATGCCCCTTTTACATCCCCATTAGGCCAATCGTCATTCGCAGCGTTTGCGTCATCTCAGACTTCTCCACCACAAGCCACCACCCCAAGCACCGCCACCAAACGGACAGGATTCGAAGCATTTGCGGGGGCCGCTTCCCCATTTGCATCCATTTCTCCATTTTCGCATGCAAGGTCCAAATCGCCGTTGGGAAATAATAGCGGGAAGAGCAGCATACTCGGACGGAGCAAATCTCCGACGCGACGGACGGTGGGCATGAACACGAGTGCATTTACGACGTATGCGGGTGTAGGCGCGCATTCGTTTTTGGCACCACATCCGAAGCGTGCAAGAGCAGAGTCACCGAACGGGGGTTCTTCAGGGAGCTCGTTGGAACGCAAGGAAGGCTCGGTGTTCAGTATATTCGGAAATGGAGAAGGGAATAGGAGTGGTGAGGAAGAGGGTGATGGAGATAGGGAGGAATGCGATCGCGCACCGTCGACGTTTGGTGAACGATTGCGGGCGAGCAAGGACGGCGATGAAGACCAGAGTGAAGAAGAACAGGAGAAATTGACGGAACAAGAAGGTGAGTTCAGATCCTCTTGATAGCCGTGCGGAATGTTGAGTGTATTCAGTGATTACTGGTGAAGAGGAAGAAGAAACGCTTCTTCATATTCGTGGCAAGCTCTATGCGCTCTGTTCACAAAATCAGTGGAAAGAGCGGGGAGTTGGCCAGCTGAAGCTCAACGTTCGCCGAGCGGACGGAAGCGGAGCTCGCCTTGGTTCGTGCTTTTCCAAGAGCTTGTTCGGATACTAAGTGGAGCATTCTTTTTTAGTGATGCGAAAAGAAGCCGTTTACTCATTGTTGTTAAATGTACCGCTATTCCAGGGAATGAAGTGTTTCCTGGCGCAAGACCCGCGATATATACGGTTCAGCGTTATCGAAAATAACAAAACCGTGCACTATAATGTCCGGGTAGGCTCGCTCACTACGTGCATCGTGACCCAATCCGTCTGACTGATCGTGGTCTAGGTGTCTAATGCCAAGATAGCTCAAGAGCTACTCGACGAGATTAACGCCAATATCCCCTCCTGACAGACGCTCTTTCACGAACCACATCCATTTGCCTCATCTAAGATTAATGTTGCATGTATGTAAAATTATGGTCTTTTCTTGTATTTACTCAAGGAGGGATGCATGTTGACAGCGATAGAAGGTGTGGGGGGTGCTAGATGGAGTGGATGTTTTGACCCTTTCTTTTCTTTTTGGACTGAAAATTTCCCGCTCGACGTCGCATCCATTAAATTACTTAACGGTATCTCGTACACCTTTTATTGCAATGGAGTGACTTTCCATCGTCCCACCAATTGGTTCCCTCTAAGTATCAGGAGATCTCGTAGCATCTGAAGCGAGTCCTTGACGACATTGAGCTTGCTTCCTGCCACTTCGTGCCATTCTACTGGAACCTCTGCAACGGGAATGCCGAGTTGTTTGGCGAGCAAGAGGAGCTCGACGTCAAATATCCACGTTGCAAGGTGCTGAGCGGGGAATATCTGTTGTGCAGCGCGGCGCGTGAACAGTTTGAATCCACATTGGGTATCACGGATATGTCCAACGCCGACTATGCGGAGGATGGTATGAAGTCCGTACATGAGGATATTTCGGACGAGCGAACGCTGCCGACACGTGCGTCAATAAAGCCAACCAGACATACGATGCAAACCAACGAGGCCCACATACTTTGACGACCGCCTCCGTCTTGACGAGGTGCGCTCTACTACCCACAACGACCGCAGGCTCGTTCTCCGGCGCCAACGCGTCCATCGCCTTCCACAACAACTCCAAATCCTCAAACCGACTAGCGCCGTCCGCGTCGACCATCAAGAGACGGTGACCGCGCGCGTGGAGCATCCCGTGTCTCACCGCCCCGCCTTTGCCGAGGTTCTTTTCGAGGGTGATGACGCGGATGTCGGCCGTGGGGTTCTGAGCGGCGAGTTTGAGCGCGAGTGCGGACGTCTCGTCTTTGGAGCCATCGTCGACGATAAGGAGTTCGCGTGTACGCTGTCGGTGTCTGTTGGTGGTGGTAGAGGCGCGGAGGTGTGCGAGGGTGGTATGGAGCATGGCGGGGAGACGCGTCGTTTCGTTGTAAGCTGGAATGACGACGGTCAGATCGAGCGAGCCTTTGTCGGAGAGAGATGGGAGCGGGAGGGGTGTCGTTGGGGACGTGTGTGAGCGGTAGGTCTTCTCCGACGGCCTCGTCACGATGGGGGATGGCGAGAGGAAGACGAGGGCTAGGTAAAACTAGGACTGATCAGCCGCAAACGTCGTGGGCATGTTTTCGAAAGCGGAAAGGAAGGAACAGATCAGACGATCGGGGGTGCACGGTAGTGGCCCCCTAACCCAAAGGTGCGTCGTCTTTGCCACGACGCAGCGCCTCGGAGAGACGGCTCGTAGCTCGAAGAACAAGGATGAAGTGGGTTCTCATCATGTGAAAACGTGCGAGAGATTTTTTTCTGAAAAGGGGACGGTTTTGACTCACGGAGGGTATCAGGATGGCGATCGCGGCGGCGACATAGGCAAGCAGAGGTTGATCCATTGCAGGGGGACTAGGAATTCCAGTAGCTAGCTAGTGTGTATTCATCCACAACCGGGAGGACCGAAAAATGAGAGAAAAAAACGAGAGAGAGAAGAGAGCAGCGCAATGGTCCAGATGCACCGTGTCGGATCGCGGTGAGCCTGTGCAATGGGTCGAAGCTCTGCCACGTCCGTGAGACAGTCGCGCGGCGCTGCTCAACACGATGTTCAAAACTATACATGATACGGAAAGCCAGATGCTCGGGGGCTTTCAGGTATTTCCGTCTTTTCCTGGGACAACACCGTAGGCACCTCCACTTTTTCCAAACATATCCGCCAATACTTTCGGTATTTCATGCGAAACAAATGATCGGACTCGGCAACAACCCGCTGGTCTCGATGAATCCAACTATAAATTGTTCAGGAGAGGACAGCAGAAAGGTCCGCCTTTGGAAAGACCATGATGTCTTTTAGAAAGTCCGAGGCACCTATCGGAATCTATCCATAGCCCAATGGCATGGTGTAAGTATCTACCCGACGTTTCGTAACTCAAGGCAAATCCTCAGTGATGCAGCTGGGCTGGCACGAGAGAACCAGCAAACGGAAATCCACGTCAGAACTACAGAAGATTACCACCACTTTGCATGATCTGGGGTAAGCCATTCACCTTTGTTATCCTCCGAAGGATAACTGTCCATCCAATTGTCCAGCTTTCTGTATATCCACGCGAGTAGGACTACCAGTCAACGAATAACCAATCGTCCGAGGTTGGGTGCATTGTTCCGCCACATAACCATTGCCTTTGGCTTCGGGACAGTGTGTGCGCGAAAGAAAAGAACGACAATGGCTCTTAGTGGGAGACGGGGGATAACAGATCGGGTGTCACTTTTTCCGGGAGAAATGCTTACGACTCACGCTGGTGTGTTTGTGTGCCAGGCCATGTGATGCTTTCCGCCATATTCCAACGCTATGGTACCGTGATCTGGAAGAGGTGAGTAGCCTGAAATGAAGCTCGTTGTATAAACGCACGAGGCATCCCCAATCACCACCTTGGGTGACTGCAAGTGGGGTTAAATCAACAGCCGCGTAATGGCTGGGTGTCTCATTTTATACTATGTGCTATGACACACCTCTGAATGTTAATAGTTTGTTTGCGAGGAGCTTCAGAGAACCCGTGGCCAGGGGGACAGTGCTCCTACATGAAAGCTGGGACTGGAGACGACACGTTCTACGGCGAGAGTAAGTACGTAGTAACTTCTCAGACTTCATGAAAGCTTCCTGGCCCTGTCGTAGTGTTCTTCCGTCCAAACTGTGAACTGCCGAGGGATCACTATCACGTAGTACTTTGTCCTAGCTCTAACATCATGCAAGTTCAGCCTTCAGATCATGTGAACGGATCCGCGGATATTCGGACTCGGAGACGCGTACGTACTTGGAGTAAACATCCAAGTACGACGAATAAGAGGCTGTCAGATCCGTCAGGTGTTGTACCTTGAATAAATTGTCCTCGGTGTCCCTGACTCCACACACCCGCACTGGCACAAAGCATCTGTTGGTCCACCTCACCGACTATTCTGGATCGAATAGGGGGCCAGCAACACTGAGACCAAGCCCATACACCACCCACCGGGGCCGACGACTTTTAATTGATCCTCCGTCATCGTTGTCACGCCCGGCAGATAAACGCGGAACGTGTCTGTAACTTTGATGTTACCTTTCTGGGGCCCGGCGACTACCCGATGCCAACGGAGCTGCTGTCAGTTCGAGGAGGTTGTTTGTTTGATCGTGACGCGATGGCTTACGTACTATCTCTTGCGGACCTGCACATCAAGGCACACTGATTCGATCGGTCCACCCCAGACTCCCGCACGTCGCTGGTACTAGTGTTGTCCAACATGCAAACTCGACGCTGCTTGTAACCCTGCCGAAAGTGCAGCACCTCAAGCCATCTACGCGCCCGTGATGATGCCATCAACCTCATATTCGGCTCATGAGTGACCTGGCACCTTTCAGCCAATGAAAACGGGACCCTGGCGTCAAATGCCTAGATCTGGTATCTCACTTCAAGGGGTTACGAATACAACATGGACAAACAGACAGCCTTATTGATGTCGAGCAATCCGACACTTGGGAACGTTCAAATATACCCGTCCTTTCCAGGGACAACGCCATAGGCACCGCCTCCCTTTGCAAACATCTTGCGCAGATCGTTCGCCAGTTCGTATGGTTTTTCGTGTGCCGGGAAGTGTCCTCCAGTGTCGTGTTCGAATTCAGCTACGACCCTATTGCGTCGCCGAATCCAACTACAACAACAAAAAACACATAAGGAAACCAGTAAAGAAGAAGCAGCCGAAGAGGGCACCGGGAAACTTACGCCTTTGGGATGACAAGCAATTCCGTGGGAAAGAGCGAAACACCCATCGGAATTTTCGGATACGAGAGTGACAATGACTCATTGATAGAAGTCGATCGACCTTTGAGAAACTCAAAGTAAATCCTCAGGGAGGCAGCTGGGCCAGCACGCGAGAACCAGTAAATGGACATCCAGGTGAGAACTACCATAGGTCAGCATGGCCGAGTATGGTCTATACTACATGACTCACCTTCATCATCTTCCCAAGGATAACTGTCTGTCCAATTATGCAGCTTTTCGTAGATCCAAGCGAGCAGCCCGACGGGACTGTCTGCCAACGAATAACCAAGAGTCTGAGGTTGGGTGCTTTGTTCTGCATAGTAACCGCTGCCTTGCTTCTGGAACCATTGTGAACGTGCCAGACCCTCTTTCTCTTTCGCGGTCCAAGGCGTAGCTAAGAATACGAGGAACGACAATGGTTCCTTTAAGGGAGATGGGGGGAAGCCACTGAAATTTCTCTTGGGTGTCATTACTAATAAACAACGGATGGAACTCACAATGGCATGTTTGTATGCCAGGCCTTGTCATATTTTCCGCCATATTCCATAGCCATGCGGTGCGTGATCTGAAATAGTTGGATGATCTGCACCAGACGAAGTTATCATGCAAACATACAATGCCTCCCCAATCCCCGCCCTGTGTGACTAAGTACAAAAATACGATTAGTCTACCGTGGAAAGACCTTTGATGACGTGAACTTGCCATAGTTGTCGTATCCCAACGACAGCATCAACTTGTGCGCAACCTATGCGTAGAAGTGAACGATTGAACGCACAGTTTATAAAGAGAACATACCTCGGCATACTGTTCGATTGCAAAGCCTTGCTTTCGAGGAGCCTCAGAGAACCCATACCCAGGTAAACTGAGCGCCACTACATGGAAGCTGGGGTGATCGGGGGACGAAGCAGTCAGTAGAGGCAGTAACTTGCGGACCTCAAGGAAAGTTCCAGGCCCTAGGTGGCCCGTCAAGAGTCTTGTACACAGGTCAATAACCCATACATACATCCATGGCAGAAAAGCAAGGGAATTGCGTTCGTCACGGTGCTCTTTTTGTGGACGTAGTGAATGTTGAACGTCCCAAAGTCGTCGACGTCGATGTCTCGCGTGAACATGGGTAGCTCGCCGTTAAGTTCCTTCTCGTGCTTGCGCCAGTTGTAGCCGTTCTTCCATCGTTCGACGAGTCTCTTGACGTCGGCAAGAGGCACACCGTATTTCCAGGCTGCGCCCTCGAGCTCGTCGGGAAACGTAGCGAGTTCGAGTTTTCTGCGGAGCAGATCGAGCTGCCCGTCAGAAACGGATATCGTGAATGGCGCCTCGGTCATGTGTAGCAAGAAGCTGGGGAGCTGACGTTGGATGTCAACGTGTCAACGCCGTACTTATCTCTGAAACTAGCAGGAGAATCCCGTGATGCTACCGGTTTTCTCCGGGACTCGTAAGTACTGTACCACTGTTTAGGAAGTTCAACCAAATCCTCCGTTTCGACGTCGACATACCACGGGAGGGGTGTAGTGGATGGTTTGGCGTGTCACCGGTCACTGGTCCCATTAAGTCGTCGCTGCACCTCGGAGAGACCTGCATATCGCGTCCATGTACGTTTCCGCGCAAAGCGGCAAAAGTGTCAGAGAAGCTATGCAAACCATAGTATCGCCATCAGCTGTGGGGAAGGGTGTCCTGATTAGGTGATGGTGACGTATAAAGGAGTGCCAGAATTTAGTGTGGTGTCCTGACGGCAGATTCGGGCCTTGCAAGCCACAATGAATTCATGGTGGTATCTGTGGCACAGGATGCCCAGGGCAACGACGCGCCAACTGGATGCGGAGGTCATCGACAGCAGCGATAATCTTATCGGAGACACCCCGCAAGCGCCGCATTTGGGTGGGCGGAGCCGGACGAAGCGACAAGGTGATGAGGTTCTACGATACGCGCTGAAACGTGCACGCGGTGACGCGGATGTTTCGTCGGGTGTGGATTGCCAACACGGGCCAGGTCTGCTCTAGTGCATGGGGAATAGTGCGTTTGGCGGCACGGAAGGAGCCGCGCGTGTCGGCGGAGAGGAGGCGAGTAGTGCGCAGCTCGTCTGATAAATACGTGAAGAGAAGGCCGTGGTGTAGAGTACGCCAAGGTGTCCCGATTGGGCGATCACCAGTGCCTTTGATCTCGATCTGGCCACGTGGGGTGCAGATCTCGATCGTGAGATGTGAATCTAATTGAAATGAACCTGATTTTTGCTCGCAGCCTTTCCTTTTACTCACACTTTTAGTTCCTCTTCTTTCCACTCTCATCTTCGAACGCCTCCTCGCCAGCCTCTTTCTTTTTTTCTTTTTCTTTTCTTTTCTCTCTTCCGCGTCGACCCCCCCAGCGATGAATGTCTCTGATCTCCTCCAGGACTCGCCCTCCCAGCCCCGGAGACGGCCGGTTGTGTTGCAACACGAGTCGCCGCCGCCGTCCCAATCAACCCCAGCATCTCTCCCCTCCGCCTCTGTCTCCCCCCAGTCCCAGCACCAGCCACAGCAACCCCAACCCCCCCCCCATTCGTCCCACCCACCACCCGTGCCACAAGCTCCCTATCCCCTCCAGCCCAGCCCATACTACCCATCCCACACCTCCTTTCGACCGGACCCTCCCCCGATGCACCGTATCACCCCGCGTCCGCCTTCACAGATCCAGCCCTCCCCCATCGATTCCACCCCCGCTATGGCTAGCCTGCAACATCCATCACCCTCCGCGCCCCCACCTCACGTGCACCCTCACACTGCCTGGGGTCCTCCCCTGGGACCGCGTCAGGGGTCCTCCCCTCTTGCAGTGTCCATTTTGGGCTCAGGCCCAGCGTCACACCAACGCCCCCACCACCAGCAACCTCCTCAAATCAAACCGGCTATGCCCGGCTCAGGTATGCTTCCCTCCCACTGCCCCCTCAGGGTAAGCGCTGATCATATTTCTTATCCTCCCCGTCCCCCTTTGCTTCGGCGTTTGCGCGTCTTTTTTTTCTTATGCTGTCATCCGCCTCTTAGACCGCAGTCCTGTAGTGCAGCGTGGACATGCAAGCGGTAGCTCGACGCCTTCAAATATTGGTGCGTCCGCTCGATCACCCCTTTTCTTTCTTTGCTCACACGTGTCATCCTGCCCTACTGCCCGCTACAGCCGCTCACTCTCCCCCTTCAAAGCCCTTGCTGACGACTGCTGCCGGCGTCCTCATCCTCGATGACCGCACTGCCGATGAGCAGATGGCCAGACCACAGCCGCAAGTCCAAGCGCATGGCCCGTCCTCTGCCCATCCCAACACCAGCCCTGGCGCCAGTTTCAAATCCGGGAGAGAGAGAGAAAAGGATTGGGAGCGCGAGCGCGAACGTCATGAGGATATGGAAATCATCCGGCATGCAGCCCGAGAACGTGTCGTGGGTGGTCCTTTCGACAGAGAGCGAGAGAGAGAAAGGGCCCTCCCATCTCCACGTGACCGTTCCCTTGCATCTCCCCATGAGCGGTCCCTCTCATCGCCCCATGATCGCCCGATCCCTTCCACACATGATAGACCGATTCCTTCTCCTCACGAGCGCGACCGCCTTCCACACCACATGCATAGAATGTCTCCGCTTGCTCGTGCACCCCATACCCAGGCACCTCCCCCCCTGCGAACACCTGCGCAAGTACAGCAGTCACCTCCGGGCCCAAGTCATCGCATGCCCATAGGTCCTCCACACGACCGTATACCGCCTCCGAACGAGCGAGACCGGATGCCCCCGTCTCACGAACGCCCGCCACATGATAGGGACCGCATACATCCACCACCTCCCTTCTCGCATCCTCACAGACAAGGTCCACCCCTGCTTCCAGGACAGGGCTCGTTCCAGGCGCTTCCTCCAGAGTGGGATCCAGTGCGCGAGCGCGACATGGCCGCTGCTCGCGAACGGGAGCGGGGGATGGTTCGAGAACGTGACATGTCAATGGGCGTGGGTGGTCGTTCACGTGACTTGGTTCGCGAGAAAGACCTGGATCCGACGCGCGACCCCGAATACGGATACCACCCCGATCATGACCGGACTGCTTATCTAAGAGAGCGGGAACGCCAACGGGCGAGAGAGGCATCGAGGGACCAAGGCATGCTCCTCCCCCAACGCGAACGCGACCCGATACTGCCAGGTCAGAGGGACATCCCCGTCCAAAGGGAAAGGGAGAGGGAAATGCTCTCTGCACGCGAACGCGAGAGGATGATGGAACGCGAACGTGAACTAATGTCTAGGGAGGCGGAGGGAATGCCGATGTCACAACGAGAACGCGACATCCGGGAGCGGGAGACACATATCCAGCGTGAACGTGAGCGTGTCGCTGGATTACACCGCGAGGTGGAAACTGGACCGGGGATACCGCCGCGGGGTAACGAGCGCGAGAGAGACCGCGAACGTCGCACACATTCTCGTCTACCATCTCCTCATGGGATGAACATGGGCGGGGCAGGCGTACCACCCCTTCCTAGCACGAGTACCACTGGACCAGGTGCCCCCGGACCACACTACCCACCACCACCACCTCACGATTACTCCCGGGAACGCGAAATCCAACTTATGAACGAACGCGAACGGCAACTCGCTTGGGAACGAGACAGAGAACGCGAGCGCGAGATGGACCGTCGACAATACCGCGAGAGGATGCCCATCCCCGACCGCGAACGTATGGGCATGCCCGTCCCAGAACGCGACAACGAGCGCATCGCCCCTACTGACAGGGAGCGCGCAATGGCCGAACGAGACAGGGCAATGTTTGAACGTGATCGCATGGCCCCCTCAGATCGAGATCGTGCCTTCCTCGAACGGGATAGGCTCGAGAGGGAACGGATGGTGGAGAGGGACAGAATTTTCCCCGAGCGGGATCGCATGGTCATCAACGACAGGGATCGCATCCTGCATGAACGGGAACGCCCCCTACCTCCCGAACAACGTGCCGTTCTGGAGCGTGAAAGGGTCATTCTGGAACGTCCTGGTGATCGTGAACGCATGCCACGACCTCACCCCTTTGACATGGTAGAACGTGAACGGGCGGAGGCATTTGAGCGAGAGAGAGAACGCGAACGTCTTGAAGCGATGGAGAGGGATCGGGAAAGGGGACTCGAGGCCGCTAGCGCCAGCGGAATTGGCCCTTCCAGGGACAGGGAAGGTGACAAGGATCGAAAGGTCGTCGACGTGCCCATGGTTGATCGTGAACGTGACGAACGTCTCGTTGGACCAGGGCCCGATCGAGAATTGATGGAAAAGCGAGAGAGGGAGCGATTAGAACTCACGGAACGTGTGGTGGACAGAGAGCGGGAGCCGATGAATGCTCCAAACCGCGAGGGAGAGCACACAGAAGTCGAACGTGAACGACTGGAGACCAGGGAACGCTTCGAGATGCTTCAACGGGAACTCAGCGAGCTCTTTGAGCGCGACAGACTCGGAGGACTCGATATCATGGAGCGCGAGTGTCTCGGGAGGTTGGAACGCGAAAGCTTCGAGCTACTCGAGCGTGAGAGATTGGAGATGCTCGAACGCGAGCGACTGGAAATGCTTGAACGCGTGCCCAGTGCCGAGGAACTCGCGAAAGCCAGGAAGGAAAGAGAGAAGAAGCCGTTTGTCGGTCTTGGAACATATGTTTGGCCACGGACACCCTTTCCTTACTATTTCCCGGAATGGATTCCTACACCTATCGTCGAAGAGGACAAGCCGGTCGAGGCCAAACCCAACGAGGCTGGACCCAGCTCGACCTCGGTTCCCACCTCCGCACCGCAGCCTACACCTGCAGCGACTCAGGCACCCACTGAACTCCGCCTTACGGTTCTTGTTCCTCCATCTTTTCTACCACCTGCAAGACCTCAGAAGTTCCGCCTTTGGGGAGGTGGTTTACCTCCTCCACCGCCTTTCCCATTCACCCCATCCATATACTCGTTCTCGCGACGCCGTGTCTACACTGACGACTCCGACGTCATCCAATGCGCAGTACACGCTGGTCTATTGACATGGAGCGGTATCGCTCGGGCAAAGAAGGAAGGTCGAACAATACGTGTCGTACTCGCACTGGTACCTACGCTGGCTTCGGCCTCTGGGGCTGTCAAGAACGGGCAAAGCGATAGTCGCGTTGGCATGAACGGCGTTGGTAGCAATGGCCATGTGAACGGAACTGCCAGTGTTCCTCGCACACGCACCAATACGCCTCTCCCACCACAAGCTTCCTCGGTTCCTTCCACGTCTTCTTTGAATAATGACCCTCAACCGCCTGGTTACGCGGGCGGCGTTTGGGCGAGCCGTTTTATCGGTGGGTGGGGTGAATCATTTTATGGGGAAGAGAGCGCTGGGAGGGGCGACAGTGCTGGTCGAATGACGAGCTTTGAAGAAGCCGAAGATGATGGAAGAGGGTGTGTCAGCTGCGGATGGGGATGGGGCCATGATGGGAGTGCGTTCGAGGTCATCAGTGTCGACGTTGCCGAGGTTTGTTCCATTGATACCTATTACCGATGTATCCCCTGGTTGACGCGTTGCTTCAGCACAACGCACACGTCGCTCCTGGTCTTGGAATTCGCAACCGTGCACAGCGGTTGGCAGAGTATGCACAACGTCGCGCTGACATTCTTGGTCTTTCCCCACCGCCATCCCCGCCGCTTTTTGATGTGACAAATACCCCAAAGAGGCGAAGGCTTAATGTTGACTTTACGGAGATGAAGAAGGCGGGATCGAGTGAGGTGATCGCAACCGCCGAGGAAGCGAAGAAGATGCAAGCGATGACGATCTCCTTTGGTGTTCCTGATCGGGGCAAGAGCAAAACTGGGGTTGGGTATGATTTTCTTACTCGTTTCCCATTCCTATTCTCAGTCTCATCCATCTGGGGTGCATATATTCAGGTTTAAATACGACGCAAAAGTGGTTCAGTGTGCGCTCTTCCCTCATCTTCACCAAGGCTCGATAGTCAACCCACCGCCACCCAAGCGCCGGAAGATTGCTGTGGCCCAGGAGAGCCAAGCGAACGGTGACATAGACATTGATTCCGCTGACGATCCAGGACGAGGAATCGTGCTTGAAAGTTCGAAAGAGACTTACCTCATCACACGGAACATGCACGAAGGGAAGACGCAATACACGCTCTCAGTGCTCGGCCCACGCGAACGTCTCGTTAACACGCCATCTCTGAATACTTCTCGACCTTCTTCATCAATACCACCGGCAGACGCTGCCTCGAAGACGCAAGTTACCCCTCACCACTCCATCCCCGAGCCCCCCTCCGAGGAACGAAAAACGTCTACCGATGACCCACCGCCTTCAAGTTGCGCTACGACTGATCCTCCCGAGTCTGGCACACCCCAGGACTCCGATCCATCGTCGAAACCCCCATCTACATTTCGCCCGCCTGCAAGCCCAAAGCCCACGGTTCGCATCCTACGACCGAACATCTCCGATGGAGACTTCACCTTTGAGAATGACACCATCATCATCAAGGGCGCACAACACCACATAGACAACGGGAAGATGGTTGTAGACGGAGACGAGGCTGGTGAGGAGGACGCCCTCGAAATGAGGGTGTTGAGATGGAGATGGTACTTGACGTCGTGACGCTACTGAGATCGGGTAAGGTCTCGTTAAAAATCGTTTTGATTGGGACGGTGCTATCTCGTTTAGCTATCTATCTCGTATGAGGGAATGTACAGAATACTATTTGCACTCGGCGTTTCGATGCATAATTGGTGATTGTTGGAAGCATCGATGAGATCTGGGACGCCGTACAAGTGAGGCGGTGGCTGTTCTGGTCACTTGACCCGACGTGAACATGTTCGTCCACGCTCGATAAATCTCCTATCGCCTTCTTCCTTGATCGCACCTTCTTCGCCGACTTTTCGCACGACAACCAGATGATCCCGATCTACAGTGCCCTCGGGCTCTTCATGCAGCCTCACGGCTTCAACCGGGAAAGAGGCGCACTCGGAAAGAATCATAAATGATGATGCTATTCTCAGGGAGGATGATCACGGAGAAACTGGTATGTCACGGGAGGGAGATTGAAAAGCAAGGCGAGGCTGATCAACGCCGGACCGTGCAGTACACGTGAGCCCGTCATCGTCAGAAGGTGTGAGATTTCACTTTAAGAGGGGAGGAGAAAAGAAAGTAGGCTAAACTTTTCGGATCCCCTCACTCATTGATTAGTAGGATGACCTATCTGAAGCCCGATCGCAGTATTCCCGCTGTAGTGACGGAAGACGAACGGCTCTCCTTGGCGGCCTCCCTCGAAAAGAAGGATCCGTTGCCTGTCAACGACGACGATAGCACCCATGAGGGACTCGAGTTCCCTTCAAAGGAAGAGTTGGCCACTCTCCGCCGTGTGTCTGATACCATTCCGTGGACCGCATACAGTGAGTTCAGATCTCGATCTCTTGCTTTCCACACACCTATTTCGACCATTTGTCGTAGTGATCGCTGTCGTCGAGTTGGCTGAACGTTTCTCGGTAAGCACTTCAATTCTCTATCTACTTCCCTCTTATCGCTGACGTGCTCAGTTTTATGGTATGGAAATCTGGTCCTTTGGCGTCCTGTCGACGCTCAACTGTCACTCATTCGAAAGGTGTCAGCGCCGTCTTTGTCAGTTGACATACTAGATTCACCGTTCTCCCCGAATAGGCACTCACTCTAACAGGTAAATTTCATCCAGCAACCGCTTCCACTGGGTTCCCGCACCGGTGCTGGTGGGGCGAATGGGCAGTCCGGTGCACTTGGAGGTGGCCAGCAGATGTCTACCGGACTAGTTACGTTCTACCAGTTTTGGTAGGTATCTGGTTTCAGTCATTCTCGACCGGCTGTGGCATGACAATATTTACTAGGTCATTTATCTGTCCTATCGGTGGCGCCTATATCGCTGACACCTATTGGGGACGTTACAAGACTATTTGCTGGAGCGTGGCGCTGGCCATGCTTGGACATGTCATCATGATCATATCTGCAATCCCCGGTATTATCGGCGGGAAGGCATCACTTGGGTTGTTCATATTGTCTCTCGTCGTCACGGGTGCAGGAACTGGCGGGTTCAAGTCTAATATCTCACCGTTGGTCGCTGAGCAATATCGACGCACGAAACCATGCATTGTTACCACCAAATCTGGCGAGCGTGTTATTGTTGACCCTACGTTGACGACGTCAAGAATCTACATGGTACGTGTTTCTCCATCGCATCTCGTATAATTTATCCACCCTCACCAATCCAGTACTTTTACCTCTTTATCAACATTGGCGCGCTCGTTGGTCGAGTTAGCATGGTCTATGCGGAAAAGGTGAATGCCTTCCTCGCTATTGATCGTCGTTTCTAAGCATTGTATGATCTCGTAGTACGTGGGTTATTGGCTCGCATATACACTCCCGACTGCCGTCTTCTTAATCTCGCCCCTCTTCCTCTGGTGGGGTCATGGACGATACCGCGTTTCCCCTCCCACTGGCTCCGTGCTGGGTACTTCGTTCCGTCTTTGGCGATACGCTCTTAGAGGTCGTTGGAGCTGGAATCCTGTCCGATGCATCAGACAACTTACCGCAGATGATTTCTGGGAGAACACTAAACCCTCGAAGATGGTCGGTGCTAGTGAGAAGCCCGAGTGGATGAATTTTGACGACAACTGGGTCGACGAGGTCCGGCGTGGTTTCAAGGCATGCAGCGTCTTTGCGTGGTTCCCGATCTACTGTACGCGGATCCCTTATCTCGTGCGAATGGCCATGACGTTTTGTGTGCGCAGGGCTTTGCTACAATCAGTTGAACAGCAATCTGACCTCACAAGCTGCCACTATGAGTACCCATGGCCTGCCTAATGATATCTTGTCGAATCTGGACCCTCTCACACTTATCATTTTCATCCCCATTTGCGACTTACTGGTGGGTCGCAAGCCACAGTCATGATGTCATTAAGTCAACTTATGATCCCTCCTCAGATATACCCTGCACTCGCAAGAAGGGGTTGGAAATTCACCGCTCTCAAGAGAATTACCGGGGGCTTTGCCACTGGAACTGCAGCCATGGTTTGGGCAGCTGTCGTCCAACACTACATTTACAAGGCGAGTCGTTTAGTATGTTCCAAGTTTAGGTGTGTTGAATGGACGATTAGACGGACGCATGTGGTGATTACCCAAATACTTGCGTAGACTCCCAAAGGAATCCACTTGTCTCGCCCCTGAACGTCTGGATCCAAACCGGATCGTAAGCTGCGCACCCGAAGCCTTGTCGTCGGTAGACTAACAGGCCCGTTGATCCAGATACGTTTTCATCGCGTTCAGCGAGATTTTCGCTTCCATCACCGGGCTCGAGTATGCATTCACCAAAGCTCCGAAGAACATGCGCTCGCTTGTGATGTCCCTGTTCTTCTTCATGAGCGCGCTCTCTGCTGCGCTCGGCGAGGCTCTTGTCTGTCAGTGCAACTTTCATATGGGTAGCCAGGATCTAACCATTTCGTTACCGAATAGCGTTGTCCACCGATCCTTTACTTGTATGGAACTACACCTCCATCGCCATCCTGGCGAGCGTCACTGGGATCTTCTTCTGGTTCTCCGTCCGCGAACTTGACAAGGAAGAGGACACACTGAACAACCTGTCCGAGGGTCGTTTTGGATCCGAGGGAAAGCATCCAGATCGCGCAATATCCTGATCTCGTGACGCAAAATCTCCTAGTTGTATGTTCGCAAACCTACCTTTGGCATGTTTCCCGTTAGGTCCTTTGAGCTGCTTGCGTACCGTTTTATACCCTTGATATCGGAATAGCAATTATTCCCGACATATGTGGCAACGCAGTCGAGCGTTCATGCCAACATCGACATGTACTGAAACCAGGTGCCGTCTCGATCATGCATGTCAATAAAAGAGAATCGTTGTTACTACTATCTCTGGTCAATCTGCGAAACATCATCCGTCTTGCTGTGCAGCCGCCATGTTAGGCTTATCCTGAGAGGAAAAAAAAAGCATTTTGATGTCGAAAGCATGCTGCAGCACATAAATGTATTCATACGCAGTGCCATGCATACATAGTAGTGCTCCTTGCAGGGAGCTGCGTGGGAAGCGAGGTCGTCACGAGTACATTTATTTCTAGGAAAAATGGAGTCAATCGAACCTAGCTCTACGTTTACGACGAGCTTGTACTCACCAAGATGATACCATCGAACCTCTGCTTGAACCAAGACATCGTATCGTCCTTGGTGACACGGTGTTTGAAGCCAACCCGAGACTTGCGCTCCTTCCTCCTCGCAACACGCATTCCCGGTCTCCCCATGACCACATAAAAGTCCATACCGAAGATACCAATACCGGGATCATATCTCGCACCGAGATCGATATGTTCCTGAATACCGAAACCAAAGTTGCCCGTGTCCGAAAAGTTCTTCCGTCTCAACTCGTACTCCTTCACTTTGAGACCACGTTCGAGGATCTCCTCGGCTTTGGGACCACGGATGGTGACGTGGACAGCGATTTTTTCGTTTCGACGGATACCAAAGGTACGGACGGTGTACCGGGCTTTGGACGTCACGGGTGTTTGGCCGGTCAGTTGTTCCAAGACTTTGGATGCACGGGTCAGGCGATCACCCGATTCACCGACACAGATGTCTGTTCAAAAAGGACATCCGGTTTGGTTTCACTCTCGTGTTCGGTCGTATAGGAAAGACGACAGTGAACGTACTGATGACGAGCTTCTCGATTCGGAGCTCTTTCATGGGGTTGGTTGGGGTCGTCTTTTGCTCGGCCTGAGTGACGGTTCAGTACTCGAGAAACGAAAGGCATTTGGCTGGAAAAAGGCTTGCCATGGCGGTCGTCGTTTTAGCGTTATCTTGTCGCTGTCCAGAGTATGTGGGGACTGGTCCTTTACTGGTCTCCGTTCTTGGTGAGTGTGGCTGAAACCTTAATCTCGTCTACTGTGTAGTCATTCGGTATTTCCCGACCTTCCCAAAAGGCAGTTATTCCCTATTCCTAAACCCACAGCTCAGGTGTACAACTTGAAAGTGATACGAGTCTCTTCAACACAAACACCGAACCCATTATTTCGTTCCTGCAAACAGCCTGACGCCTTCACCATCAGCAACTCCAATAATTTGAGCCCGTCCTGAGCGCGTGAGTATGTTAATCGCTCTGCGCAATAGCGGAACGGGTAACCCAGAGAGGGGAGATGGGATAGGCGGATCCGTTATTTCGTAAAATGTCAATATCGTGTTCAGCTGCCCTGATGCAGCCGCCTTCAACGCAAGAAAGGTCAGCGCGCATGGAAAGATGGACGGCAAAGAATCACCCATGCATGGAGCGCCTCCGCCCATTCCTCGGGTTGCCTCCAGAACAACAATACAGAACGTGTTTGCTTGGCAGGCTCGTAGACTGCCACATTCTTTGAGACAAGTCCGGCGAGCAACGACGAGAGATAAGAAGGGAGCACGCGACCTAGCCGGACGATGGGGTCAACTTGGATGAACTTATCGGCGGGTTCGAGTGGCTTACGGTTTATTCGTTCATTGCGTAGTACTTCGTCCCAATCGCTTCCCGGCGCTTCTGCGTCCTCGACCCGAAGGGTAAAAAGTCGACGGTGTCGTGCGTATGAGAGGATCAGTCGGGTCCAATGATCAGCGAAGAGGCTCTGGGTGCTAGGAGTTGGCTGTTCTCTGGTGTGACGTTCATTCTAGTTGCTTTTCTATGAAGACTGTATGGTCTCACGTGAAGAAGGGAGGTGCGGCATGGATAGAGGGCAAGAGGAAGCCTGTTTCATGCATCAGTGGATCCAGCGATATTCTGCAGGTATTTCCGTTTACCTGACGGTGTGGTGTAGGAGGTAAGTTCCATTTGGGTAGCGAGGACACCTGACTACAAGTACAACATGCCACCAAACGGTACTGAAGTGCCGACCACCGACAGTCCGGCGCGCCGCCCGAGTCTCAGCGTACGGAAATAATTCTCAGGAAGCATGAATGAAAGCACCTCGTCAGACCAGTACATTTGAGTTGCGGCATGAACTTAGATAGACTACTTATCGTACATTCCGATGATGGGTACTGCAAGCGAATTACGTTAAATGAGTATGAATAACTACATGACCTCCACCGTGACCAGCACGTATCTCAATTTTTTGAATTGAGCTTTTGCCTAGAGCCAAGGGCGACAGGGCGTTTGATATGGCCCTGTCTATCGATGGCCAATGGGCCTCCAACCAGCTTGTGGGTCCCAGCCCCCACTGGCATTTTCACCTTGACAAGTTTGCTTGCACCAGCCTGCCTACTTCCATGCATTCGCTTCCGAGTAACTCCAGCTGATGGTCCAGCCAAGGCTTCCAGTCCGAGATTCCAATCAGAAGGAAACTGAAGGGATGGATCCGGTGCGTGGCCTTCCTGGAGACGCAGTAAGTATTGCATACGACCTCCTTCAAGGTCACTCCAGCTTACCATTTGTTTTCCTTTGGTATTGGGATCACTGAGGTGGGCTTCCTCTTCACTCTCCTTGTCTAACTCCGAATCTTCATCATCTGGGATAGTGAGTTGATCACCCTTCACTTTGCAAGCTTCATCTAACCATCCAAAGTCAGGTCCGTCTTGATGTAGCATGTCTGGGGCATTTGTATCAACCACCATCAACGAGTCATCCTCATTCCTGGGTAGTGGGTGGTGGTTGACATTCTCGATTGCCTTTCTTTTCTTCCTCTCAAGATTGCACTACAGATTGTGAGTTTATGAACAGAAACGATGACAAACAGAATACCTTGTGCTTATATCGTTCAATATAACCTTGGAACAGTTTCACTCGCTCATGTTGTACTTGTACCTCCTTTGATGCTTCCTCCAGAGCTCTGGATGTCTTGTGGTTGTCAACCTGGAGCTTCGTCACTTCTTCTGTCAGTCGATTACTCTCTTCCCTCGCACGTGCAGAATTGTCTGCTTCCTTCGCAAGTCGTTCCTCTAGCAGTTCGCATCGACCACGAAGATGTTGTATTGTTTGGTGGTGACGAGCACCATCCTGACTTAGAGTATCTATTTCATGCTGTAATTCAATAAATCGTCCTGAGCAATTCGCGTGGGCGGCCCTTGCTTCCTTGAGTTCCTTAACCAACCGCGTGTGAGAAGCTTCAGCTGTCGGATGACTACCGTGACGCTGGGTGGCAGGTTGGCCCGGGGCAAGAAAGAGAGGGAAAGCCTCTCTGCGTCTGATGGGCTGGCGACATGTAGGGCATAAAAGATGATTCGGTCCATGGTGAGAAAAGTGCTCCTCTAGGCATGGCTCACAAAATCCGTGCCCTATCGAACAAAATCAAATGCACTTCATTAGTATCCACGGAAGCAGAACTGAAACCGATTCATGGAGCTACCGCATCTGAAGACGAGTATATCTGTGATGGGGACTGCGTCGAGGTGAATGGGGCATTCGACGAGTAGGTCGTCCATTCCGCGTGTCGTTGTGGATTGATTAACTGCGAGTCGCGTTACTTATCAGTGATGGTGGGCTGACGCGAGTCGCGTCAATTGAGTTGGACGCGTCGGCCACCGTACTTGGTCAAAATCCCACACTGGCTCCACTTTTACGCTCATATAAGGAGACCACACCGTTGCAAGACTAGTAAAGTATTGAATCAAAGACAGTTTTTTCGTGCGACTCAACTTGGCCAGGTGCGAGATATCTTGTCCGTAAGGTTCGTCACGGTCCAACCCAGATGATACGCGTTGCGCTTCCAAACAGCACGTCGTAAGTTCGTGTACTCAGAAGTTGCTCAGCTTTCCCTACCTACCAGGGCGGGTGGGATGCTCGTGGACCATTCCGACGAGCCACCTGTTCCTCTCCCTCGCACCTACCTTCAGATAGTAAATCTGGAGCTATACCAGGGCATAGTCCCGATACCTGGCAGGCCAGAGTCAAAGAACGGGGTCGTTTCTTTTGCCATTAGTCTTCCGGCGCGAAATCAGGGTGGTGAGTCAAAACTCCAAATTGGACGACTGTCGTACTGAAAATTACATGGAGGTTCTGTCGGATTACGAATTCGCAGTAGGACGAAGTCATTTTTTGACCATCCCGGTTCACCCTTTGGACACTGGCGCGTGGTTCCTGTCATGGTTTGTTATCGGGCTTATTCTCCTTCCTTATCTTTGGTATGTTTTATCCTCTACGGAAATCGCCCTGTCCACACTTTTTGTAGAAAAAAAAAAAGAAAGGTATCACGCAGCTTAAGTCTTTTCCAAGAGAATCGACCTGATAACGGTCAGTCAACGAGTCCAGGTTTCCCTTCTGCCTCGGAGATCATCACAGCTGTGTCAGTATATGATGAAAAGCTGCAGCAAACTTTAAACGGCACACCACACGAGCTGCTCCAGACTGATTTGTGGTTCTAAAACCAAACAACTCACACACGGGTTGAGGGTCCATGGAGTATAAATTTGCGATCTGAATCAGGACCCAGCTTTCTTCCTTACCTCGTCTCCCCATACAATCCTCTGCTGAGCCCTCCCGTCGTAGTTCTGCTATGGATAATAATGTAGCCAACAGATATCTGCGACAATGTCCGATGACTCTGCTTATGCCGCTACGCCCTTCGATCATCCACAAGCGGATGTCATCTTGCGTTCATCGGACAACATCGATTTTCGTGTCTTCAAACTCTTCCTCTCTCTCGCATCCCCATTCTTCGAGACCCTCTTTGATATCCCTCAACCTGCCCAAGAAAGTGAGGATCAGGAGATCAAGGACGGCCTGGTTGTTATTCCCGTAACCGAAGACAGCAAAACCCTTGATGCCCTCCTCCGCTTCTGCTATCCATGCACATTAGCGGATGATCCCAAGTTAGAGATGTTGAAAGATGCTATGGATGTGCTCGAGGCAGCTAGAAAGTATTCTCTCGATGCCATCGAAAAGAAGGCTCGCCAGGCGATCTCAAGCCCGACAATCCTCGAGGCAGAGCCTTTGCGATGCTTTGCGATAGCGCATAAAGGACGCCTGCCGGAGGAGACTCTACTCGCTGCAAGATACACATTGACGCAGCCACTCATCCCGTCATGGTTCCAGGAGATCGAGCTGATCACTGCGGCTGATCTACTCTCCCTGCTCACTTACCATCGTCAATGCGGAGACGCCGTATATGCGCTGAGGTTTGATCTATCCTGGATCACATCTCATTACGGGAGCTCAGCGAGCTGTTCCTGGCTGTGTGGCTATAATGACAATTACGGTCGCAACTGTGGGTGTTCAAGGCCATCTCCGGTCAGATACAAGCTATTCGACATGAATTCACCCCAATGGTGGGTTAACTTTATGGACGAAACCTTCACAGCACTGCGAGACAAGCCGTGCAAAGCAACTGTGCAGGCTTCCTCGGAAAAGGCAGTGCAGAAGGTGAAAGCGGGAGGTTGTCACATTTGCGCCCCGAAGATCGCCGATGGCATGCGCGACCTTGTAAATTTGTTTATGAGGAAAATAGAGGAGACAGTTTCTCAGGTACATTGTGTTTCCCCAAAAGATTCCTCATATAGAACCTGACGGTTTTCTTGACAGGTCGAGCTAAAGTTGGAGTTTTCATGAAGTTCTCATCGAAATAAATGGTGCCTCTGTATCGTGTGTGTCTGCGTGTCAAATCAGCCCAGAGATTGTACCAATTAGTATTTCGTTGCCTTTACCACTTCCCAAAGTGTCGTTTTAAATCAGTAATGAGTACATCGAGGGTAATAGGTACTATGCATATGCACGATTATGTAATGGTCGTCAGGAATGCATGGCGGATCCCTGAACATGCGCCGCATGAAGGATATTGGTGAATTTGACTGATTATCCTGTAGGACTGTGAATCTCTTGTAGAATCACTGACTCGCAAGTCGGAGTAGTTTGCACTATACTAGACAGGAAGAGCTACTCTAAGTCTGAGTTGGAAAAGTGCAAATTATATCCGGTACAAATCCTCGAACACGCGGCGGGGAGCTGCCACCCAAAAATCCAAGATTCCAAACCACCAGAGAGATACTGCCCCACTACATTTTAATTTCTTCGCACGAGTTTGCTACGCGTCCGGCTCCCAGTCCAAATACACATAGCGCATCAGGCGGCTCGCAGTGCTGTTGTGTTACGATTCTAGTGTCTGCCTGCCCATACGGTGGTGAGCACGGTATTGACGAGTACAAACTGATTCAGGAAGCATCGGGTCCACGTTCCAAAAGACGCAGACGGGTTGGGCGATGGAGAACATGGATTGGTACAATGAAGTTTGTTTGTGATACGGAAGAAGGTGTGCCGGAGATGACTCGGGGGTGAACGGGCAAGGTGAGGTCGATAAGTATAGATTCAAGTTGCCAGACGGCAATGAAACCAATAACGAGTTAAGAAATCATGAGGCGAGTGTCCAAAGGACCACTAGCAAACAACGCACTCTGCCAGAGGCATATGTCGATCTGGAATGGTTTTTGGTTCGCCTTCCGCGGCGTGAGCGTCAATGTATGCTGACCAATGATCGATCGATCAAGCTGAATCGCTATAATAGCGAATCTCAGACTGGAGCTAGTACACCTACGCATAGTCCAGATATAACCTGGCAGGCCAGAGTCGAAGAACGGGTCGTTTCTTCTGCTACTAGCCTACCACACAAGATCGGGGTTGGTGAGTCAAAACTTCAAGTTGGACGACTGTCGTACTGAACATTTGCATAGAAGTTCTGTCGAATTACGAATCTGCAGTAGGACGAGGTTATTCCTTGAGCATCCTGGTCACCCATTTGGACACAGGCGCGTGGCTCCTGCCATGGTTTAATTCTTTATCTGCCATGAGCTCCTTCCTTATCTTTAATATGTTTTATTCCCTGCGGAAATCACCCTGTCT
>JBBPLK010000022.1:70474-83001 GCA_038089735.1 Exsudoporus frostii
TACACTTTTTGTATATAAAAAAAGAAAGGTATCACGCAGCTCAAGTCTTCCCAAGAGAATCGACCTGATAACGGTCAGTCGATGAGTCCAAGTTTCCCTTCTGTCTCGGAGATCATCACAGCCATGTCAGTATATGGTGAAATGCTGCAGGAAACTTTTAAACCACACGAGCTGCTCCAGACCGATCTGTGGTTGCTAGAACCAAACAACTCACACACGGGTTGAGGGTCCATGGAGTATAAATTTGTGATTTGAATCAGGATCCAGCTCTCTTCCTTACCTCGTCTCCCCATCCATCACTCTAGTAAGCCCTCTCATCGTAGACCTGCTGCGGACAATAATGTACCCAACAGATATCTGCGATATGTCTGATGACTCTGTCTATGCCGCTACACCCTTCGACCATCCAAAAGCGGATATCATCTTGCGTTCATCGGACAACATCGATTTTCGCGTCTTTAAACTCTTCCTCTCTCTCGCGTCCCCATTCTTTGAAACCCTCTTTGACATCCCTCAACCCGTCCAAGATAGCGAGGATCAGGAGATTAAGGACGGCCTGGTTGTTGTTCCTGTAACTGAAGACAGCAAGACCCTTGATGCCCTCCTCCGCTTCTGCTATCCATGCACATTAGCGGATGATCCCAAGTTAGAGGTGTTGAAAGATGCTATGGATGTGCTCGAGGCAGCTAGAAAGTATTCTCTCGATGCTATCGAGAAGAAAGCTCGCCAGGCAATCTCAAACCCAAAATTCCTCGAGGCAGACCCTTTGCGATGCTTTGTGATAGCGCATAGAGGACGCCTGCGGGAAGAGACTCTACTCGCTGCAAGATACACATTGACGCAGCCACTAATCCCCTCATGGTTCCAGGAGATCGAGCTGGTCACTGCGACTGATCTACTCTCCCTGCTTACCTACCACCGACAATGTGGAGATGCTGTATATGCGCTGAGGCTCAATCTATCCTGGATCAAATCTCATTATGGGAGCTCAGCGGCCTGCTTCTGGTCGCCTGAAAGTTACGGTAATCGCGGGTGTGCATGTCCAAGGCCAGTTCTGACCAAATACGCGCTATTCAACATGAAGCCACCCCAATGGTGGGCTGACTGTATGGACGAAACCTTCATAGTACTGCGAGACAAGCCATGCAAAGCAACTGTGCAGGCTTTGTTGGAGAAGACAGTACAGAACGTGAAAGCAGGAGGTTGTCAAGGTTGTGCCTCGAAGATTGCCGATGGCATGCGCGACCTCTTAGATTTGTTTGCGAGGAAAATAGAGGAGACAGTTGCTCAGGTAAATTATATCTCCTACAGAGATTCCTCAGAGAGCCTGATGATTTTCTTGACAGATCGAGCTGAATTTAGATTTTTAATGAAGTCCTCATACAAATGAATGGTGCCTCTGTATCGTGTATGTTTGCATAGTATCGAATCAACCAGCTGAGATGTACAACCAGTTCCTGACTTGTCATGAATCGTTTGCAACTTGAATAAATCAACCAGCCATGTGACGGTAAGATACTGGATCCTTGAACATGCACCGCATGAAGAATATTACCAGGTGAGACGAGTGTCCATTAATCTCCTGTAGAATCGTTGGCTCACAACAGCTGGGATATCTGAGTCGTACTTCGATCACCCTGATTCTTGCTTTGGGCTATGTTATTCTGCCCAAAGTTTCTCGTGGGTGTACATTCCACCCGATCTTCTCTTTGTCACACTAGTCCTAGTATCTGTTCCCGCAAGCATTGATTCTGGCATCCCGATGCGGCGTCCTCTGGGTTACGCCCATTATGCATTATTTACGTAACTACATCAGTAGTAAGTCGGCTACGTGTTCGTACTTTCGCTGATTGTGCGTCAAGTAGTACTTCTACCAGACCAGGGCAAGTAACTCTTCCCACCATACTTGGACAGGTGTGTGTTCTGCGCATGGCAGCGGAGTTCACATGGTTAACGAAAGAAACAACTTCCTGTAAGTATTACTTTAAAAAGTATACGCCTACATGCCAATGTTCCGCGAGGTGTCCGCAACCCTTTGTGAGTGCTTCTTCCTGCCTGTGATTTCATCTCCTTCTTGTCGCAAGGGAAATGGGCACCCAAGTGGTGTGCAATGCACGAGGACAACCTATGACTATGATAACGAAATCCCCCCTTGTGCGAACCCAGCTTTTTCTTCGCAAGGACAGTTATAATGTAAGCAAGGATTATTTATTGACTCATAATCGCTGGTGAAATGCTGACCTCTACCATGCAGCTCCAAACTTTTCGTGATCTTGTCCTCGTGGTCACCAGAATAAGGCAAGCTCACTCTCCTCGCTTTCGCATAGGGCTTCTTTTACACAGCATGGATGCACGGACTCTCTCTCTGGCCATTGTCATGTAGTGCCTGCCATGATTCTTTACTGGGCGTAAGCTCCTTCCTCATCTTTGATATGCTGTGACTTGCTGTAGCAATCACCTTATCCACACACACGTAGATTGAGGGTCGATGGAATATAAATTGTGATTGAATTCGGAGATCAACTCAGCTTTCTTCCTTAGTTCGTCTCCTCATACATCGCTCCAGCCCTCTCTCTCTCTCGTCCCACCGTCACCTCAACCAACAATACATCCACTTCCAGGTACCTGTGACAATGTCCAGCGACTCTGCCTATGCCACTGCGCCTTTCGATCACGCCAGGGCGGATGTCATCTTGCGTTCGTCAGACAACATCGATTTCCGTGTCTTCAAGCTCTTCCTCTCTCTCGCATCCCCATTCTTCGAAACCCTCTTCGACATCCCTCAACCTGCCCAAGGAAGCGACCATCAGGAGATCAAGGACGGTCTTGTTGTCATTCCCGTGACGGAAGACAGCAAGACCCTCGATGCCCTCCTCCGCTTCTGCTATCCATGCACTTTGGCGGATGATCCCAAGTTAGAGGTGTTAAAGGATGTTATGGATATCCTCGAGGCAACTAGGAAGTATTCTCTCGATGCCATTGAGAAGAAAGCTCGTCAGGCGATCTCAAACCCAAAAATCCTCGAGGTAGAGCCTTTGCGATCCTTTGCGATAGCGCATAGAGGACGCCTGCAGGAGGAGACTCTACTCGCTGCAAGATACACGTTGACGCAGCCACTCATTCCGTCATGGTTCCAGGAGATCGGACTGATCACTGCGGCTGATCTACTCTCCCTGCTCACCTATCACCAGAAGTGCGGTGATGCTGTATATGCGCTGAGGCTTGATCTATCCTGGATTACATCACATTACGGGAGCTTAGCAGCCTGTTCCTGGTTGTCTCAGTATGACAGTTACGGTAATTATCGCAATTGTGGGTGTGCGAGAGTGTCTACACCACGCAGATACATGCTATTCAACACGAACCCACTTCAATGGTGGGTTGACTTCATGGAGGAAGCCTTCACAGCACTGCAAGACAAGCCGTGCAAAGCAACTGTGCAAGCTTTCTCGGAGAAGACAGTGCAGAGCGTGAAAGCGCAAGGTTGTCCAGGTTGCGCTCCGAAGGTCACCGAAGAGATGCGC
This sequence comes from Exsudoporus frostii, assembly GCA_038089735.1. Taxonomy (NCBI): domain Eukaryota; kingdom Fungi; phylum Basidiomycota; class Agaricomycetes; order Boletales; family Boletaceae; genus Exsudoporus; species Exsudoporus frostii. Next base: position 73,999 of record JBBPLK010000022.1, read on the forward strand.
GACTTTTCAGATTTATTTGCGAGAAAAGTAGAAGAGACGGTTTCTCAGGTAAATTGTGTTTCCCACAGAGATTCCTCAGAGAGCCTGACGGTTTTCCCGACAGATCGTGCTGAAGTTGGAGTTTTAATGAAGTCCTCGTTGAAGTGGATGGTGCCTCCGATCGTGTATGCTTGCATGTACATATCAGCCAGAGTGATCTATTTGAGGTATTTGTGCAGCTTGGTAATGTACATCGACTCGCCCAAATGCACTGTAACTCAACATACGCCGCACGAAAATTGGTGAGACGAGCGTCTACTATACTGATAATTCCACTGAATCTGTAGAACCATTGATTCGTGGTCGCATGGATATCGAGTCGTACTTCGATTGTCCTGAGTTTTGCTTGGGCCCATGTTTTTCTGCCCAAGGTTCTTCGTGAGCGTAAACTCGACCGCCTCTTCCCTTCTCGCTGGCAGGACGTATTACCAGTAGTATCTGCTCTTGCAGCTGTTAACATTCCGGGTCAGTGAGGGCCGCGATTCGTCTTCGAACGGCAACTCGGGCTACCACAGATGATCAGGAGAATCGACTGGGTCACCGATCAATTAGACGGCTCAACGCTTACCGTTCGACTTGGGTGGCCGCATTCCGATGCAGGGATCAGGAATGCCATGGGGGTGCTTCTGAAACCAAAAGACGCTCACGCAGATCAATGGTCCGTAGAGGTATAAAACCATGGATTCATTCAGGCGGGTCGATACAACTTTCTCCCTCTGTCTGTCTCTCCATATATCATCCCAGTGAGCCCCCCCTCTCGTCCCACTGACGCCTCGACCAATAACATCTGCTTCCAGGTATTTGGACAATGTCCAGCGACTCTGTCTATGCCGCTGCGCCTTTCGACCATGCCAAGGCGGATGTCATCTTGCGTTCGTCGGACAACATCGATTTCCGTGTCTTCAAACTCTTCCTCTCTCTCGCATCCCCATTCTTTGAAACCCTCTTTGACATTCCTCAACCTGCACAAGGAAGCGACTCTGATCAGGAGATCAAGGATGGACTCGTTGTCGTTCCCGTGACGGAAGACAGTAGAACCCTCGACGCCCTCCTTCGCTTCTGCTATCCATGTACCCTCGCAGACGATCCCAATCTCGAAGTGCTGGAGGACGTCCTCGACGTTCTTCGAGCTGCCAAAAAATATTTTCTCGACGTGATCGAGAAGAAGGCCGCCCATACGTTCTCCAATCCCAAGATCCTCGAGGCTGAGCCTCTACGCTGTTTTGCACTCGCACACCAAAAGCAGATGCAGGAAGAGACGGCGCTCGCCGCAAAGTATACGTTAGCGCAGCCACTCCTCCCTTCTTGGTTCGAAGAGATCAATCTAATCGCAGCAACTGACCTTTTGGCCTTGCTCACCTATCATCAAGAATGCGGCGATGCTGTATATGCACTGGGGGACGATTTATCATGGATTAGATCACATTATAGAACCAGCGAAGGTTGTGCATGGCTTTCTGGCCACAGATACCTCACCGGACAACAAATCTATAGTGGTTTCGGATCATCAGCTCAACCCAGTTTCACCTCGTGTTCGTGCCCAAGATCGCCTACGCCTCAGTACATGTTATTTGGGAACGACTCACTCCAATGGTGGGAGGACTTCATCGAGGAAATGTTTACGGTACTACGAGAAAAGCCGTGCGGGGCGACCGTGGCGAGTCTTGCAGCAAAGACCGTGCAGAGCGTTAAAGATCGTAACTGCACAAGTTGCTCTGCCAGAATCACAGAAGGAATGCGCGACTTTTCCGAACTCTTGACAGGGAAAGTTGACGAGGTGGTTTCTGGGGTGAGTTGGAGTTACTATACCGGTACGGGGGTCTCTGGCGAGAATCTGACATTTTTGAGCGATAGATTAAGCTGGATTTCTCTGCACCAAGAAGCGGCAAAATTCACAATGAGAGCCCCTCGGGCAACCCGGGACGGGGGGGTCCGAAAAGGGGCAAGAAACGACACTAGTATCACCTTGCGCAAGCGGTTGAAAGAGTCTCCTCGAATACAGAGCTGTTGATACTCTTTAAAACATATGCCACTTTAAAATTGAATGATCACGCTTTGTATATGCTACCAAATAATGGTGGGTTTCCTGGAGGGTATGCTTTAGAACGATATCAGATTTTGCATCTGTGAAGGGGTGTTATTATACTTCGCAGGTATCAATGACAGAAAGTTGACAAAAGGGAATAATGAGTATCAAAGTCCACAAGCACCGACTTGTTTCCTGTTAGTGGGTTGGACAGTCAGAACGTACAAACACCTACCTCCTGACATATCATATTCAATAGTCACTTCCCATCCAAATATCATTCCTCCTCGCTTTGGTCCTGCAAGAAGGCCATGATGCTTGCCCGAGCATTTTGCTGGAAAAATCGGCGTGACTCATCTTCTAGTCAAATATGATGCCACCCACTCACCTTTTTTCGCGTGGGTGCATCCACTTCACTATCAACTCGATCCGAGGAATCTTCTGTCTTGGGTGGGATGCGGGGCTCTTTTCTACCTCTCTTTGTCGCTTTATCGAACTCCTGCACATCCTCTACGTACAATAAGTCTAGAAACCAAGCGACTAAAGGGGTACCCACTGAGTTCTTGTGCCAGTTCCCTCCGTTCTCTAATGGCTTTCGCCTTCTCCAGGCTATATCGTGGCGTCATCCCAAGGTCACCAAGGATCGAATGAAGTCGTTTGATTTGTTGCGAGGGCTTGTCTACTCCTTCAAATTCCTTCTTCCAGACCTTGCGTATACCGCAGGCAACAACTATACCCTAGAAGAAATTCCGTCAACTCATGATATTCGGTATACTAATGCTTTACCTTGAGTTTGTTTACCATTTCCTCGTCTTTGGACAAAACTTCCTTCTTCTTTCCCCGTTTCGTCTTCTCGTCTTTCTGAAGTTTCACAGACTCCTGCTTTGGTTGACATTTGACACATAAGAATAGAACCTTTTCCTGCTGCTTCTGTCGCTTCTTCGGCGGTTCATCAATGACCGAAGACAACTCTGAGTCCATCTGTATTGTGTTACCAGAATCTGACCAGTGCGTCAAATAAACACGCACGGGATCGCTAGTCATTGTCTTCGCCTTCGAGAGTGATGTTTTCGGTACTTCAGTCGCCGGATTGGGACTGGAGCTGGACAGACGAGAACCTTGACCACTATCCATTTCAACATCTGAATCGTTCTCATCCACCTTCTGCTGGTATTAGGTGTCGATGTGAGCGTGGATCAGCACAAGTACGGAAGGTCATCTTGGATGAAAGTACCTGGTGCTGTTTCGGAGTTGATGACTTTGCGGACACGTGCTCCTTCTTTGGTGAACGAGCGGACTTTCGTCCTCCAGACTCTGGTGCAATCTCTTCGTCTGAGGTTTCGATGATAGCCTGATTATGACTCGTACATGACTAGATGACATGGGAATTGTCGAGGTGGACCTACTTTGGACTTGTATTTCATTTCGCTCTCTGGTTTCTTTGACGTTTTGCTGGGCTTTACTGGCTTGTCTACAGTCTGGTCACCAAGTAACGGTCACGATAAGATCTCACCTTGGGAGGCTTCGAACACGCAGAACCTTTCTTTGACGGTGGCACATCACCTTTAGACGCATTGGCGTTCTCCGGAGATTCCTCGTCTGAGGGCTGCATCTGAGCCTTCTATAAAATCATTTCATCGTCACGACAAGACATACGAAACAAGGCACACACCGATTTACGTTTGCGTGGGCCAGCTTTCGCTGTGCCATCCGACTTTTCCTTCTTGGCAGCTTTCCGCTGAGACGACCCAGCACCCTCGTCCGACGCGCTCTGGAGGCTGTTCTGGGTTCGAACTCAGTCCATGCTAATCGTTCACGACACACCCAACGATAACCAAGAACGCGTGTGCTCTCACCACAGTCGTATGCACCGTGTCCTTGATGAAGGACTTGTATCTCCCGCTGTTCAAGACATCTTCCTCGAGATCAAAGCGTGTCGCCAACTCTTGACGCACGATGCGCACGGTCAGTTGGCTGGACGTAAAATGTGCGTCATTGACCGGCAACTTTCCGTGCGTAGAGTCCGATAGGATACTCACCTGAGTCGACCGTCGTCTCGTGCGCGTGAGAGAAACTCCACGATAACACCTTCGAGCTCCTGGGTATCTGGAAGGGACATTATGTGGGGTGGCTTCGGTGCGTTGACGGCCACCGACAACTTGTCCGGGGGTCGCGTTGGCACCGTAATCGCATGAGGCATGCGTCACGTGATAATACCACCACCGGTGCTCTAGGCAGTCCAGCTCTAAGTACCTGCAAATGCAAGACAGTCCATGATTATCGAGGGATACAAAATCAGGCTTCCATTCGCTCATGTGGTAACATATATACCCTCTCTACACGGAACCAGAACGAGAGAATCAAAGGGAAGATGTTGGGTACAATACTATATCCATGTGCAGTTTCTGGGAACGTTCGCTAATAACTATAGCTTAGACTTGATCGTAACGAGCGAAGCATTCTGCTGCAGAATATTTGCGGCATCTGATACCATATCGTCCACAATCTGTTGAGCAGGAAGAATATCGTGAATAAGTGCAGCCACGCGTCCGATGAGCCATGCCCGAGCCTCGATAGACTTCTCCGGATGTTGTTCAAGGTCGTGACTGTAAGGCAAAATGCCTTTCGACGTCAACTCTTTAATTTCCGCTTGTCTGTTGTTGTTCCTGGGGGATAATATGGGTAATCACATATGAACAAGGCGAGAACGAACGTACCAATCATCGATATATGGCGTTCTGCGTACTCGCAGTGGACGCCCGGTGTAAATCAGCGTCGTCACCGCATCCTCATAACTCGCGCTCAGCAACGCCTCCTTGTGCGCTTTCGGTGCGCCAGCCTCCTTGGCCGCCACAAACCTCGTTCCCACCCACACGGCTTGCGCTCCCCACGCCAAGTTGGCGGCAAGACCTCGGCCATCATACACAGCTCCAGCGCCAATGACATATACGGGCTTTCCTGTCAGCGGTGACTTGTGACCCTTGACTGCATCCACGCATGCAGGGATGAGGATCGTCGCCGGGGTGTCGCCGGTGTGTCCGCCACCCTCACCGGCCTGGGCGCAGATGAGGTCGACACCTGCAGCAAGTGCCTTGGCAACATGCTTTGGGTGACCAACCATCTACAGTAGCAGACATAATGGGTTTCCCAGAGGTACAATCCGACATTCGGTGTCACTCACATTCATGATGGGTATGCCCGCCTTGTGCAATTTTTCAACCGCATGTGGAGGTGGAACACCGACAGCACAGACGAAAAGGGAGGCTTTCTCCTCGATAATGACGTCGAGAAGTTCATCGAGCTGCCCCTTTTGGTAGTCATACTAGTGGTGGACGTGAGCAACAGCACGCCAGGCAAAGAATGACGTGACATGCATTCGTCTTGCGTGCGTTGCCTCCGACTTGTGGAATGAGAAGGTCGACACCGAAAGGGGCGTTCGGCTCCTTCAAGTCCTCCTTGATAGCTCTGATCTGGGTGGTTAGTCCTCGTGAGTGCGCAGGTCCTTGGATCACACAATTTGCGCGTACCTGTTGCCTCAGCACCTTCGGGGTGTACCCGTGACCACCAATGACTCCCAATCCACCGGCATTCGTGACTGCTGCTGCAAGCTCTGGCCCAGCAGCTACATTCATGCCTATAGTTCACAAGCGTGAGTTACATGAACGACGCACTTCATTCGCACATTATATACCAGCAAGTAGAATCGGATGTTTGATTCCAAACATCTCCGTTACGGGGGTATTGATAGTGGCCATGATGAGGTGGAGAGAAGGAATATTCACAGGCGCTCGCTTATATGTACAGCTGCGCCGGCTGGTTAAGAATTTTGATCCGGATGTGGCAATAGCAGGTGATTCTGGTAATAATAATTTACGACCATCGCATTCCCGCTTGCGGGTTCCTCCAGGGAAGAAAGATTAACGTTGTCAGATAGTTAGCAGATATCCTGGGTATGTAACAGAAAAAGCACGGTATGTGTACGAAAACGAGTGTATAGGATACATGAATTGACAACCCGTCCATGAGGAAGCGCAAATGGGGAAGAAAGTCGAAGAACGACCGCCTGGAAGAAAATTAAAGTAAAACTTACGAGGCCGAGCTCGCATCTTCAGGATCACTATATGACGGGGGTGATCCAGCACTCATTTGCATAAGTCGGCGCAGCCGTGCGAGTTCAGCAGCGAGGGTCCTGATTATCAACTGTTATCAGCCACTTGCAAGAAATGTTCGATACGGCTCTTACTTGGCAGTTTCAATAGCCTGGTCACTACGATCGGATTGTTCCTCGAGCTGTGCTTTGAGTTGCTTCATTTCTTGCTGAAACTCGTCCTCGATTTCCTTCCGAATTTTGGAGTCCTCATTCTGGATATCTTTCACCTTCGTTTGGGCCAGCTGAGCCACCTTCATCTCCTCTGCCAGTTGCTTGTACTTCTTGCCAATTGTTTCCGCCTCTTTCTTTACTTTTTCCTCCCGCTTCCGCATCTCATCTCTGAGTCGGTCCGTCTCGTGTTTCCAACTCTCGGTCATGTTCTTGATGCTGTCGCGCAACGTGATATACTCTCGTTCGGACTTTTGAGATAACGTGGTCGACTCCGCAAGGGAAGCTTCCATCTCACGCAACGATCGCTTCGACGTAGTCGTTTCCGTCTTGAGCTGCGATTTCAGAGTAGCGGCTTCTGCCTCTGCTTTGCGTGCTCTGTCGAGAACCTCCGGAAAAAATGAACACAAGACTAGGGAGAATACAGAGATACACACCTCTTGAAGTAGTCGTTCTTTGCGCGCGACGACGTTGTTAAGGCCTTCATTCTCCAGTCGAAGCCGTTCGCGACCTTCTTTCAAGTCCTCCGTCTGACGTGTTAGCTGTGCAACCGTTCGTTGTGAAAGACGGAGCTGAGCTTTAGTATTCTCGAGCGAATTCCTTGCATTGATGACACCAGTTTGAAGGTCGGCCAGAACCTTGGAAGTCCCTGCCGGTGTAAGCGAGAACCGACGGTTCGGTGATGCTGGTGCTTGGAGAGATGGCGTGGAGTTTAGGTTCGCGGGATTGTTGGCAATACTTGGATCTATTGGGGATACCGGGGGCGTTTGAGGGGAGGCGTGGTTAAGATTCGGAGATAAGCCATCGTCGGCTAGCGCCCGAGCATTCCCTACGAGGATGTTCATATAGTTGATAAAAGACCTTCCGAGAGTATACAGATGAATGACTGACCCACTGATGCAACAGGTATGCCTGGTGAAATAACATTCATTAATGCGGTTGCCTTTTTGGTCAGTGAAAGACCTCTAGCCTTTGACGGGTAAGGACGTACGACTAAGAGTACGAGTAGGACTAGAAATTCGTTTGACGGGGTCTCTGGTGTTGGAGAGAGCCCCAAACTCCATTGGAATGCCTTCAGGAATACCTCCTGCCTTGAAGCTTGGCGCCGCGCTCTCGCGGCGAGGAAGCGGAAGACTTGAGTCACGACCGGCCAGACCTTGCAATACATCAAAGCTGGACCTGCGCATCTTTTTGGGGGTTGTAAAGTTGGCATTGTAAGAGGAGGGAGGGGAGCTGATATCGAGCACATCATCGGAATGGTGGGATACATGGTTGGAGGACGCCATAAAGCCTGGAGGGAGTGGACGCGGCCCACGTAGAATGATACTCTCTAGACTGTGTAACTGAGCCTGTTGCTGTCGGATAGAGTGCTTCAAGGTTGACATTTGATTTCGAGCAGCTACTGCATAAAAGAGAACGAACCAGGTGGACTCGGAGTGACAAACAATTCACAATGAGCGATGTTGAGAAATACCTGGATCGTTCAGAGAGACGGATGGACTTGGCGCGCGTGCAGAACGCAGTGAACAGCGCGACGAAGACCTAGATAATGGACGAGCAGGAGTGCTAGTGAAAAGTGAATTGACCGGACTTGACATTCAAGAATGTGTGAAGTGAAAGGATCGTGATGGTCACTCTATCGACCAAACTCCAAGAACCGAACGCCGAGCGCTAGAACGTGGGGCGAAAGCTGGTCGCAGTGACGCTGCTAGTAATGATGGTAGTCAGTGCCAGTTAATATCGAGAAGCGCGACATTTCGCCTGTAGGTCCAAATTTGTCTTTGTTAGGAACACTAACGCGATCACGTGACCACTGATAGTCACCTTTCGCGACCCGTCCATTCTCCTCCTTGTCTGCCCAATATCAATATCAATGGCCGAGTGTGGCATTTGCCTGGACGTGCTGCGGAATCCAGTCTCTGTTCCGTGTGGTATGTGTCGCCTCCTGGTTGTGCCATGGTGCCACCACCACTCACCTTGTCCGACAGGCCACGTCCACTGCGAACGATGTCTACGGGGTCACATCAATTCTGGGGCAGACGCGCTCAAGTCTACGTGTCCTACGTGTCGTAAATCATTCCACATAGGTTCTGATTTATCACACTACGCCCACAACAGGGCTGACCTTTTTCTCAGCAACACCTGATTTTGCATTCGTTCCTCAAAAATACCATGATTTTATCTTGCCTTCTGTACGCAAAATATATATGGACATCCCTTCCATCGCAGCAATGACAGCGGAAATCGATTCTTTGACACAACGTCTCGAGGTATTCGCCAAGGAGAATGAGCATCTGAACCTATGCTGCTCAGATTACAAGTATATGGTCGAAAGCATAACGTTAGAAAAGGACATTGTTGTCGAAAAAGAGGAAGAAGCACGACAGGAAGCAGCTGATCTACGCAAGAAATATGATTCCTTGAAGAAGAGATATTGGGAGTCTCAGTCACGGTGAGCACTTACCTGCTAGATTCATTTGTAACCAACCCCGTGCTCCCGATAGCGACAATGCTCGCAGCATGTGCAATGCAACGCCGTCTCAACGTCTCAGTCGTAGGAATAGCCAGAACATGGATACTCCTCACGAGATCCACCCAAAAGTAGAAGAGCACCCAGTGT
>JBBPLK010000022.1:90786-142894 GCA_038089735.1 Exsudoporus frostii
GTGTGCAAGAAAAGCAGCGAGACCTGGCGATGGCTGACCCGCCAAGCAATCACGAAGCCGAGGAAGCTCTCGAGGCCGAATTGGACGAGGCCAACAAAGAGATTGCAAGGTTGTCCGCCCTCCTGCAGCAGTCCCCCGCTCGACGAGCCATCGACAAGGCCAAGGATACGAGGATCGAGGTGTTGGAACGTGAGAAGGAGGAGCTGTCGGAGCGGGTCAGGGCTTTGAAGAGCAGCCATGCGGACATGGCGACTCCGCATAGAGTTGTCAGCACCAGTGGCATTTCTCCAATCCACCGACATGTTCTGTCCATGAGTCTCAAGGCGCCCAAGACGCCTGGAGCACCGCTCAGAGACGTACGTCGCCGACATCATTCCAAGGTTCGACATTGAAGTCTTACCATGATCTTTGACAGCTTTCGTGGTTGAATGCGACTACTGGGGGTGATCCGAGCGCCTCGCCTTTGTTGACGGAGATCGCAAGACTGCAGATAGAACTAGACCTCGCGAACGAGAGCATCGATCAGAAATTGGACGAACTACAAGAAGCGGGTCTTGACGTCGTGGAGCTCACGAAGAATCTCGAGGATGCACGCTCCAGTATCGTGTCACTTGAAAACGAGAACGCGAGATTGCAGAGAAGAGAGGAGAGACGGCTTCGTCGGCTCGAGAAGTTACGGTGCCAACAGTGTTTCGTGAAGATCGATCCATCAAGGCTGCAGCGAGCCTATGAAGCGGATGAGAGGTATGAGGCAAATATCCTCTGGACGGCCATACTGACGCTTGTGGATAGTACTCTCTCCTTGGACATGTCGGGAGGCGATCCCCTGGCCAATCCACCCACTCCGCTTATCAAATCAAGCGAGGCACTGCGTGTGGAGCTTCAAAGCGTGAATGCCCAGTTAGATGTCATGAGGAAACAATGGCAGGATGAAAAGCGTCAGCTCATGGGTGAAAAGGCTGTTCTCCAGGACGCCGCGAATCGTATGAACATTGAAGTGCGCAATGCGAAACAAGAGGTGAGGAAAGCGGTCGAAGCGGAACGGGAGAGTCGCAGATCAAGAGCGGGTACACAAGGGGTAAAAATTTCCCTTGTGCAATCTATGCATGAATTAACGTTGTCTCATTTGTAGGAGGCCGAGAAGGCAAAGGCAGTCATCGCTGATCTTGAAGCAGAATTACAGGGAGAACGGACGCGTCTCAGAAAGATGTCCACTGAACAGCACCGCCTGCAACGCGAGATCGGAGATGTTGCTCGACAGCTGCAGCGCACTGAGATGGTACTTGTGATGATGACATGTTTCGATTCCTCGACTGACGTCAAACCCTAGGATATGGACGATGTTAAACATCAGTTGCAAAAGGCCAAACAGGACAACCACGAACTCGAGACCGAGCTCCGAGGTACGAGGACAGGTCTCGTGTAGAGATCCTTTCCTGAAACAGCCTCCCTACAGTGAATGCGAATGCGGAACAGAAAGCACGACTGTTGGAGTCCAAAGTGCGCGAAAACACGTCAGCGATCGAGCAATTGCGACAAGAACGTTCCATTCTTGCACGAGATCACAAAGACCTTCAACAGCGATATGCCCAGGCCTCCGAGGTGGGTTTTTGTCGGAACAGTGCTTGCCTGACGCTCAGACATTTTTTGTCGCCAGCGGGCCCATAAACTTCGGAACGAATACTCGGCGTCGCAAAAGGCGCACGAAAACCGACGTCAGCAGTTAGACATCCACCTTGTCGAGATCGAGGAACTCCGACATGCGCTTTTGAATCAAGCCGACGAACTCCGGCGGACAGAACAAGAAAAGAACCGGATGGTGATGGAAAAGACAGACATTGCCAAGACCATTGGTGTTCTCGAGGCAGAGCTGAAACGCGTCCGAAAAGACGCAGAGATCTTTGGTCGCGATTTGAAGGCGCTCCGTGCAGAAAGGGAGAAATCACGGGAGAAGCAAAGGGAGGAGGTCGCCAAGGCGGAACGTGGCAGGAAACAAGCTCAGACCCAGATTCGTCTCCTCAACGATCAGCTTGAAAACCAAAAGGCGAAGACGAAGAGACTGCAACAACACGTCTGTTCTACGTGCGTAATCATCTCTCTATTCTTCAGATGCTCGTTATAATGCCTCTCTTTAGCAGCGATGACGGCCAGCTCGACGAACTGAGGGGGCAACATAAACAAGAGTGTAAAGGGCTGATTGTTCAGATCCGTTACTTGAAGGCCAAGTTCACTCGAGAATCGACATTGCGAGACGATCTCAGCTATCAAAAACAATACCTCCTCGTACTCCTGGCAAGTTTCGAAGAAAGGTATCGTCGACATGCATCTTCTAGTCACCTTTGACCTGACGCATCCGCGACTAGTGATAAGCGTATACTGGCTTGTATATCGCGAATAGGATACCCTAAGCCTTCTCCGCCCGCTGTAGCGAAAAAGCGTCGATCCTTGAAGAGTGCTGCTTGGTGCATCGTATTTATTCGCCGTGCAAAGTACGTCCTTGTGGTCACGTTGTAAGCAGCTTCTCAATCTGGTACAGGTGTGCAAGCACTGCTTGGCGAGAAGCCTGCACCAACAAGCAAGCCATTGCGGACGCCCTGCAAGACGTCCGCCGACGTAGAACGATAGTTTAACATAGATGAAACGTTTTATATCGTTGTTGTAATAATGTTTTGCCCGTTGCTGCTTGTACACCCTCGGACTGTTGTCTGTATCTTGGCCATGTTGTGTAGTATGTATTATCATCATCTCAGCACTGAAGTCAAATAAGACTGAGTGGAAAGATATTACTACGATGGGGGCTGTCGCTGCTCGCGCGTCTCCGAAATAACCCGAACCGCGTCCTTGGAGAAGAGGTAAGACAACCCACTCCAGACGGTGGTTACGGCAACTAGGGCCCTAATGAGGACACATCAGTGAGCGTACGATAGCCAAGTGACCGGCGTACTGCATCTCGGGAAGATATACACTGAGAAATGCCGGACCGATCGGGGCAACGGTCGTGCCGAACATCAACGCAAGCTGCGCAGCAGTGTTGTACTATCAAAGAAAATAGGCATTTTCACGCAACAGACCAACGAAGACGCACACACCTTGCTAATGGTCGTTGGACGCACTTCTGCAGAAGGGATCGAGAAATCCCAATAACGTCGCCAGGTTTTCTACATAGCACGAACGGATCGATAGTGTGCTCCTCTGTTTCCAGTAACACCGCTTACTGGGTGGGGTAGGGAGGTGTAACGGATGTAGAACGCGGATAGGCTGAGGAGCGCGTCACGTCCGATGATGATCGTTGCTAACCACACTGGTTCGTGCAGAGGGGGTGAAGGTGCGGTCAGGGAGAGATGGATGGGGGTACGTACGGGGAAGCATCCCTTTGACGGCGAGGGTGATGGTGAGAGTGGTCATCAGTGCCTTGTCAGCGGCGGGATCGAGGATGGAGCCGAGCACGGAGTGCATGTTAAACCGCCTCGCCAAGAACCCATCGGCCTTGTTTCCAAAAAAAAAGAAGTCATTATCATCCATTCTCTTTTCTTCAGCGTTCGACGCACGTGGTCGAGTCCCACTGTTCGAACGACTACACGATCAGAATTGCATCACTCACGAGGTCTGAGAGGCCTGCATAGACGAGCAAGCCGGTCGCGAGATAGAAGTCGTCGTGGAAGATGGACCATCCGAGGACGGGGCAGGCGAGGATGCGTGAGGTGGTCAACAAGTTTGGTAGGGTGTAGATGTTTTCGCGAAGAGTAGGTCGTTCGCGCGGTTCGGTGTTGACGTCGGTCTCCTTCTCTGGATCTGGGTCCGACTTGATGACAGGGGGAGGACGTGCATATTGTACGCAACGTGTCGCTGCGAGGTTCCTGCGCAGAAGAGGGGTCTGTATGAGCTTGAGGTGACAACGAAAGTGGAGGGATATCTGGGAGACACGGTGGCAGGGCGAAAGGATGGGTGGAGGTCGAGTACGAGAGAGAGCAAGCAAAGTACGAACAGAGACTAGTGAGGACATTGGCAAGCTGAAAAAGGTCCTGCCAAATTTGGCATTCTTCAGATGCAGCGGCGCTTGTGCTGTAACTAAAGTAAGCTGAGCGCTCGATTTCTCGGCGAACTCGAACACGGAACGGTGAGCGCGGTGGCTCTTCTTATGACATTGGGTTAATTTCCAGCTTGAATTCGGCCAAGAAATTTCATTTAGAATGCAGATGAGTCGAGTCGTATTCTCCCAAAATCGACTCGCTGTGTCTCGGAGGACCATACACGGGCCGAAGAAAATCTACTGTAGCTGTTGTACAGGTGGGTGATACACGACGAATGATCTAAACACTTTGTTTCCCATTGCCATTACACCCGATACCTCTAGAAGGGTATATCTAGTTCGACCTGAAACAAGGTTGAGCTCATCTGAGACAAAATGGAGACAAGAATATATACACACCGCTTCCGTCGTCTTCTCCACTTCCGCCGTGAAATGGTCCGCAATGAAGGCGCTCAGATCCAGATATGCTGCCGGTCGACAGGTATGGCAAGTAGCGGCAGTTTCCAGTGCCTCTACGATCAGCATGGGGTCAGCAACCACCTTGGCACATGGCCGCTCCCGAAGCGCCTCCCGCGTGCGTTCCATATACTCGATGAACCAAGCATTCACCTCGTAAATCTTCCCGTCTGCGAGCGGCCACGACAGCGAGTGGTGGACACAGTCATCGCATTGGAACCACACCCAGCGCGAAGCGAAGCCAGGGAACCACGAAAAGTCAGACGTAAGCGAGCACGCTGCCACGCTGCACTTGCGATGGTACTGAAGGAGTTTGTGGTACACCGACGCCGGTATGTGCTCCAGCTCCTTGAAGTATGGACCGAATATGGGAGAGCGAAGCGTGTATCGGGCTGCTATGCGGGTTTCGGCTTCGAACCCGAAGCGGTAGGCGATGGCAAAGACGCGTAGCGGTTCCTCCTCTAGGAACGACGGCTGGACGAGTAGACTCCGCACCCGGTTCATGATGCCTTTCATCGCAAACTTCTTCATCATCCCCAGCACGGTTTGGATGTCGTCGAGATTCTCGAGGACGGGGTTAGGAAAGGGATAGCAGTACTGGAGAACCCTCTCGGTCGTCACTCCGTCTTCGACGAGATCGATAGTATCCCGTCCTCCCTCCTGCCTGACGACCAACCCCTCGAAAGCGGGAGAGGGTGAAGAAGATCCCACCATTAGACAACGCTTGAGCATAGGTGAAGACATGGTCAAAAATAACCTGTGAACAGCGAACCGTGCGCCGTCTGAGGCGTGAAGAGTGAGGTCGGCGTCCCCGTCGTCAAAGGGAGAACGATATGGCGTGACTTCGAGGGTCAGAGCTGACATATCAACGACGACTTGCATGGGAGGCAATGGAAACTGGTGAGTGCTTGATTGACTGCGCTTCCGATGCAGATATAACCACGACTCGACACGAGTCCACCACTATTACACGAGGTTCAGGTCAGTTGTGCGCATGGCATGACAGTGACGCAGCATCTAGTGTTGATAAACACGAGGCAAAATCAGAGAATTCTATCGAACGGGACTCATCGCAGGGGAACCCACTTTATAAACGTTCAGTTTGGAAAGCTCCTTGCGGCTTCATGTGGTTACAGGGGGGGAACTCGCTCCTGAGACTCATTCCGTAGTACGTTTGTTTGTTTCTGAAGTGACAGCCAAACAATCAGTTCTCGACTCCTTGCATTTGCCTTGCGCCGTCCCCTCAATCATGACACGCACCAACCATGCCATGCGATTCCAGATCTACTAATAGGCGATTCATTTCCTCTGTGCCGAGGTGAGATCCCTTGCGAATATCATTTTGACCATCTTATCACATCAAATCATGAAATCCTGATTGCTAGAGTACCGCAATAATGACGTTGAGAAGCTATACGCTAAAATCACCCGTCGCGTCTTGCTGCGGTGCGTCCCCAGAAGGTCGTCGTTGGCACCACGCGACACATCTCCACTCAATACAGTCGTGCATCGTGGGACAACTCCTCGTTATACTGCGTGCTTGGTTTCGCCAAGGTCGACCCCTTTCTTGAATGTCTCGGCATCAAGGATAATTGAAGGCGTGGAAGGCGGTGTTGTAAATGCTGTAAGGTACGAAAACTCGTGTAGATCGAACGACTCGGATGCGGACATGTTTGTACCCCCGGGGGATTCGAGGCCGTCCGTATGTGGGGTCCGGAGCGTTACGGAAGCGACGGAGGTCGAGGGCTGCGTCTCGGCAAATTGCGCGTGCGCGTCAAGTCCGCCAGGAGTCTCGGCTGTGGCCTTGGGAATTAGTTAGCGGTGCGCTCTGATCCGTACTTACCCAGGCTGGTTACCTGTTCCGCTCTCAGACACTCGGCAACCTTGCGCCCTCGACGTCGTCCTAAGACTTTCGGGAATGCCTTGCGGCTCATAAACATGAGGGTGGTTCTTGATTTTCGCGGGACGACGTTCGATGGCCGACTCGTGGGCCTCTTCAAGTAACCTCTGATGTATAACTCTTCCTTGAACGTTTCACTGGCCAAAGGCGCCAGACCAGATCCGTCCCGACTGGTATCATTGGTCAGGGTGAGGAAGGCAAGATTATTGGCCAATGTATACCTGTTCTCAGACGCAGAGCTGTCAGTGATGCCCACGGCACCTTGAAACCCGGTCTTCCAACAATGACCTTGCCTTGTTCCTTGGGTATTGGGCACAGTTGCCGGAGGGTTCACAGCTTTGGGGACGAGATGGCGGTCGCCTGACCTCTGCGAGAGAAATCCATCGTGATCGGGATGAAACACGACTGGTCCGGGTTTGGCGGTCTTTCTGGCGCCGGCATTGTCGATAATCAATAACTTGCTCTGTCTGTGCGCGTTCGGGACGTCGGAAAGCCTCTGTTCTGCTGCGACGAGAACAGGGTCAGAAAGCGAGATGTGCAGTCGGTCCGCTGGAATAGTGTGCCGATCGTGAGTGTGGCCGCCAGGGGGGAAGTAAAGTTGTGGCGGGAAGCGATTAGGGCGCCCAGAGATCAGAGTGGATAGCGTGAATGGCATCTTGGCAGTGCTGATGGAACGTTCTTGGCTTCAGTTGAGAAAGTGCCGGATTCATCCTGGACCGGGTGTATGAGGCTGACAGTGAACCCTGACCATCCAAAAGTGGATATGTCCTGCTGCTGGCGGCAAATGTCGTTACTGTGCAGGGACTGCGGTGGGTGAGCTTACTGGCAAGGGCCGTTAACCCGGTACTCGGGCACGAGGGCAGCACGGTAGAGAATGCACGTGAGCCACTTCGAACATCCCGGATCTCGGGCAGTGCTACAAGTTCGGGCCCGGGTTGTACCAGCCCGACAAACGTACTGGAGAACGTTGATGATGAGTCTGAGACTGTCTCGGACGATGTCTCGCATTAACCCAAAGAGGCAACGCCACCTAAGATATCGTACCACCCCGATATGATTTTCAGATAAATTTGTTATGTAAATGGGCCTATCCTCGAGTGTTGGCCTATATAATCCCCGCCCCGCCTTCTCTTTTCGCGCATCCTCCTCTCTCCTGAGCCATGGCAATCCCTCCCGTATCTGTACCCGCCTCCGATGAGTACGACCTTCCCCGCCCCAGGGACGTCGGCATCCTCGCCATGGAGGTCTACTTCCCTCGCAGGGTATGCATCGCTCACCCGACACCTGCTCGTCTATTCACTTTCCCCTCTTAGTGCATCTCCGAGGCTGACCTAGAGGTCTTTGACAACGTTTCCGCCGGAAAGTACACCATTGGTCTTGGCCAGGAGTACATGGCTTGCTGCGATGACCGCGAGGACATCAACTCCTTTTCCCTGAACGGTGCGCCGTATCTGATGTTCTCGTGGAACATCGTATTGACGAGTTTGGTACAACAGCCGTCAGTGGCCTCCTCGAAAAGTACGACATCGACCCCAAGTCCATTGGTCGCCTCGATGTCGGTACCGAGACCATCATCGACAAGTCCAAATCCGTCAAGACCACTCTCATGGACCTCTTTGCAGAGTCTGGTAACTTTGACATTGAGGGTGTCGATTCAAAAAACGCTTGCTACGGCTCAACTGCTGCTCTCTTCAACACCGTCAACTGGGTCGAATCGACATCTTGGGATGGCCGCAATGCTATCGTCGTCGCGGGCGATATCGCAATCTATGCCGAAGGGGCTGCACGACCTGCTGGCGGTGCCGGTGCATGTGCTATCCTTATTGGTCCAAACGCACCAGTCGTCATCGAACGTGAGCCTTGACCAATTTAGCGGTAACCCAACCTGACGTTTATCTTTTCCCAGCCATTCATGGAAACCACATGATAAACACCTATGACTTTTACAAACCCAAACTGGATTCCGAGTACCCCGAGGTCGATGGTCCGGTCTCCGTAACCACTTATATCTCCGCTCTTGATGCTTCCTATGCACGCTTCCGTGAGAAGACTGCCAGAGCGAAGAAGCTCCACCAAGCAAATGGCCACGCCAACGGCAAGTCCGATAAATGCTTTTCCCTTGATGACGTGGACTATGCTGTATTCCATGCCCCCTACGGCAAGCAAGTTCAGAAGGGTTTCGGACGTTTATTCTACAACGACTTTGTCAACTCCCCCTCCGCACCCCAGTTCGCCAATGTTCCTTCTCCCGATACTATCCTTGCTACCTCCTACAACGCATCGCTCACCGACAAGAACCTTGAGAAGACCTTCATTGCCGCATCCAAGGCAACTTACAGCAGCAAGGTTGAGCCGGCCATGCACTGCTCGAAACGTCTGGGCAACATGTACACCGCCTCCCTATATGGCTGTCTCGCTTCGCTCCTCTCCTCCGTTGAACCTACCGACTTGAAGGGCAAGCGTCTGAGCATGTTTGCTTTCGGAAGCGGTTGCGCATCAAGTTTCTTTACTCTTCGTGTCAAAGGTGACACATCCGAGATCCGGGAAAAGATGGACCTTCTCAAGCGGTTGACGAGCATGAAGGTCGTGCCGTGCCAGGAATACGTCGATGCACTCACCGTGAGCTCCGCGTTGTGTTCATTCATCTGGCATCCCACTCACCTTGCTCTTTCGTCAGCTTCGTGAGAAAAACCACAATGCTGCCAACTACACGCCAGAGGGCTCGGTCGAGAACATTTGGCCTGGAAACTTTTACCTCGTGTCCGTGGACAGCAAGTTCCGCAGGAAATATGCCCGCGCTCCAGTTGCCTAGATCACGTGTACTTTTTCACCCATGTTGTCCGACACGTTACAGTTTTTAGTGGCCATAATTTCAGGATTTGCTTTTGCTTGGCAAGCGCACATCTAGATCGTTCTTTTTCCTCCGTTTTTCTTCCTTGTCTGTAGAGATACCAGGTATGCAGTTGCGCACTGCTTGTATTGATTTGTAGGTTTAAGAATCATGAATGTTGACGTTGCTGCATTCAGGATCAAGCATGGTGTGAACAGGCGGCACCCATCCATAAGATGGAAATGGAAGTAACCTATGACCGGATAGAATCTCTCGGTGGTTGTGCCTGAGGATCATGAATCCATATGATTGTTGTATGCATGCAGCTGTTGTACATTGCCAAAGAAAGACGCGAGGAAATGAAACGTAGAAAGTGAGACATCCAACCCTCGACATCAAACACCCGCCCCGTCCCCATCCACCTTTTCCACCCCCTTTCTCTCCGCCAACTCCTTCTCCACCCACGTGCCGATATCCGACACTGCACTAAACGGACGCGTCTTGTGCATCATCAGAAAGCCTTGCAGACTCGCCA
The DNA here is from genome assembly GCA_038089735.1 of Exsudoporus frostii. Taxonomy (NCBI): domain Eukaryota; kingdom Fungi; phylum Basidiomycota; class Agaricomycetes; order Boletales; family Boletaceae; genus Exsudoporus; species Exsudoporus frostii. The sequence goes on from JBBPLK010000022.1 coordinate 100,538, forward strand.
TCGACAGTTGGCGCTCTGGGACGGCGAGTGCGAATTGGGCGGCTAGCGCAGTGCTGCGGTCGACCGAGAGCTCGGGGGCGCGGACGCGATGCGAGACACCGACGTAGGTCGGCCCTGCCGAGTCGTTCTCCTCGGTCTTTTCAGAGAGTGACGGCGAGGGCAGCGTCGACGACTCGGACAGATCGATGAGGTCTTTCGAACAAGAATCCTCCTCGCTCGCATCGACAACAACGTCCCCGTTCTCGCACTTTTCGAGTTCGCTCTCCGTAGCACGCACAGAAGTAGAGGCAGAGGAGGAAGGGGCGTAAAACCGCTTGAAGAGCTCCTCGGCTTGGAACCGACTCGCGAGCTTGAACTCGATGTGCAGGTCCATCCGACCGGGTCGACACAGCGCAGGGTCGAGCGAGCTGTACTTGTTCGTCGTCGCGAACAGGACGCGGCCTTCCTGTGCACCGATACCGTCCAGCGAGTTCAGGAGACCGCTCAGAGAGACGCGGTTGCCGGTCGGCGCGGGAGGACCGGTGTGGTGCATGTCGTGTTGTTGCCCGGGGTCGTCGGGCGTTTCGGTAGGTGAGGCTTGTGCGGACTCGCGGCTGAGACCGTGGTGAAAGGCCGCGTCGATGTCTTCCATGAGTGCGATGCATCGCTCAGGGAGAGCTGAGATGAGTTCAGAGAGACCCGTGTCGTCCAGTCCGGAGCGGGAAAGTGAGACGATGTAGACGTTCAGGCCCAATTCTCCTGCGATGCTGTGGATAAGGGATGTCTTGCCAGATCCGGGGGCACCATACTAGAAGTGGAGTGAGGATCCAACTGCGCACGAAATCAGGCAAGGACACGTACAAGTAGGTATCCACGGCGGAAGGGAATACCCCGTTCAGCGTACCACTCCTTGCTGTTAAGGAAATCTCGGACATCGTCGACGACGAGTTCTGTAATGCCGAGATCAAGGATGATGGAGTTGAGAGGCCGCTTGGGACGCGTGGCAAGCTCCCTCCAGCCGTTGATGCTACCAACCAGACGTTTTTAATAGGCGGATTTGAGCCTTGGTTTGAATGAGAGAGTACCTGTTATATCTGTCCGAGACAAATATTGTTATCTTGTCCTTTTGAGCCTCGATGTACCCATTCTTGGCGTCCTGGAGAATCCCTGCGAGGATTCCATGCTCGCGAGTCATGATACTGGGGCGATTGAGTAATGTTCGGCCACATTATCATGCAGAACCAACCTCATTGAGAGCGTTTCTCTAGTAGACCATCCACCGTGGTGAGATTCGAGAGTGCGAGTGACCCTCATCCAGCGATAATTGTACCAAAGGGTATATGATTCCGACACCGCTGGAAGATAAGTCACTTTGCGCGAGTGGGCACCCTGGTCCTCATTTGAGTCCATCTGTACAGCATGAAGGTTAAAGTTGGAAGTGCTGATTTGAACGTTTCGTGCTCCTTCTGCAGAATTTCTCGATCAGTGCCAACGATCGATGAGTTGGACAGCACGACGCACTCCACGAAGGCTGCTTGGATAACCAATGCATGATCCACTCTGTCAGACAAACGTCAACACACGCGGATCGAGGGTCATCACAAATGAGTGCCGTACGGTAGCTGACATCGTCTTCCTCAAAGACGGCTGTGATGAAGAACGAGTTGATTAACCAACCCCATGTCGCAGCCAGCAACCTGCGAGCGGTTTCAAAGAGACTGCCGATGACGAGGAGGACCGCCCAGTCACGCAGAGCAGATGCAGAGAAGAGCATTTTGAAGGTGGATGTCAAGGGACCGAGTGGTCCTCGCGGGGCGGACATCGCATCGGGACCGGTGGTGCCGTTGGCGCCCGTAGCAGCGAGCAGCGCCAGCTGCTCGACGACTTGCTGTAACGAGGCCATACGGATGAGTTGCAAAAGGGCAGAGGTGAAGAAAACTTGTTCACGCACGATGACTCCTTTTTATAGATCCGAGGTGGTAGGCGCCATGAACTCATTGCAGAGTCATTACGGTGTCCCGTCGGTGTCGTGACTCTTGGGCACAGGAATGAACGTTCTTTGACGTGAAGTATGTACCTTGAGTCATCGCCGGATGAGAGCTGAAATGTTGGGGCTGTGTGGAACGAGTTGGCCACTGCACGTGCGGTCGATTCGCGTGTCAATTCCTTCCCACCAAGACGTGCCGACGATGGCTAACAGGATTTCCTTGGACCTGACCCATGTCCTATGTGAGGCGTGAGCGTCGTCACCGACCATTGTATTGCTGACGAGTTATTTCAGATGACGCTTCCTCGGATACTTCGCTCGTGTTGGCGTTGTTCACGTTAACGCCCATCCTTCTCATGGTGCGTGCAGCAGCACTACATCATCCTATCAATCGCACGCGAGCCGACAAGACTTGCAACTATTAGCCCGCATACGCTGCCCTTGCCGTACAAACGCGCGAGCTCACGATCATTAACATGTGGGTCGGCCAGTTATTTTCGGAAGCGCTCAACTGGGTCTTGAAGCACATCATCAAGGAAGAACGACCGAACAGTACGTATCTAAGAGATGTCCGAGCGCTGAATCTCATTGGATCTAGACAGTCACCTCCACTTGAACGGGTATGGCTTCCCATCTTCACACAGTCAATACATGGGCTATTTTGGTGCCTTTCTGGTCTGCCACATGTATTTCCGCCATCGCTTTGCCACCTGCGGGTACCCCTCGCTCGATCGAGTGTTTAGATTCATGGTCTATCTCGGCCTCGTCGCATGGGTCGGGCTTGTGGCCTACTCGAGGTCAGTCAGGACCGATTCAATGTTACCCTAGAAGTGCGTGAACACCTCCCCTTAGATTGAACTTGTTATACCACACACCACATCAGGTCATCTGGGGACTTGGCATTGGCAGTGGCTTTGGTGCCGGGCATTACGTCCTGACCGAATTGCTTCCCCATACGCACCCACTCTCGGTGTTTGGAAGCGCGCGCGCTGCTATTCTTACCCATCCTGTGGTGACTTGGCTGCAGATCAGGGATGGATGGGCGATATGGGCTGATGGTGGGAGGGAGACAGAATGGAAGCTCTGGAAAACGGCATACGACGAGCAACGGACACGGGCTGTACAGAAGCGCGTTAATTGACAGGGGATTGGAGGCACAGATCATTGAGACACCACGATCATGACGGAGGATGCTGTAGAGATAGACCTGCGGCGGGTGATCCACATGTCCCGCCAATGATGTTGCGAGACACTCGTCACTACATTTGTACCCTCTCTTATCAGCGATCCGGGAGCAGTCAGCCGGGTTAGGTTCCACGCATTGCCTGCGAAACCTTTACACTCGGTGACCATGCTCGGCTTTCTCAACGTTGCGCTCTCCGTTCTCAAACACACCCTGTTTCCTACATGTTTCTAGGCATCTGGCGAAGCTTGCAGGTGTCTCACCACGTTCATAGACCCACGATGTCCTTTTCGACTCTCCCACAGGCTCCCATCCCGATCTTCAATTCCATCCCAGCATACAGAGCATGGAGGCAAGATGCTTTTGACCAAAAGAAAACGGTCGGCTTCGTGCCCACGATGGGCGCCTTGCACGACGGTCACTTCTCTCTCAGTCAGCCACCCCTCCCGAATCCGAGGACACCCGCGCTCACACGTATCTAACACACAGTTCGCAGATCGCTCCAGGAAAACGACCTGACCGTCGTCTCCATCTTTGTCAACCCCGCCCAGTTCGCACCGCATGAAGACCTCAGCGCCTACCCACGCACGCTGCCCTCGGATCTCGAGCAGCTGACAAAGCAGCAGGTGAACGTCTCGGGCGACGTCCGCACGCCCTCCGCGGTGTTCTTGCCTGGTGCCCAGGACATGTATCCATCTGGGATAAATCAGGACGTTGCCCTGCAAAAGGGCACGTTCGTCGAGGTCAAGGGGTACAGCCATCAAATGGAAGGTTCTAGCCGACCCCACTTTTTCAGAGGTGTAGCTACGATCGTCACCAAGCTTTTCAATGTTGTCCAAGTGCGTCTCTCGTCGATCGTGTATTTGGATGTAGAATGACGCTGACACGGTGATATAGCCCACGAACGCGTATTTCGGGCAAAAGGACATCCAGCAAGGGTTGTTACTCCGTAGAATGTGCCGTGACCTGCTCCTAGCGAACCCGGAGGCGGACCATGTACACATCGTTCCGACAGAGCGCGATCCAGTCGATGGGTTGGCGCTGTCGTCGCGAAATTCGTACCTGTCAACGGAGGAGCGTTCCGTCGCGAACACCCTTTACAGGGCCCTGCAAGCTGCCGAGTCTGGCTGGCTGGCGGGAGAGACAAAGGATGCGTGTATACGTGCGGCTGAGGTGCTTGTGAACGGAGCGGTCAGAGGTGCCGTTTCGAAGGGGGTCGATATGAGGCTGGACTATATCCAGATGAACGACTCGGATACCTTTGAGGTTTTGGATGATCAGTCGCAGAGGCAATCTGTTGGCGGTGGATCCGCGGTTTTGAGTGGGGCTGTTTGGGTAGGGAGAACGAGGCTGATTGACAATATCGTCGTCGGTGAGCTTGTGCATAGTGTTCGGTGAGATTGTCTGTGTAGAGATCAATGTCGTTCAGGGGTTATTTTACCCCACCTGGTGGCTGTGTACACCCATCCTTCCCTCCTTGAAACGATGCGCGAATCGAGAACAAGGCTGACCACCGGGACGTTACCCTCATCGCAATTAGAGCGTTTGGCGACGTCGCATCCGTTCATCCAGCAAGTCTGTCCCTTTGATCATCCCTCTCCGAGATCCTTGTATCTCAGTTTTCATTCTTGGGATAGATCGACGTCGTCTTTTCGTCGCGTACCGCGCAGGCTCACGCATTCACGTCCCTAAAAACAACCTACGCGACGGCCCAGTTCGCCTTGTCTGAACTGTACGAGTACGCCTCTCGCCTCGCTATCCCAAACGTGTCAGTCAGTTCCCGTGCGCGTTCTAGACCCAACGCCCCGTTGACGTTTCCATGTCCATCCAGGCCTTTCAAAGCTCTCCCTATTCAACGCGATGCAGAGGATACGTGGTGCATCGATCCACGGGGTATCCTCACCCTCTCCGTCTCGAAAATCTTGTACGAAAAGCTCGGGGTGGTGGGTAGGAAACTTCCGTTCAAGGGGTGTCCGGAGCGATACGGTGCGTCGGCCTCCTTCCTTTCCGTTGATGCAGATATATGAACGTGTTTTGGAACAGTGATCGATGTGCCGCTGAAGCGCGAGACGACGAGCGTTGCGGTGCGGGCGCGTCAGAAGGCGGCGGTCGGTGTTTGGGATGGCGTTCGAGCAGCGGAGGGGCTTGGAAGGTGGCGTGTTGCGTTTGTTGGTGTGAATGCCGATACAGGTGGTGTTGTCCTCTCTTCCTCCCTTTCCGGGTCACTACTCGACGGCGCTCCGCCGTGGTGGTTGGTATCGCAGGCCCGCTAACGTTGACATATACAGACGGCCCCGAGGGGTACACGACAAAAGAAGTGACAGCACACGTACGACACGAGCCGGACGTGTACGTCCCCCACGTCGGCGACCTCACGCAATCCACCGAGGGAGACACCGCAGAGGACCATCAGGAGCGCCTCGAAGCGCTCTTTGAATGGGTCGGCATGGCTTGTTTGGGTGCGCAGAGGTATGGTACATCCCCACGAGGTCATTTCATTTATTTATTTGGGACTCGTCCCCGAAACAGACTCCACGCCAATGATCGCGTCGACCCGTATGTCGCCGTGTACGAACCGCCCTCACCATCCTCGGTCGACGACGTCACGCATCTCCGTTGGAAAGGCTTGATGGATAGCACCTTTGTCCGATCCGTGATCGATGCTGCTGTGTACGCGTTTCCCCCTCCTCATGGATGCACATGCGGGTCGCTGATGCTAGATGATCTTCAGGTCGGGCTTGTCGACGTCCAAGTCTGGTGGAGATTTTGTCTCGGTCACGCTGCATTCTAATCTTACGACACCGGTGTCGTACATCCCAGAGCTACCGACCAAAGAAGCACCTTTGAGGGTGCCTGGTGCAGAAGCAGAGGATACTATTTGCTTGATGCTATCCAAAACGCCGAGCAGATCGACGTGGGCGATCGGTCAGAGCATTGGCAAGTGGGACGCACGGTGGGGTTGAACATGTCGCTTGGATGATCGACGCAAGCGCAAAAATGTGTACAGATTGGAAAGCGGATTGGATTCGAGAGCCGGGCCTGAACCTTGTCTAATCTAGTCACTTGCCGCAACACAATAACTATAGAAAGCACATGATGGTACAGCAAAGCATGTGTCGTAGTACTTTGCGGTCATTGTATATATGATGGATAAGTGAGTGGATTAGATGTGTAGAAAGAATATAAAAATGACGGTAGATACGTGCAAAATGACCCTCAAAACCCAGAGGAAATCACGGAAAAGGGTGGGATAAAGGAGAGTCGGGGAGATTTGAGAGCGGCGCGCCGAGTCGGGATTTAGACAGTTACGTCACGGATACGAATGAATGCGGGTGAGAGGTGTGCATATGATGTACGAGCGTGTGGATTGGTAAAGGGGCCACCAGAAGATGGTGAGGCGGAGTGACTTGGGTTACGCGCCCACGAGTAAAGTCTGGGAGTACTGGAGGGTGGGGGAGACATGGAGAAATGCGTCATGGGGGTCTGACGGGATGGAGTAGACGGTGATGGTAATGCACGCTCATCGACTGCGGCAGAGCGTCGAGAGACGGCAGGCACAGGGATAGGCGCGCTTGGAGCGGGGACAGAAAACGACTCATCGCGTTGCGGGTAAGGGCGATAAGAAACTGTTCGAACCGCGGCGGTTGATGCAAACCCGCGCCGCGGAAGCGACCGTCCAGAATCTATCATCTGAGCTGCCCATCGCGGCTCCCCGGGGAAGGTACGCGTCGTTAGGCGGACGCGCACCGCAGGCTCCATGAATGCCGATTCTGCCTCCTCGATCTGTCTGATATCATGGAACGCATCGACGAGGAGATGTGCGGGATCCTCTGCACCGACAGCGAGTGGACTGTCGCTGTCACTCAAGCTGCTCTCGGATGTGATCGGGCTGGCGTTGCCCATCCGGACGACCAACATGTCCCTTTCTTCCTCTTCGTCATCTTCCTCTTCCAGGTGCACGGACGTGACAGGGTCAACAAAGTCCTCGTACACGGCATTTTCATTGTCAAAAAACTCGTCCGAGTCGGGATCGAAAGCGTTGAGATAAGACCACTTTTCGCAACTCGGCGGTTCTGGGTCCCGCACTGCAGGCATAGTTTTGAAGGTGCTTGAATAAAGAGGACGACCCATCTTTTTTTTTTCTTTTTGCTAATAAAACAAGGTAGAGGAAGAGCGGTGTGTGGGGGGTATTAAAAAGAAGGGACCTGAAAGGAAGAAGTGGACAAGGCGCGACGCGACCGCTCTTTATAAATTCAAGGAACGGGCAATCTTGTAACGAGTTTAGGGCAGGTGCGGAGTTAAGCGGATTGCTTGGCAGACCTTCTGAACGCTTGTTCGGAGGGAATTCGACCTGCAATGTCCCACCGACAAAGCCCATCGTCTCGGCGTGGGCCCGGGTATGTTTTCCAGGCTCGACGACGCGTGCAACTGACCACCCGCTGGAGTCTCAAGCGCAAGCCTGGAAACGTCGAGAGTCCAAAGGGTGACACCAGTGCCTTAATGGATCCCTTGACACCAACGTCAACTTTGTGTTTAGCAGTTCCCCACGACCATGCAACCGTATCGTTCTCATGATCCGATCAGTGGCTCACGTTCAAGGGTACTTCGCACCGGGAAAGTCTTTTTGGCGTTGAATGGAATCATCCAGTGCAGCCTGATTGGTCTTCAACGACCGCCGCTGCGGCGCTGCCAACATACCATTCTCATCGAAGCGCGCGCCGCCCACAGGGTGACGTTGCGCTTGCCAAAATCATCGAGGCTCCGCTCCCGCGAGACCTAATTCGGTTCCAAACCCTCAGCGACCCTGGAGGACCGAGCTTGTCGACCGGGACCAAACTTGAATATGATGCGAGAGTTGTTGGGCCAGACCTTGTGGCTTCATGTTGATGTGCGCCCAAGCTAATCATCCTCTGTTCCATAGATCACCTTCGTCTTTCACAGTGCAGTAGGGTGGTGCTCTGTCACCGGCACCCATGATTGACCATATCATCTAGTCGTTTAGCGCCTTTTAATCTCCGTCTCTTGATTCGTCCCGGGTGCAATCGTTCTCTCCCACCCGCTACAGTACACGTTCGTATCCACTGTGGGTATCGGGAACGACCATCTATCATAACGTATACCGATACCCACTCCACCGATCTCCCTTCACCCTCTTGGCCTCTTCCACGCTCTCAAACCGCCCATTCACCTCCAACCCCCCTTCATACCCCTCGATCACCTCATCCCTCTCCCCTCGGTCTCGTCGTGCATTCTCCGCCTTGAGCATAAACCTCAGGAGAATCGTCGAGATCAGCCCAAAGCAAATGTACATCAACACGAGTCCGTGTCCCATGGGGTACCACGGCGTTTGGTTCGCACGGTAGACGTTGGAACTGATCGCACCCTGTATATTTCCCCTACAAGAGTCGAACCGTGCGTCGTCGTCAGCGCTCTCGTTGGCATACGTGGGTGTGTTTCGGATGCGTGACGTACACGGAGATGACCATCGCGAGGGAGACGCTGCGTTTATAGGACCCTTCGACGTTATTCGCGACCCATGCCCTGTGTCGTCCGTGTATCGTCAGTACTCCGCCTGACGGGAAAAACCACAAATCTGAAATGTTACACTCACGCCGAGTTGGCTGTTTACGTGTGTCCGTCGTCCGTCGATCAATATAACACGCCCACGATGTAAAAATACGGCTACTCACGAATGCACGGAAAGATCCCACTACAAGGGTTGATGATCAGCGAGTGTCCGTCGGAGGGGGGGAAACGTGCTCACCAAGCTGCTAAGTATACCGCGACGTATGACAGCGCTGCGTTGCGAGAACTAAGCAACATGATGTACCCCGCTGCGGCTGGATGTGCGACGTGGTTCGACGTCTTTCGACTACACGTATCAATCGGTCACGTACCAACGGCAAGGCAGCCACTGCAGTAGAGGGCATCGAAAGCACGACCGTGAGCCACACGATCGAATCTTTAGGGATGTACGAGCACATACAAGTTAAACAGTCCCCGATTACCATAACGGTCGGCCAAGAAACCGATGGTGCAGGTGACTATGCACGCCAGCACGTACACCGGGACCGTCAACAAGTTTGCCGTGGTCGCCTCGTAACCTACGCTGCATCAGAACCAACATCACTCTTTCTGCCCGGGTCGACTCACCGAGCTGGTTGGTGAGAGAGACAATTTCGCATGAGTAAGTATAGGCGCGAGAAGAATGCATGTATGCATGGGCAAACCAAGCTTGAGAAAGAGAAACACTGGCATACCTGGGAAATGATACTCGGCAAGAACAACGCAAATGCGTACAAGGGCATGTCGCTTCCAGAATACACGATAGCTAGAGCGGTGATGAACCCGGATCCGTTCAGTCACTCCCTTGCGCATCCGAGTCGATCACGGGACGCACTGTAGATATACGTCTTCCAATCTGTCATACTCGACACCACGTTTTTCCACTTGAGAGACTCGCCAGCGGCACTGAACTGGTTGTCCCCCTGAAGTCGCCGAATGATGACCGTACGCTCCGCCTCGGTAAGGAATTTAGCATCGTCGGGAAAGTCGACGATGAACCAAAAGGAGAGAGCACCCGCGATGACCGTCGCGAGACCCTCGATGATGAATATCCAGGCCCAGGCGGATTTGCCACCGATGCCGTTCATCTCGGAGATCCCAGCCTTGGTGACACAGAGGGGTGAGCGTCGATGGGAAGAATGAAGGAGTGCTTACTGCAAGTAGACCGCCGAACGCGCCGGAGACGGTCGCTGCGGAGAAAAATATCGCTATCCGGATACCGAACTCGCTGCGCTTGTACCAACTGCCATCGCCAAGCAGCCATATGAAGTAAAGAAAAAGAATTTTGTTTTCGTCCGGCACACGGTGAGCGGCGAGCACGCACCATGAAAGATAGTACGTTACTCCCGGGAACAGCCCAGCCTCAAACATGCCGAGCAGCCACCGCATCGCTACCGGATAAACGATCTCAAAACACAGGGTGTTTATTTCACGCCAACTACGCACCCATAAGGCCGCCGAAATTTGAAATGAGACCTTGCACTGTCTGTATCACGGGTAGATCAGACTATCCGACGATGACTTGTTTTATATTTTGAGCGTACCATCATGATGCCCCACAGGAACATGAGGGTAGACAACCATATAGATGGCCGTAGACGCTTTAAAATGACGTTGGAAGGAACCTAGGTGGGGCCACGTGAGTTCCAGCGGGGGAGAGGAACACGATCGATATGACACTCGCCTCAAAGATGGCATACGATATGAAGAAGAGCGTCAAAGCGAGCAAATACTGTGTATCCGTCAGATGCAAGTCCGCTTCCATGCTATACAACTACATCGTCACGAAAAGGAGATGATTTAGGGAAGGGGGAGTCAATAAACGTGCACCGAGGGGAGGGGTGCACCCACCTTGGCATTCCCGATACTCGTCCGGTCGAGAAACGCGAGCAGATACAAAAACGCCAACCAAGGAACCGTGCGCGAGTCCACCTTGCGCATTAGTTTGCGCTCGTCGACGCCCGATACGTCCACATGGGCATTGAACACCGCCTGACTCGGTGCCTGTTTCCCACCGTCTTCGATCTGGGAGACATGCTCCTTGTCTGAGAGGCTCTGGGGCGAAGCGGGGGACGCGTTATTGGAAATGAACATGTTGTTGATCGCCTAGTCCTCAGTCGTCGGTGGCTCGGACGACAAAGTTCACGGGAGGGAATGAAGGGAGAGGACACGCTGCGGGCCTGAGTTGACCGCTCCTCCTGCTATATACCGCTCACCGTAGACGTTTTTGGACATACCAGGTCCGAGTGTACACCCCACCAACGCGACGGGAATGGAACAATGTCCCCTCGGGCGTCCTTGGCAGGCTACACGCTCCCCGCCGGTCGTCGACACTTGATCATCATGAACATCCTTGACCGGGGGAAAAAAAATTGTCTGCCAAAAATACGCACACGTCCTGGAACATGAGGATGTCACGAGGGTCAGACAGTGAGAGTCCCTACTTGCTATCTGTACCCCAAATGGGTTTCCGGGTCAGTTTACGGCCGCATGGTAGGCCAAGGGGGAAGCAAATGTTTCCACAGACAAAGCTTACCTCATGGATGTAGTGTCCCGAGCCAATCAAACCACGCGACCGGATCGCACCAAGTCCCGGTCATGATGGATTACAGTGAGACTACGACGTAACAGCAAGCGTCTCAAGAACAGATAAAGACTGAACCCACGATGATTGATGATCTTGCTCTTGGCGTGTGCGTGACTGGCGACCAAGACCAACTCATATCCAGTGGTGACTATGAGCCCCCACTCATCTCCAGCAGCGCCTCGATACTCTTCCCCAAGTCCCCGCCATTCGCTTCGAGTACCCAGTCGCGCACTTCAGCATCCATGCCTGGAAATATTTGGGCAAGTGTACTGCGAGAGGCGGCGCTAGCGTGTGCGTGCGCCCTGTCTATCTCAGCTTGCACGGCCGACAAATCAAGAGATGGCGTTGGCGTGCGGGAAATATGTTGTGCCTGAGAGGGTGGCTGCAAATGCTGAGGGAGCGAACTTGGGTAAGCACTGGACATGGGTCTGACATCTTGTTGCCAGGGGGCAGATGCTGGTGCCTGAATGGCGCCAGGAATAACCTTTGGAATGGGTAGCGGTCTCAATGCTCCAGACGTGTCTTCGGCTGCTCCAGATGCGCCACCTGGCGAAGGTGGCGCATGGGGTGAAGGCCGACGGACGCGGGGTTTATATGTCGTCTGGATGGGTGGTTTTGAGACCTCTTGTCTGGTCTTGGATGTATTCCCACCCCCGAGCCTAAATTGAGCAATCTGATCAGGATGCGCCCAATGGCGTTCGGTTTGATTGTCTGACCCTTCCTGTGCCCGTTCTCTTGCAAGTTCGAACGGCGCGAACGGCCCTGGGAGGTAAGACATTTTCTCGTCGATGGCATCGCTAAAGATACGACCAATTGCGCCAAGTGGCTTGGAGACTACATCCCCCGTCTTCTGAAGCAGTCGGCGTGCATCTTCGCCTATACTCTGTGCTTGAGAGGGAACAGATAATGTCAGTGGCTGGGCGGACTCTTCTCCTGCGTGCGGAGAAGGGAGAGGAGATTTGATAGAAGGGGCAAACGAGGACGTGGACGACGTTGGTGAAGAAGGTGACGAGGGAGGCAGGGACTGGATGGCTAGTTCGACGTTTCTATGAACCAGCAGTGAACACGGAGAGGGCAAGTCACATCCAGGAATGCTCACCGTTCAAATTCCTGTTGAGTGATATTTGAAACTGATGTATGGTCCATTGTCTCGATGAATTGAACTGCACCCATCTGCACCGGATCTCATTTGTAAATAGATCCAAGATTCACCTAAACTATTCATACTCACGAGACTCGACAGGTAATAACCTGCCTCGCTTTGCAGCCTCGCGGGATTCCGGAAGCGACTTATGAATCTACCGTGGTACACTTGCTAATGAGCACATCGAACCAAAATAGGAGAGCGCGCGTACTCCACGTTGGAAAGAAGGTGGTCTGGATTTGCTTTAAGAACCACGAAAATGAGGACAGGGACAAACGAGTCTGCTCCCTCGTCTTTTCGCAGGTGACGGAGAAGACCTTGCGATCGAATTCGTCGTCAGTTACACACGAGGCGTGATATGGAAAGGGACTAACCAAATATGACCTTGCAGCAATTCAGGATGCAGATTAATTTGTCCCTCGGTGCTTTGTAGTGGTTCACTTTACATAATTCTTCGTGGGGAATGGTCAGACGGAGGATAGGAGTTGGTAAGATGAAAGACCTTGTTGGGCGAATTCGAGAAACCCTGCGATGCCTGGTTCTTTGCTCTCTAGCTCGGGAACGTCGAGGTGAGAAGGTGAGATCCAATGGAACAAGCTGATTCTCTGCGCCAAGATTCGATCTCGTTCGAGATCGTCTGCAGTTACGGGGCGTGGAGGGGTTAATAGGGGGAGTGAAGGGGTGAAGGTGCTGCAAGAGGGCGTGAACGAAGCTGCCAAGGTGAATGGGTACGGACGAACAAGTCGTAGAGCTTATTCATGACAAGCTTCTCCATGCCTTCCATGGCGTTCTCGAATTCTGCATCGGATGCGTTTCGCCACACGTCGGATTCTCTCATCTTTGCTGCGATGAACTGAAGAAATGACACGATTGAGCTGTATCAAGCGGGATCGTAGTCGCATGTTCATACATTCAAGAAATCGTTGATGAGCTTGACTTGATCGTTGACGGTAAACGTTCTCTTTGCGAAATTGCTGAGAAAACTGGACGGGCAATGTTTGTGAGGAGCACGAGGGAGGGGAGAGGAAGACTTGCGATCTGAGGTACTTTGCGACGGGTTCTGCGCCGCGGGACTTCATCTGGTCGAGAAACGTTTGAAAGTCGAACTGCGGGTCCCTATCAGTGTGAGGTGTCGCGCTATCATTGGCAGTGGGCGGTGTTGCGGATCGGGTGGTGGGCGCAGAGTGAGGGGTCGGGTCGGGATGGAGGGGAAGTGGTTTAGAGAGAGGAGAGGGCAGGTTGGCTGGTTGTTGCTGTGCAGCAAAGGAATCGGCTGTGGTTGGGGACGGGGTGGGTATCGGCTTTGCAGAGTCCATCGATAGGGGGCGTGTTCGGGGCCGGACGACGCCTGGGATGGAAAAGGAGCGAGCGATGGCGGTAAAGGAGGGGAATGCGGGGGAGGGAACAGACGACTGCGGATCCGGCGGGTGCGAGAGATCGTGCGTGCTGGAGCGCGAATGGCCGGGCTCTGGGCGGGGCGGGGGATGGCCCTGCACATCTGCCCAGGCACTGCGGGCGTCGAGGGCGTCGGGTGGGTCGGTCAAGGCCAGCGCCTGGACGCCAGAGGGCAGGTCGGGGTCCGCCCAGGGATTTGGACTGGGCTCGTTCTGAGGGGTGGACATGGCCGGTGCTGGGATCGCGCTGCAGACACGTGACTGGCAGCAATATGTTTTTCTTTTCTTTTTCTTGCCCGTGATTGTGGACGGGCGAGCGAGCGTCCACAGCCAGCCTTGCCCGGATCTGACGGATGATGCCACCAGCTGTGTTTCTCTGATACATTCTTGCACGTGCACCATTCCGTGTCAGGTCGCTCGGACCTTGGCTGTCACTCCCTCTCGTCCTTTTTTAAGCCTCTCCCCGCGAAACGCTTCCCATACCACATTCCAGCGCTTCCGCTCCCCCCTCGCTGCTTGAAAAGGAGGTCAAGGCATCCAGTCGGACCCTCCTTGTTCCCTCTCACGTGCCTCTCCACGCGCACTATCCCCCACGACAACGGTTCGGGTGAGCTCCGCCCTCCTGATGGCCATCTACCTTCCCGTCCTGCTCGGCTCAGTAAACACCGTACCGGACGACTCTGCCCTGTCAGACCTTCCCCGTGGCCAGGTCGACTACCTCTCCCACGAATGGCGCGAAGAGGACGTTTGGCGCTCATGGCGCAACATGACCCGCCTCAAGAACGAAATCGCCAACGGCGTCCGTCTCGAAAACGCCTCCTGGCGTACCTGGTGGAAACAGAGGAACGGCCTAAAAACCGTCACTCCAGAGACACTCAACTGGTCGGTCCTTCTTTCTCACCCTTTCTGATCGTCAAGATCTTTGAGCCACGCTTCCTCAAACCGTTGCGGTTTTGAGCCTAGGCTGGATGCTCTGATCGCGACCGTCCCTTTTCCCGGGTGCTGACACTTGTCTGCAGGCTCAAAGACTCTGATGTCACCTGGCTCTACGGTCCTCTCCACACGGCAGACCCGACACCAAGGCCGTCGTCTCACAGTGCCACCGCCGCACTTGACCTCCCGTCGTGCCCTTCACCCACCCCGGAGAGCTCGACCGCTACCGTGCGGAAACCCATCTTGAAACACCGATCCATCTGCGAGCTGCTCACGTCCGAGTTCCCACTGTCGCCCATGTTCAGCCCGCCCGAGTCCGAGGAGGAGGATGCGCCGCAGATCATGTCGGACGGCCCGGCGCACAAACCGGTTCGGCCGTCGCTGCTGCACACCAAGAGCGACACACACATCACGCGGTGGGGACCGAGCCGCCCGTTCCGGCGGGATTCTCCGCCTCGCGTGGCGCCGAGTGTGGCGCCGGCGTCGAGCCTGCTGCAGTCCGAGTCGCCGCCGCCTTCCGTTGCGAGCGGACAGAAACGTAAGCACATCAGCTTCAACACGTTTGTGGAGCAGTGCATCGCCATCGACAAGCCCAAAAAGAAGCGCACCCACTACGCCACCCACTTTGGCAGCGCTGATCCTCTCGACGACGACGGGTCAGTCTCCCCTCCTCCTCTCCCCTCCCCGCTCATCTCTCCCCCCAGCTACGACGAGGACTCGGAGGACGGCATCCTCGACGAGGCCGACGAGATCCTCTTTGACGACGACCGCGACACCCACCACCCAGACCCACCCGTCCACGCACCCTACCCCCAGCTGCCCCATTCCCCGCCCCCTCACACCGTCTCCCCCCCCTCCTCATCCACCTCCGAAGAGGACGACGACGACGACGTCCTGCAAATACGTGTCCGCCATGCCCCCTCTCCCATCCCTCCCTCTCCCTCCCACTCCTCCTCCTCCTCTTCCTCCTCCCGCTCGCGCCCACCCAAGGCCCGATCTGCATCCCACACGACCGCCCCGCACCGTGGGCGTGCCAGCATCGGCTCCATCATGCGCTCCCCAAGCACAGACAAGGAATTGGTCACTATTGCCCTCATTGCTCCCACGATCCTCAAAACGAAGATCGATGAGGAGGATGACGAACACTCGCCCTACCCCCTCCCGCATGCACACTTCCCCTCCTACACCCGTCGCGCTCGTGATCCCCATAATTGGTCCCCGTCAGGCCCACATGATTCCCCTGTCGAGCTTGTCTATGTACCCCCATCGTATGTTTACTCAACGACCGAGGAGAGCGAAGACGTGATCGAAGGGGACAGACGGACAGTAATATACGAACCGAGCCTGACAGACCAGCCACAGCCGTTTGATCTCCCCACCGTGGCCTCACTTCCTGTGACACAAGCCCAAGTCGATTCGGCCGATGCCACGCAGCTTCTTGGCCAATGTCTTGACCCCAAAACCACTTGCACACAGGCTGCTTCTACCATCACAATCGATCGCTGTCCGGCTGGTCCCGAAGTCATCATCAGCTCTCCAGATGGCCACCCAGACATTCCGCGGTCAACCTCACGCTCGAGATCCCGAAGTAGATCGCGTTCCCGTACCCCTTCGCCAGCTGCGATCATTAACGCCACTTCCTCGAGTTCGGCTACCGTGGTTCCTCGTGCCAACACCCCTGCCCAAGGTACTAGCGGCCCCTTTCTCGTTCCATCAGATCCCGGTTTTTCACGAGGCCGTTCTGCGTCTTCCCCGTCATTGTCTTCCCAGGCACAGGTTGAACAGCCCCGTGGCCGCAGTATCACACGCACCGCATCATTTTCAGATCGCGAAAGCCTCAGCACTGACAGTCCACTTGGCAGTTTGAGTCCCGAGGGAAATGTCGGGCTCGGTATTGGTAGTGTTGGCGTAAGAGATCGGGAGCGTGAGGCGAGAGTCGAGAGAGAGGGTCGACGGACCACGGAAAGAGGACGAGATCGGCACACGCGAAGATCGCACTCAGACTCCGGTTCCAGCTTGAGTCCCGAGGATCCGCATGTTGCTGCGTGCGCTGTCGTAAACCAGCCTCCACCGGAGCAACCGCCAGTTCCTGAGGCGCGAGAGAAGTCTACTGCCGGATCTCCTTCATCCGGATCTTCTATACTTACCGTCGTCTCGGCGTCCACCCCCCGCTTGCCACCACGTCTCGTACTCGATGCTAAGCCGATTACTCAGACGAGCTACACCGAGGCGCCATCCATGAGGATACCCATTTCTCCTACTTGCGCGCAAGAGGAACAGGAATCCATCTCGCGCCAACCTACACCCGCCAACTCGCCAGTTCTTCTCATGCGTTCGCCACCTTCTCCTTCCAAGTCGCCTCCGCGCTCACACATCGTTCGCCATGAACGGAAATCTTCTTCCGGTAGTTCTAGGAGTCCCACCCGAGATGGAGACGACGGCCAGGGCACTCTTGTCGGTCGTGCTGTGGAGATAATGTCCAATGCTGGGGCTTTCTTGGGTTCTTTCTGGCATAACGGGGCTCCCCCTGGCGTCCCAACCTCATGACCGTCGATGGCTCAGTCCGGTTCGCGCGGCCTCTGAGACCGCTCTTACTTATACTTTGGAATTATTGACCCTTGCTTGGGTCCTACCGTTTGTCCAAATGTGTTCCGCTCAGCTTGTTGTCTTCGCCGCATAGTACATATTACCCTCTTGGACTTTTCTTTTTTCTGGTTGGATTCCCGCGGGCAAGCTTTCTTATTTAATCCACGTTGATGTCGTCTTTCCTTTAGGATACAAACTCCAAGTTTAATAGTGTTTTAGCGTCTACCCGCTGTTGTCTCCCGTTGTTGGATGGACGATGTCGTGGCGCTTGTGTACATGCATGTTGTATCACTCGCCGTTCTCCCGATATCCTATTGGCCTTGACTATTCACCGCTCCATGTAATTATTAATGCCATCAACCCTAGCGACAATCAACATGCCCGTCCCAAAGGCAATCATCGATCAAATAAAACAAATCATTCCCCCTCTCAATGGGACCCTGCACAAAGGCCAGTCAGGTGCGTCGTCGCCTACATTGGTGGGGTCGTGAGATCAAGACAGGTACGCAGGCAGGGTGGGCGTCCTAGGAGGGGCTCTCGAGTTCGTCATCCCCTTTTGTTTCTTCGTGCGATCCCTCATTTCACGATAACATAGCTACACCGGCGCGCCATTCTTTGCGGCCATGTCGGCGCTTCGCCTGGTATGATCGTCTGCATATAGAGGGAGATCTAACACGATCCGCATGCCAGGGCGCTGACCTCTCACACGTCATCTGTGCGCCGACCGCAGCCCAGACGATCAAGTCCTACTCGCCCGACTTGATCGTCCATCCTATTCTCTGCGAAGATGCGTACGTCCCCCTCTCTACCCCACTCTCACGTTCATACCCCTTGCCCCGCGGCATACAGTCCACAAGACAGAGTAAAGAACGACATCGACGCGATCCTCGCACGGCTCCACGTCCTTGTCATCGGCCCTGGGCTCGGTCGCGAAACCTACATGCAGCGCTACGCCCGCGCGGCGTTCACCCTCGCCCGGCAGCGCGCCATGTTCGTCGTTCTCGACGCGGACGCGCTCTGGATGGTCGGCCAGGAGCTGTCGCTCGTACAGGGGTACCGCCGGGCGGTGATGACGCCGAACGTGGTCGAGTTCAAGCGGTTGAGCGAGCAGACGGGGGTGGGGGATGTACCGCCGGAGGAGAGGGCGGCTGCGGTGTCGAGGAAGCTTGGGGGGGTGGTTGTGTTGGAGAAGGGGGCAAAGGATGTGATTGCGAGCGATACGACGGGGGAGGGGGTGGAGGTGGGGAGGGAGAAGGTGAGGGAGGTGGTGGAGGTGGATGTCGAGGGCGGGCTGAAGCGGTGTGGGGGGCAGGGGGACGTGTTGAGTGGGTGTGTGGGTACGATGTTGGCGTGGGGCAAGTGTTACGAGGAAGGGGCGTATGGGTGCGTCGTGTGTTGCGTGTGTTGGATCGACTCTGACGGATTGTCGATAGGGATCACGCTCTTCCGGTGTCGAGACTCCCCATCCTAGGTGCGATCGGTGGGAGCATCGTCACGCGTACTTGCAGCAGGCGGGCGTTTCAGGCGGAGGGCCGGGGGCTGGTCACGCAGGACATGATACCACATCTAGCGAAAGCATTCACGGAAACCTTTGGCGGGGACGTGAAAGGGGGAAGCCTTAGTTGACAATACAAGTTGCGGGTATGTACGGGATCACGTGTGATGGATGCACAAAAGTGGGCCGTTCTGCGAGGAGCCGTCCGCACCTCGCCTTGCAACGATGGCTCACCAGGTCAAGGAAATATCCACCAAACCCTTTGACGGTCAGAAACCTGGCACGTCGGGGCTGAGGAAGAGGTCTGTACCCTACAGCGATCCTCGCTCGAGCCCGTCTGATTAAACGGATCACAGGGTCAAGGTGTTCCAACAACCCGTACGCGATCGACGTGTTCCGTTTCAGAGATCTTGGCCCGCTCAGACACACACTCTCTTGTAGCACTACACCGAAAACTTCGTCCAGTCCATTTTCGATTCCATCAACGCACAGGGTGCAACACTCGTTATCGGTGGCGACGGTCGTTACTTCTCCCCAGAGACCGTCCAGACCATCCTCAAGATCGGTTCCGCCAACGGCGTGAAGAAATTCATCGTCGGCAAAGACTCGATCTTGTCCACCCCCGCCGCGTCCAACGTGATCCGAAAGTACAAGGCCGATGGCGGTATTCTCCTCACGGCGAGTCACAACCCTGGCGGTCCAGACAACGATTTTGGAATCAAGTACAACGTGTCCAATGGTGGACCTGCGCCCGAGAACGTGACGAACAAGATTTACGAGGTCACCAAGACGATCCTGAAATACAAGGTCATCGAGGCTCCGCCTGTACGTCGTTTTAGCTCGTTGCAATCGTCAACGTACGGGATACGTGGCCTCACGATGCACGCTAGGTCGATCTCTCAACGATTGGCGAGACGGCCTACGGACCCTCCCAGGTGCAGATCATCGACTCCGTCGCGGACTACGTCATCTTGTTGGAGGAGATCTTTGATTTTGCGCTCATCAAAGCATTCCTTCAGAACAATGCAGAGTCGTTCCGCGTCCTGTTCGACGGTCTGCATGGTGTCACCGGTCCCTACGCGCGTGCTATTTTTATCGAGCAGCTGGGTCTCCCCGAGGCTGCGATTCAGAACTGCGTCCCGTTGCCAGACTTTGGTGGAGGACACCCCGATCCGAACTTGACGTATGCGCATTCGCTTGTCGAGGTCGTGGATGAGAACAGCATCCAGTTCGGAGCTGCGAGCGACGGTGACGGTGATAGAAACATGATCTACGGCAAGGGTGCGTTCGTCACGCCGTCAGACTCCGTCGCTATCATCGCGGATTGGGCGCACGTCATTCCTTACTTCAAGAAGGGGGGCGTGAAAGGTTTGGCGCGTAGCATGCCTACGAGCAAGGCCATTGATCTTGTTGCGGAAAAAAAGGGTCTTGAATATTTCGAGGTTCCCACTGGCGAGTTGTTCACCGGCATGGTGTCACTTTTCTTTACCGAATTATCTGATAGGGTGGAAGTTCTTCGGAAACTTGATGGACGCCGGGCGCCTCTCTATCTGCGGGGAGGAATCTTTCGGAACAGGTTCAGATCATATCCGTGAAAAGGACGGACTGTGGGCGATTGTCGGTGAGTGCTACCCGATCCGTGTTTCGGTGGTGGCTTATGCCCTCGGACCTGAAGCATGGCTGAACATCCTTGCCGCCGCCAACAAGGAGTCGCCCAACAAGCTTATTGGGATTAATGAACTCCTCCAGAAGCACTATGCCATCTACGGTCGCTCATTCTTCAGTCGTTATGATTATGAAGAAGTCTCCTCTGAGGGTGCAAACAAGTTGGTCGCGCGTCTGAACGAGGCCATCAAGACGTCCTCGCTCGTAAATACGACCCATCGTTCAAAGAGCACGGGCCAAGACTATAAGATCGCCTCTATCTCGAACTTCTCCTACACCGATCCGATCGACAAGAGCGTCAGCACGAACCAGGGTCAGGTCGTGTTGTTCGACGACGGCTCGAGAGTGGTGTTCCGGCTCAGCGGTACGGGCAGCGCGGGTGCCACGGTCAGGATGTATGTCGAACGATACGTCGGACCAGATGCGGGGGAAAAGGAGTTAAGCAGGGATGCCGCAGAGGGTCTCAAGGGCCTCATCGAAGTGGCATTAGAGATCACGAGCCTCAAGGAGTTTTTGCGACGCGACGAGCCTACGGTCATTACGGTACGTCTTTCTGTTCCCGCGCTGAATCGCCGACTGACGACGTGGCTTTAGTAATGACTGGATGCCAGAAGTGAATAGATGAGCGTCTTGGAATCTTGATTTGTACTTATGATGTGTGCAATAGATTTTGCCTTCTTTTTTTAAATCTTGTTGGCAAGGTACATACTCGTTCCTGTCAAGCGTGGTCGGTTAGTAGCATGTCCGACCAATCGCAGTCGGACCAAACGGTGTACGCATCAGGCAGCGTGTAAGGGTTTTTTCAATTTAAATTTACCTTTTTGGATTACATGCCATTATGACCTTGTCTATACCCCAAATTGACTCGGACCTGCAGCTTGATCTCCAACCATCTCATACGATAAGTCGAGCAAACACATCGATTGCTTTCGTCGCAGGCGGAATTTCAAACAACATGTCCTATGCTCCCCGAGGGGATAGGGCATTGCCGGTCCCCAATAAAGTACCGAACAGAAGACAGGGGAATGCATGCGTTGAAGCTGGGATCTCCGCGTGCGAGTCTTTGATCAGCGAACTCGTAATTCGATTGCATAACTAAATGTCGTGTTTGCACGAGGTTGCCGCACAAGGTCCCCACCACCACGAGGAAAAGGGCCATGGTGGAGATGGCCCGAAGGCGTTTATTTATGCAAGGGGGAGAGATTCGACCACGACAGGAAAGGGGTTATATTCGTGAGACGGCGCCCGCGGGTGGCAGAGGCGTCACCTTTGGACGGAGATATAGCTCATCGCATGGACCCGGACCTGCCAAGTACCAGCTATTCCGACCCGGTCGCAAATCTGGCAGATTATCATTGGAAACATGCCTTTGACGAGCCTTTCTGGTGGATACTCGTGGACGGTCGCGGGCGATTCGCCGGAATCATCGAAAACTTTGAAGAGTCTACCATCTACAAAAAAATAGGTGTCACGCTGATAATCGCTTTATGACTCTACTTACCGCACAGGTCATTTGTGCACTCTAACCGGGGGATGGCTAACAGGAAAGGAAATTATTAATGAACGAGTTTGGCTCTGGGGTTCGAACGTTGGTTCGTAGACTCACGGGACGACGGAAAAGGTTGCACAAGACCTCGGCCGAGTTAGCAGATGCGATGTCCTCTGTCCTATTTTCATTCCGCACCTCATGTCGCGATATGAAATGATCCTATAATCTCGCTGTCGCCGGCGCACGACCACATTAATGACCTAACAAGATCATGCGGTGGTCCAGGGCGTTGGTTGACGACAATGTTCAAGTAAAACCCATCGTCATGCGAGTTCTGAAGAATCAATATAAAAGGTACTTCGTTTCAATCCCGATTCCCTCATCCTTCCCTTGACCTAGTTTTCCTCATCTAGGATCGTTCTTTTCATCGTCGACGGGCCTTGCGATGTATTATCGTTCCGTTTACCTCTTGGCCGTGATTCCGCTTAGCACTCTTGTGGGTGCATACAACCTTCAAGACTGGTATCAAGGTCAAAATTTCTTCTCGTATGTATTTGTTCTGCGTGTATCACTCCCGTCCTCACCCTTTCCAGAGATTGGTCATTCTTTACCGGCGCAGATCCCACGAATGGCAATGTGAATTACCTGAACATGCAGAATGCAATGAGCGACGGGCTTGCATACGTGAATTCGGATAACTCCCTTGTCCTTGCTGTAGATTCCACGAGTTATGTCGCCCCCGGCGGAAACCGCAATTCGTGAGACATTGCATTAACTTGGCCGCGTGTTGATGGACTGATATATTCGATCGGTAGCGTTCGCATCACGTCGAATAATGTGTACACTGGTGGTTTGTTTATTTTGGATGCAGCCGCGATGCCGGTCGGTTGTGGTACATGGCCCAGCTTTTGGGTTCGTCGTTCACCCTTTGTTTGGACGAACGACGTGACTAAATTACTGCTGATTGTAGACCAATGGACCTAACTGGCCTTTGGGCGGAGAGATCGATATCGTGGAAGGCATCAACAATCAGGCCCACAATCAAATGACGCTCCACAGTGGGACATCGAATGCTTGCACGATCGACACGGCTGACAAGGGAACATTCACTGGCCAGGCCCTCGGTACGAATTGTTACAGCACAGCGACTGCCGATTCTGGGTGTGGCATCAGTGACACTAGTTCGACTTCATTTGCGTATGGGTTTAACGATGCTGGGGGAGGTGTCTTTGCGCTTCTGTGGGACGCGTCGACTGGGATGTCGATATGGCACTTTACACGTGCAAACATCCCTGCAGATATCACCAACCAAGCGCCTACACCTCAAAATTGGGGGACACCAACTGGCTTTTGGAGCGCTGCGACGTGCGACATTTCTGCCAATTTCTACCAACACTCGATTATCCTCGACACTACCGTCTGTGGCGGCTGGGCTGGGGATGCGTATAGCAGTTCTGCCTGCCCTGGGACGTGTTCTGAGATGGTTTCGAACGCGACCAACTTTGCTAGTGAGTTGATCGGGTGGCCCTTTATCAGGTTGTCCTCTTTGCTGACGTTACCTCAAGATGCCCAATGGGTGATCAACTACGTTGCCGTCTACCAATGAGCCCAATCGTACTATCGTGTGTACATCACGCGTCCGATGCATTCCTCTAATTGATACCACATGGTGCATCGAGAACGGACATTGTACGGCAAAATCACGAACTGTGCCGTCTCTTTAATACGTTGTTTCTTCGGGGAGTGTAGGTTGAAGCATTCGCACGTTGTACTATAGGCTGCGTGTCCTTCACACGAGCTGTCGGATGTATATATTAGGTGCACAAAGTGGAGCGAGCCTGTTCCACTCTAATATTGATCTGACATTGGCACGCGGTGAAATGTTGCCGCGGGCAGCCGAGGTGTTGCGGAGCGCAAATATTTGTGAGCGCGTTTGACTGGCACCGCTTTCGGACCCACCAATCATCTTTCACCCAGTCGTTCTATGGTATGATGAATCCTATACGTTCATCTCAAGATTCGTTCGTGCACCATTATAATGAGTAACTAGGCTCAGTTCGCAGCAACACTACAGTTATTGCCGAGTGCCAGCTAGGCTGACAACGGCTGCAAATCTGCCATCTGTGGCAAAACAGGTGTGTCACAATGATGATGGCCTTATGACTTTATTGCACGTCAGTTGTACACTCTAACCGGAGAATGTCTAACAGGAACGAATTCGTTAATGAATGGCTCTTGCCCCAGGGGTTCAAATCCTCGCTTGTGGACTCCGGGACTGCGGAGAACGTTGCTCGGGGCCTCGACCATGTTAGCAGATGGACCGATTTTACTCTGCCCTGTTTCATCGGACCTCATTGCGAGACATGGAGTGATGTAATCTCGCTGGCAATGGCACTGCGATATTAATGACTTGACAAGGTCATGGGATTCACGACAAGGTTCAAGCAGAGCCCACCGTCGGGTGAGGTCTGGAGAGTCTATATAAACGGCACCTCGTTTTCAATTTCGATCCCCTCATTCTTCCTTTGAACCCAGTTTTCCTCATCTAAGGTCGTTCTCTTCCTCGTCGACGGGCCTTGCGATGTATTCTCGTATTGTCTACCTCTTTGCCGTGATTTCGCTTGGCACTCTGGCGGGTGCATACAAGCTTGATAACTGGTATCAAGGTCAAAATTTCTTCTCGTATGTATCTGTTCTGCGTGGACCATGTCACTCGCGTTCTCACCCTCTCCAGAGATTGGTCATTCTTTACCGGCACAGATCCCACGAATGGCAATGTGAATTACGTGGACATGCAGGATGCAATGAATGCCGGCCTTGCATATGTGGATTCGGATAACTCCTTTGTCCTTGCCGTAGACTCTACGAGTTATGTCGCCCCCGGCGGAAACCGCAATTCGTGAGACATTGGATTTTCTTGGTCGCGCTTCGATGAACTGACATGTATCCGATCGGTAGCGTTCGCATCACGTCGAACAATGTGTACAATGGTGGTTTGTTTATTTTGGATGCAGCCGCGATGCCAGTCGGTTGTGGTACGTGGCCCAGTTTTTGGGTTCGTCGTTCTCCTTTTGTCTGGGCAAACGACGCGACTAAATTGTTGCTGATTGTAGACCAACGGACCTAACTGGCCTTTGGGCGGAGAGATCGATATCGTGGAAGGCGTCAACAATCAGGCCCATAATCAAATGACGCTCCACAGTGGGACATCGAATGCCTGCATGATCGACACGGCTAACAAGGGAGCGTTCACCGGCCAGACCCTCGGCACTAATTGCTACAGCACACAGAGTGCCGATGCTGGGTGTGGCATCAGTGACACTAGTTCTACTTCGTTCGGTTATGGCTTCAACAATGCTGGGGGAGGTGTCTATGCGGTTCTGTGGGAGCCGTCGTCTATGATAGCGATGTGGCACTTTGCACGTGCAAACATTCCTGCGGATATCACCAGTCAAACGCCTACACCTGAAAATTGGGGAACGCCAGCAGGCCTCTGGAGTGCTGCGACGTGCGACATTGGTCCCAATTTCTACCAACACTCGATGATCTTCGATACCACCATATGCGGCGGCTGGGCTGGGGGTGCGTATGGCAGTTCTGGCTGCCCTGGGACATGCTCTGAGATGGTTTCGAACGCAACCAACTTTGCCAGTGAGTTGATCCACCCTTTGTGGTTGTCCTCTTTGCTGACGTCGCACCTCAAGATGCCAAATGGCGGATCAACTACGTCGCCGTCTACCGATGAGTAATCGTGCTATCGTGTGGATGTCACGCGTCTGACGCATTCCTTTAATTGATACCACATGATGCATCGAGAATAATCATCGTGCCCCAAAATTATTTCTTCAATATTGTCGGTCAGATTACCTCAAAAAATCTACTGTCTCTTCAAAAGGTTGTTTCTTCTGGGTTTATGTTTGCAGTCTGTCCTTGGTCTACTGCGAGCTTGGTTTACCCCCGAGCTTCTTTAATTACTCCTTGTTTTCATCGATAGATATATAAAAACCGATGTGATGTTGGGCAAAATTGCTGTGATACGCATGCCGTGAGCAACCGGAGCGGAGCCTGAACTCACTCACAGAAGCCGATGCTGTTGCCGAGTACATTGTGAGCGCGTTCGACGAGCACCGCTTTCGGACGCACCACATATGTTATCTTCCACTTGGTCGCTCTATAGTATGATGAATCCTATCCATCCCCGGGCCTCTCAAGATTCGTCCGCAATGCATATCAAACAATTTATAATGAGTAAATTGTACGTAACGTTCTATGATGGGCCAACCCTGCCGAACTCACGGTAAGCGATAGTACAACGCTGTTTTTTTGTTTTTGTTTATTCTATGGTCCTGTGTACCTTTGCTTCCAGATCTTGTATTGACAGGTGTGGACAGACGTCACAAAAAGGTACCCGGTTCTTAATCACTGGAACGACGGATGTCAATGTTGAAGTTCCTTGAGATCATGATCATGATATCACGAGGCGGTGGGCAGTAATTATCTGTGAGTAAATGGTGGTGGAAAACAAAAGTTGGTGAGTACGAGATCTCGGCAGAGTCAGAATGTAAAATCTCTCCGTCGGTCTGCACGTCGGCGAAAATCTGAATATATCAGCTGCAGCCCATCGATCATCGACTCATCGCCCGATCGATGCACAGTTAAACCGCTACGTATACTCTCCCACTCCCTGACGCGGCGCGAGGACGGATCAATTTCATCCTGGGCTAGGTTTCGCCTTTCCAGACATTTTATTGCAGGATATATTGATGGAGTCTTCACGGCTATTCTACCGACTTCAAAACTTCAAGTTCAAACTAACATTGACTGTACCTGATGACTTTAGATTTTCGCCGACCTGCGGACCCGCGGAGACTTCACATTCTGGCTTTGCCGAGATCTTGTGCTGATCTTCAACTTTTGTCTTCACGTTTTCCACTCGTACTCAAACACTGCCCACTGCTTTGTGACAGAGTAATGCCCGGGATCAATGGATTTTCCGTGTTTCAGGTTTGGTTGTCGCCGCCCATCGAAGGAGGCAAGTCATAGCGTTCCACTGGTCATGGCTGTGAATCATGCACACGATCAAGTTATTAATTGACACTCTTGGCTTGATTTTACGGCGCTGTTAAAAGGTCCATCATGACGCAGATTAGTACATATAGGTATCAATGAAATGCGCAGCTAGCTCTTTGACAACCACCCTGGAAACGCGCAGTTTGGCTATTGTGGTAGTCGTGAGACCAAAGAAACATTCGCGATGTTGTGCTACTACATATATCCAAAGCCAATCCCCTCGTCAGGGTCAACTCGCCATTACTCGGGTTCATATCATTATGGTCCGTCCGGGCTGTTCTCGAGACGGAAAATGTGCAATCGTTAGCCACTCCATCTCGTGGGGAGCGGCACTGACTATGAAAGGTACTCTGATGGCGACGATGGTTGCCCACAACCGCCTTGTTCAACACGGATTTGCCAGTAATGAATTCAAATATAGGTATGTGCCAGCTTGCTTGGGTCGGCGGCGAAATCGAAACCTCATACTTAATGCTTCCATGCAGCCCGGTACTGAGCCAGATTGGCAGTATGACGTGTCGGCATCGTGGCTTTCTGTATTCGCTCCCCAACCCTTTTGTGACGGCACAATAACGGTTATTACGCTCATACTTATATATATGGCACAAGGGGAGCGGTGTGGTCAACCACACGGCCCACAACAGGTTCTAGAGCCCTAGTCGCGTGTCTTTGGCACTGGTTTGTCGAAAACCGACATAAGTGGCGACGCTTTCCATCATTCATTCTCGTTCCCCCATTCTTGCCTGCAACACTCTGTCCTTCATTCCTTTCATTGCTGACTTGCATTACGATGCACGCTCTTTTCGTTTGCCTCTTAGCCGCTACGCCGTTTGGCACCCCGGTTGGTGCTCATAGAACCCAGTCAAGATCTCGCCACCGCAACGTTGCCCGTCAAAGTACTACTAGTAGTACGAACAAGACATACGTGCTTGAAGACTTCTACCAAGCTGAGGATTTCTTCACGTATGTATCCGTTCTGCATGTATCATGTCACTCGTGATCTGACTCTCTCCAGAGAATGGTCATTCTTTACCGGCGCAGACCCTACGAATGGCAACGTGAATTACCTGAGCATGGAGAATGCAACGGCGCAGGGACTTGCATACGTGGATGATTGTGATAACACCACTGTCCTTGCTGTCGACTCCACGAGTAACGTCCCCGCTGGCGGACAACGCAATTCGTAAGAGGCATCGTTCGCCGTGCCGCGTGTTGATTGATTGATTAATAATCCATTGGCAGTGTCCGCATCACGTCGAACAAAAACTACACCGGTGGTTTGTTTATTCTGGATGCGGCTGCAATGCCGGTCGGTTGTGGCACATGGCCGAGCTTTTGGGTTTGTTGTTCACCCTTTGTTTGGACGAACGACACGACTAAATTGCTGTCGACTGTAGACCAATGGGCCTACGTGGCCTGAGAGCGGAGAGATTGATATTGTGGAAGGCGTCAACGATCAAGTGAACAATCAGATGACTCTCCACAGTGGGACATCGAATGCCTGCACGATCGACACGTCCAACGAGGGGGCATTCACCGGTCATGCGCTCGGCACGAATTGCTACAGCACAGCGACTGCCGACGCTGGGTGTGGCATCAGTGACACTAATTCTACTTCGTTCGGTTATGGCTTCAACGATGCTGGGGGAGGTGTCTATGCGCTTCTGTGGGACACGTCGGCTGGCATATCGATGTGGCACTTTGCACGTGCAAACATTCCTGCGGATATCAACAATAAAGCGCCTACACCTGCAAATTGGGGAAAGCCAGCAGGCCTTTGGAGTTCTTCGACGTGCGACATTAAAGACAATTTCTACCAACACTCGATGATCTTCGATACCACCCTCTGCGGTGGCTGGGCTGGGGATGCGTATAGCAGTTCTGGCTGCCCCGGGACGTGTTCTGATATGGTTGCGAATGCAACCAACTTTGTTGGTGAGTCGGTTGATGATCGTTTCGATGTTCTGTTTGCTCAATCGTCACTCAGATGCCAAATGGGAGATCAACTACGTTGCCGTCTATCAGTAATCGATTGGTATTCACTCGGACATCGCACGATGCATTAATTAATACCACATAGTTACCCGTCGCATACGTCTTTATTTCGAGTTAGAAGTTAATGCTTCGCTGTTCAGTGTTCATGCGGAGGCAAATTGCATAGTAACTAGGGATGAATCTATTATCTTGCAAGGGATCGCTGAGATCGAAAACGGATGATGAGAGAAATTCACACCTGACCTTGCCTTTGTCCATCTCCACCAAAAGTCTCGGATGAATTCCCAGCCGCCGCCTCATGACCCACCACCGATCCCGGTTTCCGACATCATAACGACAGCATGGCCAAGAAGAGCTGTTAAGGTTTGCCGAGAACCGTCTCGAAATTCGAACCTCTACTGATCATCCAGAATCGCAAGGCCTGTGCAAGCTGCAGGTAATGTCATCCCTCGTTTCACCAAGGCACTTCTCTGACCGGTTGAGCCTCAGACGTGATAAAATCCGCTGCGACGGAACAAAGTGAGCAGTCTGCGTATCCGCACATATCGCCTTGTAATCGTCCTCCTTATCGCTAGACCCTGTGGCGCGTGTGTCAAGAAAGGTTATAGCATCGATCAATGTATCGACGGTTGCGAAAGTTGTCGCAAAGCGCGCGTTCGTTGTGAAGGTGGAAAGCCATGTCAACGATGTCGAGAAATGGACCAGGAGTGTGCAGATGAGCAGGTTACGACGGGGACGCGTTCCGATGTGGCCCCCCCAGTGTTTGTTCTTCGGAATCGCCAAAAGAGCGAGCGTGCCAAGTTGGCTTGTCAGAATTGTCGTCGGGATAATAAAAAGGTGCGTGTTGGCTCTCTCTCTCTGTGGGGGTTTGTCTGGAGGTTTTTTTGTCGTAGTGTGACGATCAACGACCTTGTTCGCGGTGTGTTGCACGGAACGAAGAGTGTGTTCATGTTGGACGTGGACCGAAGCTTGTCAAGCTGCGTTGCGAAGGATGTAGACAAGAGAATCGCAAATGCGAGGACGCTCGGCCTTGCAAGCAGTGCGTTGAACAAGGGAAAGAGTGCGTGAGCGTACAGAGAAAAGGGAGGGGCCACGGAACGCGGGTGAAAGCGGTCGGTTCATTCTGCCAGTCTGCTCTCTGGCCGATGTAACTCATATTATTGCAGGCGTGTGCGACATGCAGGTGAGGATTTCGATTCCCGCCTGATTGAGGATTGTCTCATCTAGATCCAGACGTGATAAAGTACGTTGCGACGGAGTAAGGTAACGTGGTTGTTGCGCCGAATCACACTTGATCCGATAACCTTTACTGCATGCAGGCCGTGCACGACTTGCGCTCGAAAAGGGTATCAATGTGTCGACCGTGTCTGTGCTGCGTGTGTGCAGCAGGGGCTCGAGGGCGAATGCCCTCATCGACCTGGGCAAGAGGCAGATACTTCTGACGGCGATGGTTCAGGTCGCCGCAATGGTCAGCCGACCTCCATAGAAACGACCACCAGTGCCCAGAATCCTTACATTCCAAATCATCCGCCGTTACATATGCCTTCACATCCGCCTCAGGCGGGGATAGCGCCAGCAATGTTCTCTTCTCATGTGTATGGGCCGGCTCCGTACCACTTGCTCGCCGCACAGCATCCCATTCATGGCCCCGGCGAGGGCTCTTCAACGGGTTACCCACGCGCTCCGTATTACCCTGCTATCGATCCTCAGATTGACGTTTCACAACCCAATATCTCGTCTGAACGGTATGACCCATCCTCTGCACAGACTAGTGCCTCGAGTGGGTCCTCGTAACGCTGGTGCACAGGATGCTGTCCCGTTGTCCTCGTAGAACCATTATGCATTCTTTGTATTGTGGACCTTTCGGTTGACTAGGTACTGTTGTGATAGTAGGCGGTCGTCTTGTATTTTGTACGTCAGCGATAACGATCAAGTTTGGGCGTATTTGGACGTGGTCATTATGGTACATATGTACCACTGTGGGCGCTGTCATTGTCCACCTCCAGGACTTGATTGTTACCCCCTGTATATCCCCGCCCCCCTTTTTTCCCTGACCCCATACATTCCTTATCATGAGCGATCACGCATCTTTGCCTACACCACCACCTACAACGCAGTGAGTATGTACCTAGTCGGCTCCCTACCCGATTTTAACACACCACAAGAGAACAACTTGAAACGGTGGACACAGAAACCCGAGTAAAAGAAGAAGAATCATTGACTTTGCCATCACCCACAACCAGTGTGGCACAGTCAGAAGCAAATCCAGAGGGGCCATCATCCTCCCCGAGCAGATCGATCCGGAGGACGCAAGCACAAAGACGAGCCTTTCTCCGGGATGATCCCCAGGCTCAGGAAGTGGAGTCTCGTAGAGTCCTGTGTCGAAGTTGTCAGAAATGGATCAAACTCTCGGGGGTTTCCCAGTATAGCTTGTTCAACTGGCATTCCCACAAGCAGCGATGTCATGGTTCTACGCCAGCCCCTCCGTCTGTGCGCCGTACGCCATCTAAGCCTAACTTTAGCCCTGGTAGCAGAGTTGCCACTGCGGAACGAAAGATTGTCTTGTTGAACGATTCCCAGGTCAAGGCATGCTCACCAGGACACGTAGAGTGTGGCACCTGCAAGTCGGTGGTGGCATTGGAGGGTGAGGTGGACTATGAACTAAGTAAATGGACTGAACATAAGGAGAGATGTATACCGTCAGTGTTTTCAACGAGTCATGCACTTTGTTGGTTTAGCCTAATTATTATGATGGCAGAATGACCCCTACACCAATCACTCCACTGCAGGGGTCCACGTCAAGTAGACCACGCGTGTTCCCCCCACCTTCCACGTCGAGTACCCATTCGCAGGTCTCTGCAGGCAGGTCTGCACGGTCATCCACGCCTGTGGGGGAGGACTCGACCGAGACAACTGCGGCTACCGAAAGCTCTCCGGCGCGAGTCGGGGTGAAGCGGGGACGCGAGGAAGAGACGGAAGACGAAGGAGAAGTGGGGAGAGAGGAGTGCCCGACGAACCGCCCGCGTACCGAGACGTACAAGCCTCCGGAGAAGGATGCGCCGAGTGTGATCGGGTGGTTCACGCAGCCGTTGAAAGAATTTGCCCGTGGATTCCGACAAGGGTTAGGCACTACGTAAAGCGGCGTAAGATCTTGTTTCAGACTGAGCAGTTGTATCATCTATATACATCTCGACCGGGGCCCCTCAGTGCCTGCCTGACCCGTTGCGTGCGGTGTGCGGGATTCGGTAATTTCCGAGTGGGCGACTCTTGTCTTTGTTCCGCGCGTTTTTCCTGGCTGGATTTCTTCCCTGCAATCTGCTTGGGGGGGCGTCGACCTAACACGTAAAGTCCCGCAATCTCTCTCTCTCCCTCCTCCTGACCATTCCCCCTCAGCCCCACTGCTCTACTCGGATCCCCCGTTTTTCCGCTTCCTAACATGTGGGCCATTTCCTGGCAATACCCATGCATCCGCTCATCGGGATACGCTCTAGGGAGTCACCGAACATCGATTCTGACATGAAAATCCTCACAACGTCGGTCTCCATCCAAGCCCTTTCTGCCCGCACTAACTCACGACCGCAGCGGAACGGACGCCCCACCGAGGACTGCTGCCGAACTTGCTCGAGAAAAGAAGTTGCGGGACGATCCCATGGCGGAGGTACACGGTCCGCTCTTTGTCACTTGCAAGCGATGCGGTAGCCGTATCAAGCTTTCCCCAAAAAGCTCATACGATCCGTTTCACTGGATGAAACATAGAGAGCGGTGCCTTCGCAAACCGGTCGGTATGGCTCGCGCGACTCGGCGAACTTCCAAAGACATCGTAAGTAGACGCCCTGTCGATATTGCTTGTGGGGGGACTGACTCGGTCCGTCACAAGTACTCATCTCCGGCTCAAAAGTCACCCGCTTCATCCTCCAATACCGATGGCGACAACGCGACTCCACCGCCTCTGACACCCGACGATGATCGCCCTGCCGCCTCTGATGTCTTTAGAGAGCGATCTCTCTCTCCGAACATCGATGATCTCGATCTGTCTACCAAGCCTGTTGTACGTGAACTAGACTCTACGTTTCTCGACTACCTGCATCGCTCTCAACGTCCTTTACAAAAGCACATTCCCCTCGACGAACGCTGGCAAACTTGGAATTGGTCCGAACTCAGACCACCCTCGTGGATCGCCAACAACATTCACAATTTCGCGTCCGCCTCTGACGATCAGGAGGACTGTGATGACGAGCATGATGAATCCCTCCTCGACCCCGTAGAAATGCATTATCCGGCACCCCGGCTCACTCTCCATCCAGGCACCCGCAATCAAGACACCCCCTCGTTGTCGTCATAATCTACCATCATATATTATCCCCCACCTCCATCTCCAGGTGCTATCGCCTTCGCTCTGTCGTTCTTCACTCGCATCCGTCGTCCTACGCTACCACACGCTTAACTTTCATGTTGACCCCATATCTTCCGGAACCATTCCCTCAACGCCAGCATCCCCTTTTCGTAGTCATCTTCACCACATCTTCAAGCTACCTAGTTATGCATCAAATCGAAAAATATCTACTCGTAACTTGTATATACCAGGAGGACGGTTATTTACATTCGCTCGAGCATGGGCAATAATCTATACATTCTATGGCATTTTCTATTATCCACAGCACTTTTCCCGAATTACGAGTATCCGTTTGCTACCCGACGCTATCATCCAACGGAGGTTTATGTATCCCATTGTTAAGCAGATTGACAATGACAGGATCGACGTCGGCGCGACTACCCCTGTAAGATGATCATCGACGTGCTTCAGAAACTCTACTCTTGGATGAAAAAAGAGACCGCACAACACGGCTCTGACGGTGTCGCGCATCACGCGCGATGTTGCGATCTCTATCTTGTCGACCCCTGAGAGCCCATCCGCGCGGGTCGGACCCACATTGAGAAGTAATACTGACCTCCCAAGTTCGAGCGCATGTTTGACCAATCTGTAAGAGGTTTTTTTCATGGATGTAATCCTTCGACTGGCGTGTGTGCTTACCGGTAAGCTGAGAACGTCGCGAGGGTAGTCCCAATGAGAAAGAGCTTGTCGGATTGTTCTACATCACGAAACCTGACAGGCGGTGGTGGGTCTTGATATTGAAAAAAACGGAGCTTACGAGCGTTTCTTGATGGTTTGGGGTATCGATTCGCCGAAGAAAATGACTTCTGGTTTTTGCTTGAAGAGGCGTTAGGAAAGGGAATGCCCGATTGTGGTTCCCTCGTACGTTTGTATTATGTCGGCCCTGTGCCAAACATTCCAAACATTCTGGCACCACGAAATCGTTGTAAGAAACGCCTTCCAACTCGACCTATGTTTTCCCCCCATGAACATGAGTGTCATTTTGGCAAGCGTCATTTCGACCACGGACATCACCGTCTGGATTGGTCCGAGGTTTCTTTCCAGTCGTTTCGAGGTCGTCGACGAACGCCTTCCACTTGGGATTGCTGACGGACAACTGGTCCTGGAATACGTCTCTATCGACGACATGGCCGAATTGACAATGTACTCTCTACCGCCCGTCAGAATTTTGCAAGCGGCCAGGGGTGGGCTATAATACTGACATGCAGCGTTCCGTGGAGCTCTAGAATGCGTTCGTCGATGCGCGTGTCGTCCCAGAGATGGGAAATGGCTTTGCGGTGAAGACCGTCCACGTTTTGGGTGACTATGTTGTTGATGTGACCAGTGTATTGGAGGGCTGCGAGGGCATAGTGGGTGGTGTTCGGTTGTGTGTCTCGGACGGGCGGATAGCCGAGGTATGAACGAAGCCTGCGACGAGGCGTTGTTTACTACGAGACGTACGTGGTTCCACGGTATACGTACCAGTAACGCTGCCTAGACTTGTGGGACTGACTTAAGTGCCACTTCGAGAAACGGAGGGGTTAGAGACGACGGAGAGAAATACGTGCCTAAACGCACGCCCTTTGGAATCATCTGCGATGAGTTCGTGATACTGTTGGAATTTGGTTAGACTGATACATTGCCTGGAAACGCCGAGCTGGCTGCTCTCGTACAAAGATTGGCCTTGGTTCATGGTTATGATTATGAGAACGCACCACGATCGTTTGATGAATGACGCACTTGTAATTGGGGTTCATGTACCGCCCATCTCTCCCCCGGTAGGCTCTGATACCGGAGTCGACGCTGACGCCTGCGCCTGTCAGTAGTGTGACATTGCCCGAGGCGAGGAAAGATGCGATGCGCTCTACCGCTGCGGCAGCTGAGATGGGATTGATCGATGCCGAGGAGACGATATGAGGGATCGTAGGGACAGAAACTCGCATTCAAAGAGTGATTGCTGAACGTTGTGAATAACGTCCGAACTGCTCAAAGGAGTTCGGGGGAAAGGAGGAGTAATCACGCGGGTCAATGTAACTGACTTCTTCCATCTACTTATGAGATGAACGTTTCGCGAGGACCTCCTGCTGCGTTGCAGACCCCAGGCTTTGCCCACTACTCTGCTGCCTGGTCCCCGTTCCACAATACGCGCATTGCCCTTGCGTCTGCTGCCAATTTCGGTCTGGTGGGCAACGGTCGTCTCCACCTCGTCTCGCTCGTCCCAGGACCGGGCAGCGCAAGCGGGATCAAGATTGACAAGCAGTCAGTACCTGTGCTTCTCCTCAATATGCACTGCTTAGAGTGATCAGCTATGAATCACAGGATGCACTTTATGATGTCGCTTGGTCCGAGCTCCACGAAAATCAGATCGTGGCGGGTTCGGGAGACGGTTCTATCAAGCTATGGGACGTCATGCTAAATGTGAGTTTCCCCCGTATCTTATCCCGCGTTGGTATGGGCCAATAGCAGAGTGACAAAGTCCTCGGTAGGACTTTCCGATTCGTGCTTGGCATGAACACGCAAAGGAGGTCTTTTCTGTGGACTGGTCCAATCTCAGGAAGGATACATTCCTTTCGTCGTCTTGGGATGGCAACGTCAAACTCGTAAGTGGCCCCATCGAAGCGTCCGCACCAACACCCCTCTAACGCGCAAGTCAAAGTGGACGCCGGAACGACCTCGTTCTGTAGCGACATTGAAAGCGCACTTGTCATGCGTATATCAAGCACTTTTCTCGCCGCATCAACCAGACATTATCGCTACGTGTTCGACCGACGGCACGATCAAAATATTCGATTTACGAGCGCCAGCCTACGCATCTGGGCCCGCATCCAACTCCTTTACGAACCCTGTCTCAGCCGCCGTCCTCACTGTCCCAGCATCGGGTACAGAGTTACTCTCCATAGATTGGAACAAATACCGTCCGTTTGAGATCGCTAGCGGGGGGGTGGACAAGCTAGTCAGGGTCTGGGACTGTCGCATGGCAAGCACGGCGCCTCCGACGAGCCAGTCCGTTGGCGGCGTGTGTGAGTTACAGTTGCCGGGTCACGAATACGCCGTCCGGAAGGTTCAGTGGAGTCCTCATAGAGCAGATATCCTTGCAACGGCGAGCTATGATATGACTTGTCGAATGTACGTCTCGTGTAATCTGCTGTCCGTGGATGCAAGGTTGACGCGTCTCTCTCTACGTTGCAGCTGGAGTACGAGTCCAGTGCCGGGGGGATCGAACCTACTGTATGTACACGATCCTCATACCGAGTTTGTGGCTGGGTGTGGTTGGTCGTTGTACGACGAAGGTCTTCTGGCGAGCTGTGGTTGGGATGGTCGATTGAACGTCTTTCGGGCATGACACGAGCGGATATTTTATGTACGAATCCATCTGCCAGTGCTTCCGCATCAGCGAGATAACTTCTACCGGAAAGCAGCGGGACAGGGGCTGAAACAGTTTCCGTCTATGACCACTTGAGGGAGATATTGCTTGATGGTCGTAGTTACCATGATGGACCTACACGATGTTCTGGAAGACGATCCCGAGGATATTCTCTCTGCATCCCTCCAGAGCCTCTACGGCTTCAGTCCAATCACGTTCTCCACCGCCGGCGCCGTCTTCGCGTACTCGATAAAGCCTGGACGGGTCTCCCATCCACTGCCAGTGACACAGATCGAGGTCGCCACACCCGACACCGAACCATCCAACTGGTCGTTACAAGCATCCTCCATCTGGACGTCCTCCATCTTCATCGCAGACCATCTCGAGGAGTTACAAATAGACGCAATGACTGGCACGGAGGGCACAGGCGTACACGTCCTCGAGCTCGGCGCTGGCGCCGGCCTCCCATCGATTCTCCTCGCGAGCATGTACCAAAAGAACGTGTCCGTCATCGTCAGCGACTACCCAGACGATCGCCTGATACGAACCTTGTCCGACAACGTCCGTCGAAACAGGGTGTCGGAACGATGTCGTGTCGTTCCTTATGCGTGGGGTACAGATACAGGGGCATTGGTGCATCGCAGCGGGGATGGATGCGATACACGCTTTGATATCGTCTTTGCTGCGGATACGCTGTGGAATCCCGAGTTTCATGCACCCTTGCTCGATACGCTCTGCGCGTGTCTCAAGCGCGGTCCTGATTCGCGCATTCATTTGGTTGCAGCACTGCACACGGGAAGATATACCATTCAATCATTTCTGGATGGCACAAAGCTACGGGGGCTCGTCCTTCAAAGCGCGACAGAAAGAGAAGTTGACGGGACGCAATCTAGACCTTGGGACGTGTCCCGTGCGGAGGGTGAGGATGAACGAGAAAGACGGAGATGGGTCGTGTGGATGGTTCTCAAATGGGAGGATTGAAACCACTGACGTGCATTGAATGGAAACCTTTGAGAACATCATCACCATTTGGGAGATATCAATCAGTCGTCTATATCATGAATCATGGTACGCCTCGAGGGCAGTAGAACCATAAAGCCTCTCATGTACTCCCTCGTACCTCCCCGCCAAAGGTCAGAATACGGATAAGACACTGTCCCTCGCGTTCCTTGAGCCCATGATTAGCAATTGATGACTAGGAGCGAGAGCGAGAACGTACATCATACAGCACGAGGCTATCCTCGGTAGTGTCCATCCAGGTCATGTTGACAGTATCTACAGTACTGGTTCTAACATAGCGGGAACCTCGGTCCGCAAAGACGGTGCTGAGCGCTGTCAAGTTGTCCCGCCATCTCCATGGTGGATCGGTGCGCGAGAGCGACCACAGGAAGCTCGCCATCCAAGGATTCAAATCCAAGATATGCACCCGACTCGTCGAGTCGACAGCGGTGGCGCCAGTGTTCTTGAGGTTCTCAAAGAACGTGAGTCGCCTACCGCACAGCTGGACCGCATCTGCGCGGTCGGGTAGGTTAAGCACCATGCAATGGTGCTGCCAGTCTTCCCAACGCACGGTATCGAACCTGTCCCCGGTGGGTGTTAACCCGGACTGGTCGAATACGATGACTATCTTGCGGGAACAACCGCTTGGGATGGAGTGTGGCTGAAACTCCAAGAGAACCGCGGTCAAGCGGCAGGAATGATCACTATGAAACAGGGTTTCCGGAAGCGGGAACGTGTTCAAGGAGTGATCGGGACAGAGCTGCACAAAGGAAACGTCGCTCCAAGCCTCTGCGAATTCGTATGATCTTGAACCCGGGAAGTCGTGATCGGCCCCTCTGTAGATCTCATGGATGGTGATCTGAGGGGGACGTTTCCCCCTCTCACTCGCATAGAGACCGTCTGGTCGCCTTTCCCATGTCGTGCTATCATCGGATTCGTCGTCATCCGGATGGGAGGCGACAATAAGACGAGATTCGTCGATGAAATCAAAGGAGAGCAGGTCGCCTGCAAACTAGCAGATAGGAAATCAATTCAAACCCGGTCAGATCTGTTGAGATAGTGCACCTACCGTGCGAACGGGGCTACCACCACGACACCAGTTGAAGACGACCAGCTCTGTGGTCCCTTCTCCGTTCTCCAGTTCCAAACGAACGGTTACGGCGACGAGGCTCCCGTAGATTCGTACTCGCTCGATCGAAAGTCGTTGACCAGGTGGGAAATCACCCCACCAATCCGTCTGGAAGCTCAATCTCGGTTGGGCAGCTCGCGGGTGGTCTTGGCAGACGTAAAGGTCACGTATGTGTAGCATAACTGTTATAGCGAAATTCCTGTAGAACAAAAGTCACTCAGAATGAGAAGAAACGCGACACGAATGACGTACTGTTGTGGGGGAAAGAAGAGCTGCGCCAGGACCATCAACTCTTGAGAAGCATCGATAGCTACCTTTCGAATTTCGAAAGGGACATTATGTTGATAATAGGGTAGTCTAGACTTGGGTGCCATCCTGAAGGAGCGTAACTGATAAACGTGCAGTATCCATTCGAAACCGTTATTAAGGGGGCTCTGGCTGGCATGAAAGAGGTAATTTCCAGACAGGCCCATGATCGTCGGTGGGGTGATGCAAAGCTTGTCTTCGGCGCTCGGACTTAAGGTTGGCCATCCTCGTTTATGACCAAGAAGGGATAGAAGTCGGACCCTCGGGGCATGACCTCCAGGAGGACCATCTTTCATACCACATAGCGCGAGTTCATAATGGTAACGTAGGGTCGTCGAGTGTGCAACGATATTGTATATAGCGCTAGAGGCCTTGATGATGAGAGGGTTAGGAAGGGTCGAGCTCAGCGGGTGAAAGAGGACTGTGACATACCAAGCAGAAATGAAATAATGATAAGGGATCAAGCTCCTCTAAGATAATTAGTATAATGTCGCTAGAAAGTGTGAAGAAAGACATGACCAGCACGCCGACGCTGAATGGTGAGGTTGTGTCACCACTGATGGACTAATTTATATGTCGGGCACCCGCCAGGGTTGTTGACGCCATCGAACCCAAAGACAAAAGCGTCGGGCCCGCCTCACTTCGCCGTCGACAAGGACTAAGCGGAGAACTGTTGGGAACATTTCAAACTTGACGAGAATTTTCATGTACACGACACGAATACGTAGCGCCAAAGTTGGCTCGGGTGAAGTGAACCAAGTCCTCGGGGCCAGATTACCTCGAGCGTAAAGACAATACTGACATAAAGAACGGGACCGAGAACATCTTTTTGTAGTCTCACCATGTCAACGCATCTCCTGTGAACTTTAGATTATTTCTCTCGGACATCCGTGTTACATATACTCACCAAGAAGTTCAAGCGACAATAAGGTTGGCCATATTGGGAAAAGCTCCTCTGGCATCGAGTGGCAGCTGGGCTCGGAAGAGTTAATTCAGAGTTTCGTACCCACTGCGGGATACGTACGAGATCGCTGTCACCCTGCAACCCGGTATTCCAGAGATACTCGACAAGTTCCTCATCTCGCTTGAAGCTTGAACATCACAAGTTGGAGAGCCATGTGCTTAGTAATCCA
This sequence comes from Exsudoporus frostii, assembly GCA_038089735.1. Taxonomy (NCBI): domain Eukaryota; kingdom Fungi; phylum Basidiomycota; class Agaricomycetes; order Boletales; family Boletaceae; genus Exsudoporus; species Exsudoporus frostii. The sequence goes on from JBBPLK010000022.1 coordinate 140,913, forward strand.
CTGCTTGTCCTCCCCACATCCATGTCACTGTGAGTACGAACCGCCATGGTCTGCAAAAAGTGCGAATCGGCAAGTCCCATTATGCACACCAGATCGCTATTCAGCTGACTTGCTCGATAGAAACTCTCGAAAATTGCCGCCCCAGACCCGTTCACCTCGACGTCCAGCAGCATCAAGGAGGGCTCGAGAAGAATTGGGGAGAACAAACTTTTGACGCGACCAGGGAGCTCAAAGAATCGGTTCCAGGTATGTTTCGACCTCCCAGTCGCTCTCGCTTATTGATAGCCGGTCCAAAAAGCCGTATCAAGGGAAATGCAAGGACTGTAAGCAGCCAGTCACGCAGAACAAGGCCAAGTATTGTCATGGTGTGCCTGCTTTTTCGTGCCGTCAAGGACGCCCCTGATCGTGTCAGCTAGGTTGTGCCTATAAAAAGGGTCTCTGTTCAATATGCGGCAAGGCTATCCTTGACACGACGAGATACGTCATGTCTAGCAAGTAGCCGTCCAGGTCCATACCCTTTCTGTAGCAAATATTCATGATCGTGTTGTAATTTATGTGGAAGAACCTGCACTTGACGCTTTGAAGCTCGATGGTCGCAGACGTTTCAAGTGCATTTTCTAGGTATGCAGCAGTCTCCGATCGCTCTCAAGGTCTTTTCCAGAAAGTCATCTGTTGGTGACATTCAGGTTTGCTAATTTACAGGTATAAACTGCGAGCTATTAGTATCATGATTTCCTTGTAACATGGTATACAAAAACGCAAGATATCGTGTGGTGGGTAGATGGAATGCAACTTGAAAACTAAAAAGATCCTAGGTAGATGATACTTTCCTCTTCGTCCTTTGCTCGTAGATCTCGACGTCAATGGTGTCTAGCGTCAGGAAGTCCCAGATCCTGACATGCTTCTCTTGTCCGTACCGTCTCAACCGACCGACTGCTTGTGTCTCACAAGCATCATAAATCTCCTGACTCGGCGTCAGAAGTGGCGAGAGGAATATAGCGTGGTTGGCCGACGTGAGGTTTGCACCGCTGGCGCTTTCGTCCATGACATTCAGGAGAAGCACTCGCTCTTCGCCATCGTTGTTCTGGTACTTTTCCAGGTTTTTGCTCTTCTGTGACGCGGAGCCACGTATTTCAAGGAACTTGATCTTGTGCACCTTCAGCGCGTTGGCAACTTTAGCCATGAGGTCCTGGAACTGGACAAAGATGAGCACACGCTCCTTCTTGGGGATCGTGTCTCTGTAGTGCCAAAACTAAGAGTTAGTGTGATGCGGAGTACGTAGCAAGGCCACGCACTTGATCAAGTCAATGACCATTTCCAACTTCTTCCCATAATGCTTGCCACGCCCATCGCGAGCTTCGTCATCGACACCGAGTGTCTCTCCTTTGACAATATTCAGGGCCCTTGCAGCGGCCATGCATTTTCCAGAAGCTGCGTAAACACACTCCTCTCGACCCGCACTCTGTCTGACACACGTCATACAGCCCGTGTGCCCGCAAGACGAGAGAACGGCGACTTCGTCCATCGGAACTTCTTCTCTGCCGCATTCAGGGCACGGGATCTTTGGAGGCGTTTCTCGCTGCTTCTGCAGGTCACGGACGACGGTGAAATATCGACGGGAACGTACTCGTCCGACAAGCTCCTTGGTCAGCTTGCGGATGTTGTGCGTCTTCTCGCGGTGGTCCCAGATGAGATCCTTGGTGGAGTTCGACAAGCTTTCATCTTTCCCTTTGGACTTGTTCTTCCAGTAATTCGCGGCCAGGACGGCGACATCGGCTTCGTCAAGAAGAGCCTTAACTATCTCCGTTGCTTCGTGATCCCCGACACCTTCCAGGCGGGTAACGCGAGCGTATTCTTGGAACATGGACTCCTCGCCGAGCCTGCCAATCTTCTTTTCACGCTCGACACCTTTCTTAAGTTCCTGAAGGAGCTCGTCTCTACAGTCGTCCAGTTGCTTCGTGCGATCCTTGACGATGATTTCA
>JBBPLK010000022.1:152966-170915 GCA_038089735.1 Exsudoporus frostii
CAGTTCTCTACCCCTACCTACGTCCTGCTATTCACTACGCTGCTCACTGCATACTACATGTAAGGCCTTCACTCGGTTCTCCCGAGCAGATGCATTCATCCTAACTGTGCAATTCTACAGCTGGGATACCTCTATGTCGCAAAAGAGCCGCTTCAAAATGCAGACTCAGGGTATTACCAAGTTCCGCAACACCTTCCCTCAGCTGCCCGGGGGTACCCTAAAAAATCCAGAGTTCATTCAAACTGCCCATGGGTGAGCTCACTGGTTATTCTCGCTTGATATGCCGTCTAAGGTAGTACACAGCAACCGCCTCTTGATTAGTGGTTGGTGGAGGTACTCTCGCAAACCCGTATGTCTTGAGCTGCGCATTACCTTGTATGGGACTTTGACATCCTTCTAGAACTACGTCGCCGACTGGGTCATGTCCTTCTCTTGGGGTGTGATCATCGGTGGGGCAACCGTCATCCCGTACTTCTATTCTGTCTTCTTCATCACGGTTCTCATTCACCGCTGTGGCCGTGACTTTGAGCGCTGTTCCATCAAGTATGGAAAGGACTGGGAACGTTACTGTTCGATTGTGAAGTACAAGTTTATCCCTGGCATCTACTAGAATTTGTTACTATCTCGATAATACCACTGGGGTTCATGTATAATTGCTTTGAAGAAATCTAATACTTGAATGGACGACGTGTCAAGTTCCACGCTGCTAGTCGTGCCGAAACTGTTCCCAATGCCGAGTTCTCACCAACGTCTCATTGGCGCAAGTTTCCTCCACCTGCCAACCCAAGCACAGACAAGCCCCAGTTCCATTGTTTCTCCATCACTCGTGCGCGCGCATCCTCGTACACGATGGAGAGCAACAAAGACGAAGCCCTCAAATGCCTGAGAATCGCTCAGAAACACAGGGACGCAGGGAACTTTCCCTCCGCGCGGAAATTCTGCCAAAAATCGCTTTCTCTTTTCGCTACGCCGGAAGCAGAGCTACTCAAGAAGTCTATTGAAACTTCCGCTGCTGCAGCGGGGTCGGCTGGTCCGTCTTCCGGTACAGGTACGAGCAATGGGAATGCGACAACGGCGTCATCGTCATCAACGGAGGCGCATCCTTCGTCTGCGGGGACGAAACGCCGGGGTGATGCGAAAGCTGAAGGAACGGCGGGGGGCATGAACGGGGAGAAGAGGGAGTATACGGCCGAACAGGTGAATGTCGTGAAGCGGGTCCGGGCGTGCAAACCCACGGATTATTATGGGATCCTGGGCGTCAAGAAGGAGTGCGAAGAGGCTGAGATCAAGAAGGCTTATCGAAAGGTATGTGTCGTTGATCAGCAGAGGAGTGGGTTATTGAGCTGACCTCTTGATAGCTCGCGCTTGCTCTACATCCTGACAAGAACGGAGCACCAGGGGCCGATGAGGCATTCAAATGTAAGTCACACGAGAGTAATTTCTCCGCAATGCATTTCAGCTAATTTATTTGACAGTGGTTTCGAAGGCGTTCCAAGTCATATCAGGTACGTATTTTGAATCCTTCATCTGTTCGCGTCTCAACTCGACTTTCAGATCCACAAAAGCGAGCAGCGTTCGACCAACATGGCTCTGACCCAGAATCACGATTCAGTGGCATGTCATCATCTGGTTTCTCGCCTGGTTTCTCGTCCTCACCGTTCGCTGGTGGCTTTGAGGGTGAAATGTCCCCCGAAGACCTGTTCAACATGTTCTTTGGTGGGGGCATGGGGATGAACGGCGGCGCTTTCGGTTCCGGCCCATTCGGGGGACCCATGTTCACTGCGAGCTTTGGACCTGGCGGATTCCGGACGACGCGGGTACATAATGGTCGTCCACAAGGAGCTGCACAAGGAGAAACACCCCAGGCACGGTCGATGCTTACCCAACTTCTCCCTCTCATCATCATTTTCGCGTTCTCCTTCCTGTCCATGCTCCCCGACCTCTTTGCGACGCCTCCTGTTCCGGACCCTGGGTACCACTTCACGAGAACGTCGAGATTTGATCTCGAACGGCAGACGGGTAACCTGCACATAAATTACTATGTCAATTCGCGCGACTTTCATGCACACCCGAAGATCGCTGCGGATGTTGCAGCGGGCCAGTACCGGCGAGGATCTGCTCTCTCTCGTTTCGAATCCAATATCGAACAGGTGTATACGCAAAATCTGTATACGCGATGTCAACTGGACGTCAACAAGCGAGAGAGACGAAAGGAAGCTGAGATTGGATTCTTTGGTGTCGGGACGGATTGGGAAAAGGTGAAGAGGATCGAGGCGGAGACGTTTGCCAGTTGCGAGGAACTCAAGAGACTTGGGTTGCTCCAGTAATGTGTTTATCCATTTCACTGGAACGTTTGTTGGCCTGTTACATCGGGCGTTGGACGCGATATACGTATGTCTTATTTATACCCTGCTGATAACTCGCTACCTTATGGAGGTCAGTCCGCAGTCGTTCCAGGGAGTACCACATGCATCAACGCCACACGAATGGAGGACAGTAGATCGTTTATTCTAGTCGGGGTGGATTTGTACAGCTGCGGTGGTGTAGGAAGCCAACTCTATTTCCGAGCAGCAAGACTACATTCCCGGTGAACAGCAACTATCATGCTGCTTGAGCCTGTGCCCTCTCCTGCTCGAGTTTTAGGTAGTACTCTTCACGGCGTTGCACTGCAGAGATTGAGTTAGGTTACCATGTGCATGTGCGTGGTCATACCTGTTTTGAGATGGGAGCCATACCTTGTTCCGAAAGTGAGACAGAGAAAAAAGGATGGACGAGCAAACACACCAGAATACGTAGCCCGCGCCAATACCAAGGCCGAGGGCGACGGAAATGTCGCGCCAGAAGGCCTTCCTGAGTTTTCCGGTGATGGGTGCGATGGGCATTGTCAACGATGGATGCGGTACGAGTCGGAGGTGTGTGTGTGGTGTGGTGGCCAAACAAGGGCACAACAAATCGCAGCGGGCGAGCAGGGGTTGTCACACAAGGTTCCGCTAGGTCGACTCTTTGACTGCTCAAGCCATCAGAACATAGACACACACGCCGCTCACGACATCGCGCACAGACCCATTCATCCAAAGTAACAACACCTCATCATGGACATCGATTCCTCAGGCTCAGGTGGCTGGCGTTTTGCCCAGTGTTTCGGTGACAAGGGCGAGGTCGAGGACATCACCGAAGGTATGTCGTTCTCGCTCTCTGCCCTGATCGCTCATCCCCCCTCCCCGATTAGCCGACATCATATCCACCGTCGAGTTCGACTCCACTGGGAACTACCTTGCGACGGGGGACAAGGGTGGCCGCGTCGTCCTCTTCGAGCGGAACGAGTCGGTGAGTAGCCTTCCTCGGTACCCTTCATGGCTGATTCCCTCCGATTGCCACCCCACCCCATCCTACACCACATCAACGCACGCCCGTGCAGAAAAAAGGCTGCGAATACAAGTTCTATACAGAATTTCAATCACATGAACCAGAATTCGACTACCTCAAGTCACTAGAAATCGAGGAAAAGATCAACAAGATCAAATGGTGCAAACGGCAAAACACTGCTCATTTCCTGTTGTCCACCAACGGTGCGCACCTTCTCTCTTCCTGTCGTCGTTGCCACTGGAGCTTTCTCGGCTGCCGTAGACAAAACAATCAAACTCTGGAAAGTCTTCGAAAAATCGCTGCGAGTTGTTTCAGAATCGAATCATTATGAGGGCCAGCGACCTATTACACCACCCAGGTCACGCTCGTATCTCAAACTTCCCCGTATGGTACAACAGGACAATATCATTGCCGCCATCCCACGGAAAGTCTACGCCAATGCGCATGCATACCACATCCACTCCATCTCTGTCAATTCGGACCAGGAAACCTACATTTCCGCAGACGATCTCCGCATCAACTTGTGGAATCTTGGCATCAGTGACCAGAGCTTCAGTGCGTCCCCGATCTAGCTATTACAATCGTGTGACCAATCACCTTGTCACATCAGACATCGTAGACATCAAACCCGTCAATATGGAGGAACTCACGGAAGTCATCACCGCTGCCGAGTTCCATCCACAACACTGCAACTTGTTTATGTACTCGAGTTCAAAGAGTAACATCAAGCTTGCTGACATGCGCGACTCGGCACTCTGTGATCGTCACGCAAAATGTGCGTTGTTATAGATCGTTCCACGAATTATCATCTCATGGGTTTGACAGGCTTCGAGGAGGAGGAGGATCCATCAGCACGCTCATTCTTCTCTGAAATCATTTCCTCTATATCCGATGTCAAATTCAGTCATGATGGGCGATACATCCTATCGAGAGACTACTTGTCCCTGAAGATCTGGGACATTAATATGGAGTCACGACCGATCAAGACGATTCCCATACATGACCACCTCCGCGGGAAACTTTGCGACCTGTACGAGAATGACTGCATTTTCGACAAGTTTGAGTGTGTCTGGGGTGGTGATGACAAGTGCGTACCCTTTCTCTTCAGATGATGCTTAATCACGTTTATCTCGCAGACATGTCCTGACTGGATCGTACCACAACTTCTTCCGAATATTTGACACGGAGACAACCGGTGACGTCGTCCTTCAAGCTGACAAGTCCGCGTTTAAAGCGAAGAAGATGGGTGGGGGACCGCTGCCAAACAAGAACGGACTAAAGAACGGGCGACCAGGTGGTCTGAGGGATGCGATGCAGATGGAAACATTAGACTTCAACAAGAAGATTCTCCACGCGAGCTGGCATCCGAGGGAGAATACAATTGCTGTGAGTGACATTCTCGATTATGCAGACGCGAGGCTGACGTTTCGCAGATCGCCGCAACGAACAACCTGTTCCTTTATAGCGCGGCATGAATTGCTCGCGCATACGCTCCTCCTCACCCCTCGCAGAGAACCCTAACTTTCCAAGAGACACTGGACCCAGGACCCCAAGACACCACACACTCGTTTCAAGGCGACAATCTAATCATCCTTCTACCCCCGACTAGTCACGAAACATTACGATCCTAGGCTCCCTCCACGACCATTGACACATGTCGCATGTCTTGCTTACGATGACAATTCATCATACATGTTTACCATACCCTTTTACTCGCCGCGTCGCGTTGTCTTGTTTAGTCGTTCTCCACCTATTTCTTGCCTCTCAATGTGTTTTCTGTGGTCCGTTGGGAAAGCGTGGTTCTGGATGTTCCGTGGTTCTCTACACTGGTGGTACCCCCTCCGTCTTGGCGTTCATTCCCCCACCCCACCATCCTCCGCTACATCATATTTGTGTTTACAGTAAAAAAGTTGCGAGACTGATCTGGCAGTAGTTGTAGAAGGCGAAGAGTTTAAGGAAGGACAGACGTAATCGAAATACATGGGTTACCGTAGCTGGTGTATCATATGGACAGGTTTTCATTTTCATTTCCCGGTACCGTCTGATCGTGCATACATGATCTATCTGCTTGTGTCACTGCAGCTGAGTCGATAGAGAATGCATCAACCCAAGTAACACCCATCAATGTCTAGCGAGTTTGTACACGAGTCCACAACAGAAGCTAATAACCCTGCCAACTCTTGACCTTGGAGAACCAAAACGGCCGCTCGTGCTTCAAAGGGAGCGGCACGACCTCTCCATCCTCGATGCTCACAGACTCGTACGAGACGAGATCGAGTTTGTTCCATCGACCGAGCGGTTTGGAACGGAGCGTGAGCGTCATCTGGAAGTGGTAACGAGTGGGCTGAGGGACGTGGTTGTGGTGGGAAGGGTGAGCGGGCGGGGCGTGTGTAGCGTGTGTGTGCCTCTCGACGAGGTTGGTGATCAGGACGCTCGAGCCTTCGAGCCGCCAGTCACCGATGTAGAACCCCTGTGGTGAGTGTGTGCGTCAGTAATTTGGTTTTGTAGGCGTCAATGACGTTGGAACCTTCATACGCAACGAGGGTTTGAGCATGGGTATGACGAGTGCGGGCTGGTACTCCTCGTTTGCCAAAAGGGAGAGAACTTGTCCGTCCGGGAGGAACCGACTGAGGGACGTCAGCGAATACTGACGAAACAGTCCAGAGACTACTCACAGATAACGGTGGTATGTAATAAGGTGGCTGACCTATGGCTTTGCATGAGCGACACTAGTTGGCGGTCAGAGTTCGTGACCTACGTTGACCCAAGCGTTCTCACCAAGACCTCTCCGACTGTGAAGAGTCACTCAATAGATGGAATAGGGCCTGAGACCAGGAACTCACACGTAGTGGCATACGGCGATATATACGCCATCTAATCTTAATCTTGGATGTTCGATGTACGTTTGCCGATAGTTGGTTTCATATCCATCGACTATCGATTGCACTGTGACAGCCTCGGGAATCTGTGGTGGTTTATATGCCAAATATACAAAGTCCCTATCGTTGGAGACTATCACATTGGTGTTCCGGGATGAAACATAATCATACCTCCATATTGACGGGTCGAGACTAAGGATGCGCGCCTTGCGGCTGACAGTCGCGAAGCGCTCTAGGGTGGTCATATCGAGATTGCGCAGGATGTACAAGAGCAACTCTTCCGGGATCATATTGATCGGCACACCCTCCCGGTCGTCCTCTGGCTCAAACGTCAACACTTCTGGGAAATTTTCCATAACTTTGGAGAGAATCCCATTCATGTGCACTGGCTCCCTGCCTTCTGCAGCCCTCGTGATGCGACTGTCCGTGCCCTCCGTCCCTTCACCTCTGTTAGTAGATGTCGCCTTCCTGTGGCACATGCCGACAGTGGAGCGACCTGGTTTTTGCAGCCTCTGTTCCTTCTTGAAGTACGCACGGTCGACATCTGGGTTAAGTCGGAATGCCTGACGGTACAACTTCAGCGCTTCGTCCAAGTCGCTTTCCTGTTCATGCTGAACAGCGCTGCGATAGATTTCGACGGCACGTGCGATGCTTCCACTGAGAGGACTCTGACCGTGTGACGTATGTAGAACCTGATGTAAGACGTCAGAAACGGACCTCGTCGTGGACGGCTTCGCTTCAGTCTCGGGCGAAGCAGTGCGAGGATGTGCATGAGACCGAGCGTGTGTCTCGGGGGAAGACACCCTCTGTGCCGTAGTGCCTTGTTGTGGGGCATGCTGTTCTTCCCGCCGCCGTCGGACTTCCTCCTTCCACTGCTCCCTAAACTGCCTGAGCTCGGAAGACTCTTCTTCTGTGCTGGTAGGCATCCTGGACAGGACAACCTATGAAGACGAGGCTAGCGCGCGAGGGTGAACATCGAGTAGTGAGACTCGAGTCTGATCGTTACACTCCGTCGGGTGCAATTGTGTCGCTGACAAAGCCGACTTATGGGTACTGTACAATGTACTTGGAGGTGCTCGCAGGGATTGTGGGGGAAAAGAACGTTTCGCCTCAATATACCCAGTCGAACGAGTCCTAATGCCCCCGGCCGACAAAGCGAAAGCAGCAGGTATTGGTATCACCTTCTTCCTTGATCTCGAAGCCGAATCAGCAGAAAAATCAGACCAAGTTTACGAGGACGAAAGGAGTAGGTGATCCCAAGTACGTTCCAGGTGAGGGGCAGACAAAAACATGATATCCATCCCATTTCACCCTATCGCCAGCTGTGGAGAAGAAGTTGACATTGCCGACGATCCGATGTACCCCGTGCACTAGAATGACTCATTGGAACAAGGGGATACATGATCGAGCGGCACGCAACGTTGAGTTCGAAGTAGTGAGCAGGGCGGCGTTAGAGCGCAAGGCAAAGGTGTGCGAGAAGTTGATTAGGCCTTGGAGGCAAGTCGGGAGGGATTATGAGAAATAGTCCGATGCACTGTTGGTGGACGTGCATGTCTTCTTTCCCTCTTGGTCACGGATTTCTTTTACTTGTCTGTTATTATAACGTGTTCTGCTGTGGTTGGACAGTTTGATTCAACGGGCGTCGACAAACAGACTGCATGTTTTAACAAGTCACCGAAGATCAAACAAATCGAATTGCACATGAACTTGAATGTACGAACCCTATCAAAACATCAACTGTATGGGGTGCACGAGCAGATGATCTGCAAGGTCGAAATGTACTGAGTACCTATCATTCTTGCCGTGTTGTTTAACGCCAATGCCACCAAGACAAGAATGCAAGACGTAGATAATCGCGGCGAACAAGAGACAGTCGTCGAATATTTTGTTATTGTGTAGTTTGCCCGCTGACTAATACGATCCCACGTTCGTCCACTCGGACCTGCCGCTGACCTGCTCACCGTCACAAACCAATGTCGACGCGAAGCATATCCTCAGGACACGCTCTCCCACCAAACCCGACCTTCATAGACTTTCCTGTCTCAGATGGCGATGAGAGCCAGTGGCCAACCAATACCACTCGCGCCGTCGACAGCGAAGGCCATGTCAACTACATGCGACCTGTGCCCATCGATGAGAGTCTCTCAATAAAATGGAGGTGCGAAGTCGGTGCCAGTCTGGCACTCCAACTGAAGAAACCGGGTATGTTTCCATGTTTTCTTTGGCTAGAGTCTATTGACGGGTTTCGTCATGTGTGGATTGCACCATCAAGTCGGGCCAAGTTATGTCCTTCGTGGCTGGCCCGCTGGCTATCAGATGTATGACCACAATAAAGGGCCGGCAAGTGCGCCACGACATGATGCCTATCTTATTGGTGCGTCTTCTCTCTCCATTCCTTATTCCTCACCAGAGCTTTTCGACGCAGGTTCTCGTCACGCCAAGCGATTCCGTTCAGTCCCAGAATTCATCCCTCACGCTCTCTGGCTACTCACGGATCCGAATCTCGTTCGTTCCAATTGTAACTGCAAATATTGCAACAAAAAACCACAACGCGAAATCACCGCCTCCATGGGATTGCTTCCCAGGCGGTCGACCCCATTATCTGCGCCTCCAACAGTACGGCGTGCAACTACTGGGAAGGCCCTTGCCTCCGCAGCTCCCGCTCCCGCTACTCCATGGGCGTCCGTATCAACCCGCCCAGTTCGTGAACGAGCGCAGCCTTACGCGGCTATCCGCCGTGCACCCCGACCCGTGAAACAGCCTCAGGGTCCGAAACAGAATATGCTCAGGGAGCGCAACGCCGATTTACGGTCCGCTTATGCCGAAGGAGTCCATCTCAGAAAATGGTATAGAGACGGAGAATTGCTGTGGTGCGCTCTGAGCTCTCCAATACCCGGGCTCGCGGGTGAGAAGGATGCCATCGCCTTCTGGCCTGGTATCGTCGAGGAAGCTAGGATGAAAGCTGAGGCTATCAAATTTCCTGTCCCTGGCGAAGCCGTTCACCTTCCCGAAGTAAATGGAGCCCAAGCCGACGAGAGTTCAAATGCCCCACAAAACGGGAACGAGTCGAATGCTGAGAGTAAAGAAGTGCCTTGGACCGTTATTCAGACGCTGTCGTACAAAGTGAAACTGCTAGGGATCCCATTCTCCTACTATATACCCGGTGATCAAGTCCTTCCATACCAAGCTCACGCGCCATCAGATGAGCTTATCCAGGCAATCCACCGTATTCCCCTAGAACAAATGAATACCGACACAGACTCCTTCCGGCCCACCGATGGTTCCACTTTCGTCGAAGCTGCTGCAGCTTATGCACTCGCGGTCCAAATCGCCGCTAATCTTGCTGGTTTTTGGGCTCCTACGGACGACTGGGATTATAAATTCTCTGTTCCGCCACCCAATGTGTCTTCACCCTCGGGTATACCACCACGTCCCATACCTAATACTCAACCTGGGGCATCACTCGACTCGGTGATGAATGCCAGTATGACATTCAACGCGAGTCTTGCGAATGTCGCTAGCAGTGCTGGACCCTCTTCCGCAGCACACTCGCACTCGCACTCGGGTTCCATTTCCGCTCCACCCCCCGTTGCACTCACCCAGATGGTGACTCAGACACGCTACCAAGGATTGTGGTGGGGTGCCGAGCGCATCTGGACTGACGAGCTTGTACGGCTCAAACTGTCGCGGTCACAGATAGCTCCCAAAGGGACAGAGAATATTCTGGCCCCAGCTGGTCCATCACGAAAAGCATTGGAATATACGAAGACGTTGAGTGTTGCGGAGGGTAACGGTGATGCAATGGTGGGAGCCGAAACTCGGGGCGTGTTCATGCGCATCGATGGGCTTTACGTTGCGGACATCTCAAGGTCCACTGGGACGACGGGAAAGGTATGTAGAGCTGTAGGGATGCTCTACGAGCTGGTAGATGAAGACTGGGAGGGGGATTTGCCGGGAGGAGGTGCGAATGGCGATGATGGCGGCAAGGGCAAGGGCAAGGCTGCTGAGGTGCCTGCGACGCTGGAGAATGGGACCAGCGGAGAGGGGGCTAACTCCACAACTGCGCGAGGAAGCGTTCCTGCTGTTGATGGGGTCTCATCCAAATCCAGGGAACGTTCAGCCAACGAGCAACTTTCGCACCCAATTCTTTCGTTGCCATTCCCTCTCCCGCTCGCTCCGGAAGGCTTCAAATTCCGACCGATCCTCTCTCCTGGGTATGAAGCTGTGCTGTCGCTCACCCTGATCGCTGGACGCTACTATCCTCGACTTCTCAGGCATCCCCTGCTTGACAGCTATGTTGAGAAGGCATTGGACATAGATGGTAACCATGTGGTGGAAACAAGTCAGCTCTGGGCATTGGAGGGACTTGCTCCTGGTTATTACAACACGATGGACCCGGTTCGTTGGCGAGCAAACCGAGTCACCGTGGTCCGCGAGGCGGATAAGGAGGCTCGTCAGGGGTTAGAGGAGCACTGGCGCGCACGCGCAAAGGAAAGAGATGAGATGCAGGCACTGGAATCGGGATACCTTGCCCCGCAACCACTGCCATCGACGACGACGGATACATACGGTGATGGGCTAGTTGTGCGACAGCAGGATATCCAGCCCGACGCTATGGTGGTGGACTCTTAGCGCCTGTTGTATTGTCCGTTATTGATCTGTATAAATTGTGGTTGGTTGCTATTGTGATGTATACGAGACTTGCCGTTATCGGACGGCTTTGGAGTGGGTCGACTTGTCGCACACTTTAAAATTACCTCGCTCGCTGTTCGACACGTCGACCACGACACACGCCTCGTTGATTCGCCAGCTCCACTGTCGTTCAACGCAGCTGGCTCATCGTCCAACCGAGCGGATCCGGGGATCCGTCGTGTCTCGTCTGGTTTCAAACTGCCATTCGATTACACAAAGGTACCTTTGACGCTGACTCGGCGGATCCTCCTTAAGCCCATCCGTCCCTTTCTCGCCGCTCCGAACGACACCGACACCGACCATCACCGCTCGTCGACTCCCATGGCTCTCCTCTCACCCACGACCACCGGTTCGACGCCTCTTTCGCAATACCACTCGCTCGACCCCTCCCCTGTTTTGGCCACAAGCACTCTTAGTTCCGCGTCGTCATCTAGCGCCTCCTTGACGGCAGAAGATGAAGGTAAGCACGGATCACTTTTTGCAATTTGTCTGCCCTGCTCCGGCCTCGAGGCATCTCGCGTCTTTGGAAACTTACGTGAAATGATCTGCCATGCGTCCCATTACAGAGAACATCACGATCACTGCGAGTCACGCTTTGCTCCCAAGACGCAAGGGAAAACGGAAGAGCCAGGAGTGAGTGCTTATTCCTCTTGTCTTCTGAACGACATGGTCTGGTGGTCGATGCTGAAGAGAGCGTTGTCTTTCAGGGACATCCGACTATTGGCCGTCTCGACGCACATCACCGAGCTCTCCTATGCCATTTCCGATGTCCAGACTCGCATATTCGGTTCGTCACCTCGTTGTGGTATGAACCCTCGCAGCGCTGACGCTCATGTCGCCGGGTAGAGATACAAGAACTTCGACACAAGCCACAGGCAGAAGGGGTGGACGCCAGGACGACTGCTGAGATTGATAATGCGATCATGAGCATGAACGAACGCCTTGAATCCATCGAGCAAGGCATGAAAGATATCAACGAATCCGTAACGCCATTTCAACCCTCCGAGGACAAATCACTCAGTGACTCCTCCGAACGCGCTCTCATGCTCAGAAAGCATGCTGCACTGCAGACAGAGTGGGATACGGTGCAACAAGAGACCGACGAGCTCCAGCAAGAACTCAAGGAGGATAAGTGGATCACAGTGTTTCGTACAGTCACTGAGCAAGCAGATGGGATGATGACCAGTTTGGAGAAGGCTGTGAACCGGTGTCAGGTATGTTGGCAGACGTGTATCCTGTGGGTATGCTTATTCTCTACAGGATTTCATATGGCAAGTACATAAAAATGACCAAAGCACATCCCGCGTATCGTTCGCCAACTCTGTTCGCTCGGAAAAATCTCCAGTCAGCCTGGATGTATTCAACAACCTGCTTGGGTCCTTCCTGGCTAAGAAGGCGTAAGTCCACCTCTCATCCTCTCGTTGACGAATTTGACCATTGTCTCAGCCACTATGTCCCTGCCACCACGAAAGTCCTGGCAATCATGGACAATGGTGTGAAGAATCGAGTCACTAAGAACGGCGAGGCGTTACGGCGGCACGCGGAGGCGGCGAAGCGGTGGCGCGTTCTTCAAGAACGGATAGAACGTACCGAGAAGGAAATGGGCAGAGTACGAGAGATCCTAACTCGCGCGGATCAAGCACCGAGCGAGAATGGTTCCTCCCTTTCCGGCCACACTACCAATGGCTACCTCGCCACCCCTCCAAGCGCAAACGGGAAAAGTCGGGCATCGAGTCGCACAAGCACGCTATCAAGGTCGATGTCGCCTTTGAGAAAGCTTGCTAAAAAGCTTGTTGGATCTGTCAGATCACCTGCCACACCCTCTGCTCTGTTACCGGTATCGAGAGAGTCGTCTGCAGCACCTTCCTCAGAGCCGAGTAGGGTCGTTCGAAAACAACGTTCTTCACTTTTTGCCTTCGACGGTAATCGAGAAACGTTACCGGTGCAGAAGGGACACAAACACAGCAAGAGTATGACACCTACATCCTCTCCTTCGTCGAAGCGAACACCAGAGTCGAACAGCATCACGATAAAGCCCAAGCTTACCAAGCAACCTTGGAATTCTTCAACTAGGGTCGAGGAGGAAGGCATCGCAACTGTCAAACCGACCACTCCGAAACGGCCAACCGCGAAGTCAATTCTCGGCCCATTGCATCCACCAATAATTCCTTTCACGCCTCAGCGTAGCTTGTCTCGGAGTTCCAATGCCTCTTCAAGACCATGGTCTCCTGTTACTTCATCTATATCGACTGCCCCATCGTCCAATCCATCAATTCCCCCATTTGCTTCACTCACACCTGGTACAAGGCCGCCTTCGCGTGCCCAAACACCGAGCTTAGGTACAACGCCTCGTCCAAGACCTCGAACCCCAAGTGCGATTCCTGGTCCATCACCGTACTGGCGCTCTATATCCTTGAAACATCCAGGTGGGGAAGACGATGGTGACGAAGGCGAATTCACGACACTCATGCAGCGCGCGTTTTCCCCGGCTCTTACTCATTCTACCTCGTCACCTGGTACTTCCAGCAACACACGTGCACGCACACCCAGCGGTGTTCGCATCCCTCCTCCACGACCCCCGAGTCGATCCATGATACCACTCCCCAGCGTGCATGTATCTTCTGATTCGAGACCCTCGTCTACGATGTCATTCTATCGACCCGAAAGCCCATTGACAGAATTCAGTAAAGGGTCGGCATTCAGAGCACAGACCCCCGAAGCGATGCTCAAAGCGCGAGCACAGCTGGTTCCGGTATACACCGGACTCGGTGTGCGTCCGACAGCCCGAGCCTCTATTGCAGGGGTCAAGTTGCCGCCCTCGAGTTACCGAGACGCCTCGACGACACGCACGCCGTCGAGGGCTGTATCGCGCTCGGGTGCATATACCCCATCCCTCGACGGTCCTGCGAATATCTACGTCCCAGGGAACCCCAAGGATCCGCTCGACGCGGAGTTCGCGGTCATCGTGAATGCGATCCCCCACGGGCTCTTTATCGAACGCGTTGACCCACCCCTCAAGACGATACCAAAGGAGGGCGAAGAGATCAGGGCCTCGTATGCCTTTTCGAATTCGCTCTCGAGGAAGGTTGTCACCTGTCGGTTGACGACCTTGACGAGATCAGGCCGGACTGGCGGAGAAAACACGATGACCAAGAAAGTCATGTGTCGTGTCGGAGGGGGTGAGTGTCCCGTTTTTCGTGTCCGGTCTGTGATAATGAAACTGTGCGATATAGGCTGGCAAGATCTTCAGCTTTACATGCTGAACCGTCAAGCAGGCATGTAAACTCCAAGATACCCTCGTCCACTCCGAGAACGACTATGGCTAAACCTCTCTTAATATCCTCATTGCAAGTTGAGGACCTATCAGTGAAAGCAACGAACGATTCCCTGCACGAACTAGAAAGCATCCAAACGACAACGATACCATCACAATTGTATCACGACCCCATGCATGTTTTCTTCCTCTCTTCTTGAACATTCTCATAATTTTAGCGTTTTTTAAGGCATACATCGTTTTAGCTTCCTTCCCATACCATAACCTATTGCCTTACTACGCTTCTACTCCATCGCAGTATCATGATAGCGTTTAACTTTTTTTTTTCCGACTACCTCTGGATGGTTTTTTTGTCGAGTTTGTCCGTATGCCATGTCAATTGTTGCCGTGTTGTTTTGTGTCGCGCTAGCTATGGGAATTCACTTGTGCAATGCTCTTCCAACGGTCAGACACATTGGTTGAGGCGAACAGGTGACATTGGTCGTTCGGTGTCAAAGTATAAGTATAACACGTCTCAACTTGAAGGCATTTTCAAGCAGGACGTTTTGAGGCCATCACCGCTCCACTTTGCAACTTCGAGCAGGAGCTCGCGCTTCTTGTCTATGGCGGCGGTCGAGCGAAGCTCATATAGGGTGGCTGTACAGGCATTCCCGATCAAGTGGAAAGGAGGTCAGCGAAGAAATAAAGGACAAGGGGGAGCAATACGTACACAGGTTGAACAGGAAGGGCTCTGCGACGACCACGGAAGAAGGCGACATCTTCAGCGCCGCTTCGAGGAGATCGATACCCTGTACCCATCATCACGTCAGCTCCCTCCCCAATAGTCATTTCCCATGTACACACGGCGTCCGTACCTCTTTGATTCTTCCCTGACACAACAGCGTGACAGCGAGATTGTTGATCGCCTAAGATGCATGCACAGGTTAACTACGGCGATCCCAGAACACGTTCGAATACACTACGCACCGTAACGTTTCCCGGGTTTTTGGCGAGCAGCTCCCCGAGTGCTTCCTCGGCACGCGTCCAGTCACCCGACGCAGTGGCCAACAGCGCAGCGTTCATGACGACGATATTGATGTCAGTCCCATTGGTGCTGTTCCCTGCAGCCGATGCGGCGATGGAAAAGTGTTCTTCTGCTTTTTGGAGGTTTCCAGAGAGGAGGTAGACCCGTGCGAGGGCCGAATGGAGTGTCGGGGAAGGTGTCGGCACCAAGGTGGGTGGAGCACGGTAGGTGCAAAGTGGGACGAGCAAGTTGATCGCCGCTTGATAATCCTACGAGTCCAAATACAAAATGCCAACAGCGTGAGCGAAAACGACAAGTGACAACCTTGAAAGAGGGGACAGAACAGGAAAAAAAAGTGGATGCTTACGTTCATCTCGATCAATTGGCTCGCGAGAATCAGACAGACTCTCGCGATCCGTTCGAGCCACATTGAAAGATTGGCTTCGGCTGCGACGAGGACATCGTCCAGCTCCTCATCTTGAATTTTGGCGTCCTCTGTGCTCTCTTCGTCGGCTTCGGCGTCTTCTGTGCCCTCATCCTCGTCTTTGCCTTCATTCTCGTCTTCGTCTTCGTTCGCCCGCTCCGATTGACCTGCACCCTCCGTATCAGCTCCCCCTCGAGCTCTATTCACTTGCCTCATCTCCCTCCGCTGTGCAACGACCCGCCCCTCCTCCCTCGCCCTCTGCTTACACTGCCCTAAAATCCGACTCAGCGCATCGACATACCCCAACGGATCCCCCGACCAATAATGCACGCGCGCATGGAACACCGTCAGCTCAAATGGGTGCACGAGCTCGTTGGCGCCTTGTCGCGGTGCCATCGCAGGCGTGGTCCCACCGGCGAACACAGGGGGGAGCGTGGACGGTCTTTGGGAGGGCGTCCCGGGGAGTTGAGTTAGTCCACTCAAGCCGGATGGGGAGAGGGGCAAGGATGCCGCGGGAGTAGGGGAAGAAGGGAGAGGTACGGAGGGGGGCAAGGAGCCTGAACCAGAGAACGAACCGGGAACGGACGCAGTGGGAACGGCGTTGAGGACTGCGAATAAATTGGTGCATTCTGCAGAGGCCTGGTTCGTCAGACGGAGGCGAGCGAGAGAGGCGAGGCGAAGAGACCAGAGCTTAGCAGCGACGATTGAGCTACAGATGTGGAACTCGAGGACACAAGGTGATACTCACGTCCAAGATCCTCGCCAAATCCTCGGGGTCACTTGCTACGATCCTATCGCGCGCCATTTTTGCCAAGGCACGCCATGAATTCGACATCTATCGAAACGAATGGTTAGAATGGCATCATTCTTGCGTCCACAAATCAGTGTGATGTTAATGCACGACGGTATGAGGCCGTGGATGCTTCACATTCAATAGTACCTCGCTACACTCTGGGGATACAAGATAGAAAGAGACCGCCAGCGACTGAAAAACTGGGGATTCGGTACTCGCACAGACAATAAAAGGGAGAGACAAAGTAAAGTGACAAAAGAGCGCATGCATATACGAGAAACAGAGCTATAGTGTGAATGATGATGGGCAAGATGGAGATAACGAGAGAAGATGCGAGAGATGAAAGACGATGCTGAAGTACGGCGGATTGAAAAAGAGACTTTGCGCAAACAACTTACAATCATATCATGAACGTCTCTACCTGCATATTCTCCTACAACGTCTCTGCGGGGCCTTTGTTCAGCGGGGACATGCTTTGTTAGAAGAGCACTTGGGGGATCAGTCTGGGAACATGACAGGTCAGCTTCAAGGTCGAACGAAATAAAATGGAAGAGAAGAATACACAGAAATTGGTGGCACCAACCGGACATTCGTTTCGGTTGCGCAGATTCCGAGGACCACCTCGGTGCCAGCCACCACACCAAGGAGTGTGAGAGTGGGAAAATGAGGCGTACATTCGGAATGGGAAGGAACATGCTCGGTGCAGTTAGGCGAGGGATGTAAACGGGCGCGGAGCTTGCGGATGTCGGTGTTATCGGGCGGGCAGGAGTGGCAGTACGCGATGGTGTTGCTGTCGACTTGTCGATGTTCGCGGCGAGGGTTATCTCCTCCTCCCGAAGGTCTGCAGCTGAATCTGATTGAGCCATCGGATCGATTGAGGAGACAAAGGGAGGTGTGTCGGAGCGCAAATTGACACGGTTGAAACGTGAATCGGACTCTGAAGCGGACTTTTTGTCCTCGGGGCCTGACGCCTCGGTGACCAGAGCTCCGTACGTGTTGTGCGTGCTCTCCTCCATCGAGCCCGTCCGTGCACAAATGTCAAGGACCTCCGTATATTCCATCTGCGAGGACTCGATCCTCCTGCACTCGTCACCCGCATCTCGGAGCGAGAAAGGTGAGCCGCGGCCCGCTGTTTGTGCGCCGCTCAACTGGGAACTGTTACCCGAACGCTTTCTATCTGGTCTCCTGACTTTGTGAAGTACGTTGTGGTAGTACTTGAGTGAGGTGTTGGATGACTTGCGAAGGCGGACGAATGGAGCGAATCGACCTCGCTCTGGAGTGCTAGGCGGCGAGGAAATTGAGGAAGACGACACAGAGTCCCTTTTCGCGTAAAGGTGGGTGTCGGTCTCAGCAGCCGAGTCTGACGAGGTCTCGTCAAAGCTTTCAGAGTCACAAGTGACACAGGACTCTCGCTTTCGTTTATGGGAGAACTTGCGTTTGACGTCGTGAACAAAGTCTTTGACGGATTCCTTGACGTGCATTGTGAGGGCAGAGTGGCGCAGTCGAAGGAAAGATAGT
>JBBPLK010000022.1:175126-186035 GCA_038089735.1 Exsudoporus frostii
TGCGAAACACAGTGAGCAAGCGAGAAACGCACAACATCCTTGTCCTCGTGGGCGAGTCGTTTTTCGAAATCCTCCAGTACCGCCTCGACCTAGGACAAGGTGTGAGACAGCACGCTCAAGGACTGAAAAAGAGGAGAGGTACTTGAGCATAGTCGTTTCCGATTCCCTCTCTCCTCTCCGCGGCACGGTTGCGATATTTGCTTTCGGTCTTCTTTACCTTGCGAGGCTTGAAAGCCGGCTCGGATGGGGTGGAGGACGTGCTAGGAGGGAAGTGAGTAAGCTCAAGAAGTGGGAAATGATTGCGACGAACGCTGTCTGGCGTATGCTGTTTGCGGTGGCAGGAACTCCTTGTTTGGCATTAAGTTGTGATCGCCGCGAGTTTGCCAGCAGATTTCGGAACGCATCCTGACCCGACGGCTCGTGAACGGGGGGATACCTTGATATCGTTTCAGAACGTACCTGGTCCATGCCTGAGCTCGTTCGCGGAATATGCAATTCCTAGGCGTTGTTTGCTGTTGTTAGATTCTGAAGCTTTTACCTCTTTCGACGGTTAGTCAGCTCTGCACTCGCAACTTGAAGGACGAGTGTCTCGTTGGCAAGTACTAGTAGGTCCACTGGAGGTAGTGTTCCGTGGCTGGAGGATACAGGAACGCCTAGATTCTGCCGTTGCATTTCGTCCCTCTAGAGTGCGCAGGGCCTCGCCTCTATCTTTGGGTCTAATCACTCCATTTCATCTTGTTTTTCATATCGATCACCTGCTGGGAGGACCATTGGCACTCCTGATCTAATTTAGATTAAAGAAATGCTCACACTCTGTCGTCGTGCCACCCCGCGTGGTACTAAACTCTTGAGCTTCGCTGCTTTCCCCACACCGTCGTGTCCACGTCCACCCCTTTCCCTCTCTCGCTCAACAGCCTCGCTCGCCCGCGCGATGACGCCGACACCATGGACTCCGGATCAGTACCCCCCCGCTCGCCGTTCCGACCATGCAGACGTGTACAAGAGCGAAAAACAGGATCAAGTCCGTGTGGCCGATCCCTATCAATGGCTCGAGGACTCCACCGACGAAACGGACGCATGGACCTCTGCGCAGGACACCTTCACTCGCACCTACCTCGATAAGAACCCTGATCGCGCCAGATTGGAGAAGGAAATCAGAGCCAACACGGATTACGAAAAGGTGCGATCAATTGTGGCCACGTGCGCGCAATCGCGCGGTCGATGACGACGATTCACAGTTCAGTGCACCGACTCTCAAGTATGATGGCAGGTGGTATTGGTACTATAACAGCGGCCTTCAAGCACAGTCAGGTCTGTCGTTTCGGTGGGCGAAAGCGCACTACGTTGACGTTGATTCCTTGAGTGCTCTACCGGTCGATCGATGAAAAGTTACCAGACTTTTCCAAGGACAGGGCAGCCCAGGGCGAAGTGTTCTTCGACCCCAACTTGCTATCAGACGATGGGACCGCCGCTCTTGCTGTCACTGCCTTCTCGCGCGACGGCAACTACTATGCCTACGGTATATCCCTCTCGGTAGGTGCTGGTTCTCTCGTCTGCCAGTTTCACTTCGCAGCTGACTGACAGTCATCATCACTGACCGCAGGGTAGCGACTTTTGCACGATTTACATTCGTGAGACGAGCAAACCGCTTGCCGCCGTTGATGGAAAGAGTGTAGACCACCACGAGAGCCGCCTCAGTGACGAGATCCGGTTTGTCAAGTTTTCGTCGATCTCGTGGACCCATGACTCCAAGGGATTCTTTTACCAGGTATGTGGACCCGTGATCGTACTTGGAGTAGTGGTCTTGGACATACTTGTGACCGTGTCATTGGCAGACGTGACGAATCTGACCTCCTTTCTAACAGCGATTCCCAAGTCGCGAATCCCATGGACTTGCCACTGATGACAAGCTAGGCACTGAAACGATCGGAGATAAAGATGCAATGCTCTATTATCACAGGGTCGGCACCTCACAGTGTCAGTCTGTTCACGCTCATTCATCGGCTAACTGATGGGCATGTTCGTGTTTTGTCGTTCATTGATTCATGCGGTTGCGACGTTTCGGGTTTCTAGCACAAGACGTCTTGGTCGTGAAAGACGCCGAGCACCGGGAGTGGATGTGGTCGACTTCTATATCGGAACTAGACGGGAGGTACTTGTTTTTGACTGTCTCCAGGGATACTGCTAGGGTGCGTATCTTTCTTTCCTTCTCACCACATCACCCACGTGGATACCTGCACAGAAAAATCTACTCTGGGTGGCGGATCTACAAGAAAACGAAATCAATCAAAACATCAAGTGGGAGAAGCTGATAGACGAATTTGAATCCGAATACGACGTGTAAGTTAGCTTTCATTGTTTTCAACGGTCGCCAACGCTTTCCTGCAGCATTGCAAACGATGGAACGAGGTTGTATCTTCGCACGAACCACAATGCCCCAAAATACAAGGTCATCACAATTGACCTCGCTGATCCCAAGCGCACGCAAGTAGACCTGATCCCCGAAGAAAAAGATGCATCGTTGAGCGACATAGTAGCATTTGGCAAAGACAAACTCGCTCTCATATACAAACGCAATGTCTGTTTGTTTGTTGCCATCTTTGTTCCAATATCCCCTGACGCTCTACAAATGTGCCAGGTCATTGACGAAATCTACCTCTATTCCCTGACTGGCGAAAAGCTGACGCGCATTGCACCATCCTTTGTCGGAGCTGCCGAGGTGTATGGTCGGCGTGAGCTTCCGAACGTCTTCATTTCCATGACAGGCTTCACCAATCCGGGTATTATTGGACGCTTCGATGTGGACAGTTTCAATGCCACAGCGTCCGTGGAATCTGCGTGGAGCATATACCGCACGACGAATGTGAAAGGCCTTCAGCCTGATGAATTCACCGCGGAACAGGTGTGGTATGAGTCCAAGGATGGCACCAAGGTTCCAATGTTTATCGTGAGGCACAAGAACACCAAGACCGACGGTACCGCGCCGGCTCTTCAGTACGGTAAGCTCTGTATAGCGCTCTGATGGTGGATGGAAGCTGATTGGCGGGTGTGACAGGATATGGCGGGTTCAGCATCTCGATCAATCCATCTTTCAGCCCTTCAATCCTCACTTTCATGAAGTCGTACGGCGCTGTCTTTGCCCTGCCAAACATTCGAGGAGGAGGGGAATTCGGCGAAGAGTGGCACAACGCAGGAATTAGGGAGCGCAAGGTCAGTCAGCGGTTTTCAAGCATCAAAGAGCGCTGTTAACCATTCATGGAGATCAACGTCTTCAACGACTTCATTGCCGCCGCGTAAGATTGAAGTCTTTTCAAAACGACAGCTTAACGTATTGAATTCTTGCCTCTGTGGTGTAGCGAATACTTGGTGAAGAATAAAATCGCAGCCGCGGGGAAAGTCGCCATCAACGGAGGTTCTAACGGAGGAAAGCAGCCCCACGACCTGTTGGGTGATAATGTCCTAACTATCGTCCCACAGGCCTCTTGATCGGTGCTTGCGTCAACATTGCTCCACAAGGTACGTTTGGGGCTGGAGTCGCAGAAGTCGGAGTGATGGATCTACTCAAGGTATGTTGATTCCCCTGCCAATTTCGTCAAACCCAACTGACACGCATTCTTTGAGTTTACGGACTTCACAATCGGTAAATGACACGTCGACATTCCCAGCAATGAAACTCTAACCTTGCCACCGCAGGCAAGGCTTGGACTGCCGACTATGGTGACCCGCATGACCCGCATGACTTTGATTTCATATACCCCATTTCGCCGCTTCACAACGTGCCCAAGGACAAAACGTTGCCGCCGGTGTTATTGATGACCGCTGATCGTATGTGTGACCGTTGTATACCCTCGATTATCACTCACTATCCTGGTCGACTGAAGATGACGACCGTGTCGTACCACTACACTCTTTCAAGCTTGCCGCAACTCTCCAGCATACGCTTCCCCACAATCCACACCCTCTTCTCATACGGATAGACAAGAAGGCTGGGCATGGGGCCGGGAAGGCCACTGAAAAACGGTGTGTACGCGAAATCTAGCTTGGTGTCTCCGATTGGAGGATCGCACTGATCTGAACTGATAATCTAATTATTCACTATTCTATTATCAGCATCCAAGATGCCGCGGACAAATGGGGCTTCGTCGCCCAGTCTCTTGGATTGAAGTGGCAGGATGAAAGTTGATTGAGATATTCACGTGTTAGTTCCTCTGCTGTATAGTTCAAGGCCGCGCACAAACAATATTGCGGCACTACAGTCAGAGTTGAGCGCACATGCCAAGAAGGACACGTTTTTTCTATAACACTAGCTCTGTTCTGGGAACAGATGGTTGGGCGAATAGCTGGCCAGGAATGACGTCGTGGCGCCGCCAACAACCGCCTCGGTGCTCGAGATTGCAAGCCGGCGGACTTCATGGTCCAATGAGCCGTCGTTCAATTGGAGGGCTTGGGAGGTATGTCAGTTTTGAGGACGCGTGTAGTTTTCTGCCTTGGTGCCGGAGCTGTGGGCAGTATTAACGATCTTGTAGGGCCAGAGCGGGGGAATGACGGACCGTTGGTGTTTTCTGTGACGTAAAACTGTCGCAGAATCATAATCGCGTCCTCTCGCAGGTACCCGCCAGTGGTTCTGTATGAAGGGTGTACGGGGTGCTCGAGGCTGTGGAATCGCGATGATCAATCCCGTCAAAGCTTATCCTGAATCCCTTCTCACCGCTCGTTCACTCCCAACACGCTTCCACACCCACCAAACTTGTCGTTCTCACATCCGTAGAATACCTGACGGACGCCTAGCTGACGCAGAGCCGATGCGCACATGATGCATGGCTCGACGGTCACGTAGAGCGTCGTGTTGGCAAGAGGATAGCGAGCGGATGACGACGGCGGGGTGAGTGACGTATCTTCGAGGATGAGATCGATGGCTTCGAGTTCTGCATGCCTCGAAGCCTTGGTGTGCAGAAATTATAAATACATGCATGAGTCGCACGTCGCGGGATGGAAAGGCGCGAACACCGCACATACGTTCCGCAGTTCGTTGGTTCTGTTGCGTGCCTTGGCTATGATGGCGCCGTCCCGGACGAAGACGCAACCGACGGGTACTTCCCCTGAAGCGAGTGCTTCCTCTGCCTGTCGGATCTGAGAAAGAGGGATGGGGTGGTTTGGTGAATGGGCCGTACCATGGCCATGGCCTCACGCATCCATCTGAGATGGATGTGATCGTCTGTGCTGTTAGGTTGGGCCATGTATGGTGATGAGGTCGAGGTGTGCGGATCTACAGTTTTAGGAGCGCAGCCAATCACAAGGTTTCCGGGTGTAATTCCGTGGGAATGAACTAACCCCGGAACAGTTGCCTATTCTGGGAGTCTGTTGAGTCATATCCGGCCGATGTCGCTGAGCAGCAGCCCTCGTAATCTTGACGTTGCAGCTGATAGCTCTCGGGCGAACTGCAGTTATGCACGCTTTCTTCACGCGAATTACGTCTGACAAAGTTATACTACACACTTATCTCTGAGAATAACCTTCATGACCGTTGGCTGTGTAAAACACGTCGAGCAAGATGTTTGGCGGCCTTTCCGAGCGAGACAACTGACTGCCATTGCAATGCAGTGGGTCTGTTAATAATCCTCCGCACCGCTCAATTGGCAAGATTGGCATCGCCTTGTCATCAACTTTCCCGCGTCCTCTTCAGCCCGTAGTCGGCCATGCTTCATCGCATCACCCATCCACCAGGTCCCTCCTCGACCGCCATGAAGCCCGCGAGCACGAAGAGCGCAAACTACTCCGCCGAGGGTACGCTCTATGTCTCAACACCGTTTCGGTCAAAGTCTGCAAGGAGGCTCCGTGCCCTGATCACCTTCAAACCTCGCAAATCTCACTTTGACACGACCAACGAGTCATCGGGATCAAACGAATTCAGAGTAGGCACCAGCCTCGTGCGTGCCGCTTGACCATGCTGATAACGCTCGCCAGGGCTTCTTCACACTCTTCTGGATGTCTCTCTTCCTCTTCACTGTCCAGACTTTCGTCTCCTCCCATGAAACAAACGGATATGCGTTGTCGTTCGCTTTTGCTACCATGTTCTCTCGCGATGTACTTGTCCTCGCACTATCTGACGCCGTCCTCGTCCTCGCCACTGCTATCTGTGTGCCATTTGCACAGGCAATAAGCAAGGGCTGGATAAAGTACTACTGGATAGGTGTTGTACTCCAACACACTTTCCAGACACTTGTATTGGCTACCGCTATCACGTGGACATATCACCGGTAAGCATACATCCCGGTCCCTCCCTTCCGACGGTCTACTGAACGACGTGTGGATAGACAATGGCCATGGGTCCAATCTGGTTTTCTAACCCTCCATTCTCTCGTGATGATCATGAAAATGCACTCCTATATCTCCGTCAACGGCTATCTCCACGATATCTCCCAGCGTTCGGAACGAATCCTTGCTCATCTTCGTTCTCTTGCGGTAGACCCATCGATTGGAGGATGGGATAAAGCGCTTGTTGATGCCAAGGCCCATCTCGAGTCAAATTCAAGCGAACCTCACTCGGATGCTGAATGGGATTCGCAGATCAGTGCACGAGCCGCAGAGGTTATCATCATGAGTTCAATCCCCGACCCGCAGCCGGCAGATGAACTTCGACGGAGGCTGCTGACTGCTCCAAACGGTGCTATAGTTGAGGGTACCACTCCTGATGCCTCTGACATCGACCCGCTTCCTTTGACACCGACACCGACACCGGTATCAATACTTGTTCATCATCCGTTTGAGGCTATCGCTTCTGTGGCTCACGAATTCATTGAACTCGATGCCGAACTCGTTTCTACTGGAACCGAACGAGTGAGATACCCACAGAATTTGACGTGGAGAAACTTCTGCACCTACATGATGATCCCATCTCTTGTCTATGAGTTGGAGTATCCTCGCACCGATCGGTAAGCTTTCTAGCGTGTGCCTTAGCTAACTGCGGCCTTACGTGACCTCTAGTATCCGTCCTGAATATGTTTTCGAGAAGACCGTCGCATTTATGGGATCCTTTGCCCTCCTCTATACGGTGACAGAGAGTTTTATCATACCACTCACACCTTCCCCAGACCAGTCATTCCTTCGCTCGTTATTAGATTTGGCCCTGCCGTTCATGATTGCTTACTTGTTACTTTTTTACATCATATTCGGTAAGTTCTTATCTGGACTTTTTGGTTGGGTTACTGATGTTCTGATCCATGCGCGAAGAGTGTATATGCAATGCATTCGCTGAGATATCATAGTGAGTACTATACAAGCTCAACTCTTCGGAGATGTGAGCTCACCACTGAATAGTTTCGCGGATCGGCAATTCTACGAAGACTGGGTACGGTTCTCGTCCACGACGCTGCTGAGAACATACTGAACTGACTTTTGCCAGTGGAACTCGACCACGTGGGACGAGTTCTCTCGTAAATGGAACAAGCCCGTCCACCAGTTTCTTCTTCGCCATGTGTACGCTTCGTCGCTTGCCTCCTATCCGTCTCTCTCTCGTACAGGCGCAATGTTCGTCACGTTTTTGCTGAGCGCCGCAGTCCATGAGTTGGTGATGGTTATCGTTACACGGAAGCTCAGGTGAGTAGTCAACCGATGTAGAATTAGTATTTAAACTGATGAAATGTGGCGCAGACTCTACTTGTTCCTCATGCAGCTTGTTCAGATGCCACTCATCATTGTCTCGCGTGTGCCAGTGCTTAAACAGAACAGACTCATGGGCAACGTCGTGTTCTGGCTTGGTCTTTACGCGGGCTTCCCGTTGTTGTGCGTGGCGTATGTCGCCTACTAAGAAGATAGCGGGACATGACTCCACGGGATGCATTCTTTATTACATAAATAGCTACTCTAATTGCCAGCTAATTTATTTGTAGACAAACCGTTCGAATCCTGGTAACACTGTAAGGCTGCTGCTCCGCCTTGCGCCACATTCCTTGCGACACTCCACTCACCTCCGCTCCTCATAATGCATAGCAAGACAAACTCACCCTGTACGACCTGATTGCCGACCTGATAATGCATTTCGTGACCAACACTATGCATTATGAGATAGCAGACTGTAGACTTTTTTCTTCTTTCCCTCGACACATTCGCTCACATTGTGTGCTTCGTCCGACCTTCGCGGCGGTTTCGAAACATGCGATACGACCTCGACTAGCTCGACTACCAGGGGGATCGCGTTTCATGCATTGGCAGCTGTCATCTACCGGGAATACCCTAGAGTCTCGTCCCATCCTCTGAGAACCTCGGGGAGAGCCACGATGGGGCATGCTCATCATGATGGATGGGGTTTTGGCAGCTCCTACCAGGAATCGAGTGACATCGCACTCCGTAACGAACGTGCAAGCCCTGAAGTGATGTCGGAGTTTACGGACGATATTACTCATTCGGCCTTGCCACTCACTTCTTTCAAAATGGGCGCAGTACGGATGGAAACCGCAGCACCTCCTCCTCTCAGAAATGACCGTTGCGGCAGAGGGGAGGACCAGCAATCCAGCCCCCATCGTCCAAGATGAGCTTGCTCCACTCTTACCCACCCAGCCCTCCAAAAAGGCACGAACACCCTTACCAACAATCCAGCTCGCTATTCTGCTACTGATACAATTCGCCGAACCAATATCCTCCATGTCCATATACCCCTACATCAATCAACTTGTCGGCGAGCTCGATATCACGGGAGGGGACAAGCGCAAGGTGGGATACTACGCAGGATTAATAGTAAGTGGCGACCATCCCCATTCCCACTTTTCGTCTCATAGCCTGCTATAGGAATCTCTCTTCTTTGTCACGCAGTCCATATCCGTAATGCATTGGAGTCGTCTGTCTGATCGAATTGGCCGAAAACCCGTCATCCTGCTCGGGCTATCCGGTCTATGCGTCTCGATGACCTGTTTCGGCCTCTCCAAAACGTTTTGGCAACTTGCAATCAGGTCAGTTCAAAGCTGACGCCCCCGAGGTATCAACTGAGTTCTCTCAGTCGATGTATATGTGGTTTACTGAACGGCAATGTCGGCGCCACGAAGAGTATGATTGGCGAGCTGACCGATTCGACAAATATAGCGCGAGGCTTCGCTCTCATGCCGATCGGATGGTGTGTTGGATCAACATTGGGGTGAATGTCGACTTGCTTCCATGGCCACCTTTGTCATCACTAACGTTAGCGTGCAAGGCCGTTTATGGGGGGAGCCCTCGCTCGACCGGCGGACCGCTTTCCAGACTTCTTTACCAGTCCTTTCTGGGAAACTTATCCTTATTTTCTTCCGTGCGGTGTGGCTGCCTCGGTCGTGGCGGCGACAACGATAATTCTATCCTTCTTTTTGGAAGAGGTTGGTCGAGCGATCTCAGGCGACTACCGGGTGATCACTCACCCGATTATAGACATTGGCCGCGAAGCGCAAAAGCAGACGTTCCTCAGGAGCAAGCATTATTATAGAGCCAGATCCAGAAAGATCTATATCCAACACCACGCTACCGCCAATACCCCTTCGAGACCTCTTCGTACCGTCCATTATCTATCCCGTCGCGTGCTATGCCGTCCTGGGATACCTCGATATCTCGGCGAAATCCCTCCTTCCTTTATTCTTCTCCACCCCGATCACCTACGGCGGCCTCAGTCTATCCCCATCCAGTATCGGCGCATACCTCGGCTTTCTGGGCCTCATGGACGGCATCTTCCAACTCTTGTTCCTCGCCAAGCTCGTCGATTGGATGGGTCCCAAACGTCTCTTTTGTAGAGCGATCCTGTGCTACATCCCACTCATACTCCTCTTCCCGATCATGAGCTGGATCGTTCAGGTGCGCGGTGTTGTCGACGCATGGATCTATGCCTGTATCGCCGCACAGCTCATCTTGACCGTCTTTTGGGACGTTGCGTTCGGTACGTGTCAACAGCGTCTGGAATGCGCTTGGATGATACCGACGTGCGATGGCGTTGCTTGCAGCCTGTGTGTTCATGTTCATCACCGCGTCCGCACCCTCAAAGAATACCCTGGGGTCTATCAATGGCATGGGTCAGACATCGGCGTCGATCGCGCGGGCGATCGGACCTGCGATGGCGACCTCCATGTACGCGTTCTCGAAAGAGTACCGCATATTGGGGGGCCAAGCGGCGTTCATTTGCCTCATGCTTTTGGCGGTCGTTTTCATATGGTTCATTCCTTCGGGTCTTCCGGACGAGTTTCATGTTCGGGACGAGTAGGCCCGCCGGTTTGCAATTTTATTTCTCTCTGGGTATTTCGGGAGGAAGAACGTGATTGGGCAGAGGTGGCACGGACTTGGAACGCGTCGCATAGTAATTACCGTCGCCTAGCGTGCTGTAGAACGATTACGTCCTCGTTCCTAACTTGAATACACATAACGGGAGAGTACTGCAACGAATGTATGTAGGATATCGATCTCGAGAAAAAGATACAGCATGGGCATAATATTATGTTGGCAAGATGGGCGGTGAAAGCAAAAAAAGGTTACCGAACGGGACGTCCGGTCATGATCTTGTCTATCGTTTTTGTCCGTAAAGGCGTGTCTGCAAAGAGTGCCTTGACCAGCTTGACAAGCTCATCGGTCTCAAAGTCCACCAATGTGCCTTCCTCGAAGAGATATGTCAGATCTACCATGGATGCTTCCTGGAGAAACACGTCAGTCCGAGACACGAGATGCAAAGTAAGACCATCACGTACCAAGAGTTCCGATAGGTAGGAAAACTTCAACCACGACGGAACATACGATACGACGAACGAAGACTGGATAAATTAGACGGTTTAGTGGGGATCATGGCTACGCCATCGAGAACCTGCTCACTTCGCTCGTGTTCTCCACGAACAATCCCTCGAGTGCCGACAAGATCCGACAAAGTTCGCTCAGTTTATGCGACTCCACTTCAGGTATATCCGGTATC
>JBBPLK010000022.1:186135-200987 GCA_038089735.1 Exsudoporus frostii
TCATGGCTACGCCATCGAGAACCTGCTCACTTCGCTCGTGTTCTCCACGAACAATCCCTCGAGTGCCGACAAGATCCGACAAAGTTCGCTCAGTTTATGCGACTCCACTTCAGGTATATCCGGTATCGACAAGATACTATCGAGGATGCGCGACAAGACGCCCTCGACGACCAATCCCACCGCTGTGTAGTATTTGCTTTTTGGAAGAATTGACTTCGTAGACAGCTGAGCGAGTGATGGAGAGGTCTGAGAAGCATGCTCACCTTCCATGCGTGTGCAACACTTCGTATCTCCCGAAGAACTCGGGTTATCACCATCTCGCACTCATCATAACGTTCCTGGTCCGACATGTCCGTGAAGCCATCCGCGTCCGCTAAAACATCTTCCAGAGCCACCATGTGTTTGTCCTGACGTTGAACAGAGTCGATCCAAATATGAACTTCAACGACAGTAGTGACCACTCACAATGCCTTGATAGAACCAACTGTCTGCTAGAACTCTGAGGTCGTCTGTGCATTCCTCCAATCTTTCTTGGACGCTTGAAAACCCTTGTTCATTTTTTAGCACACGAGCCATCTCCTCCGAAAGATAATAACAATCATTGGAAAATTGCATGCGGCCGGGAGGCTGTGACAACTTCGATGCGGCCGCAACAAGGTACAAGGCACGGTACAAGTCAAGGACCAGAGCACCGGATTGCATGATCAATGTACCAGGAGTCGAAATGGAAGGGGAAGACTTGGAGAATATCCCTGAGGATGCAAGCGCTTTGCCCTCGTGCAATGCGTCCTCGACGGCTTGGACGATACGCCGAACGAGCACCGATACCGAATACGGCTCCTTGTTGATGGTACTGGCGTTCCGTGTAGGTTTGGCAGGTATGTGAAGGCCGTTCACAGTGTGGCCGTTTGTTGGCGGATGACCATTGGAGAGCGGTTGCTGTTGGCTGCTCGAGGCTGGCTGGAGAGACAAAACTGTGGGGGATCCTACAGATGGATGTCCCGGGAGAGTCACCTCGTTGACAACCGAATCATCCGCCCACGGATCATCATCCCAAACTTCGTCCTGTTCAATAGGCTCCTCTGGATTAATCTCAGCGGAATCTTGAGAGCTTGTCTTGGGCTGTTCTTCGGCCAGTTCATCGTTCCAGCCCCAGGCTTCATTCGGATCTGGCTCAGGCTCCTCCAAAGAATCTGGTTTCGAAACGGGTGGTTCGTCAGGTTCCTCGACGTCGTCATTGAAGCCCCATGCGTCCTCTGTATCAAAGCACGAACTCGACGAATCCGTCTTCGAAATGCGGTCATCATGCAGATTTCCATTATCTGTCGGAACAGGGGCAACGGGTGCAGGTTCTACGCTGGGATGAGTAACGTTGATGACAGTGACAAGTTCGGCAGAAAACGTGTCTTTGTGACGGGATGCGTTGGCCAGAATGGTCTTCCGAACGTCATCGAGGATGCGCTGTCGCCGTCCTCTCTCGTAGTGTGCGCAAACATTGTCAACCCAGTTCCTAATTTCCCTCTCAAAAGTGTCTCCTTTGAGAAGCCCAACGACGTATTTCGTCTCAAAATCGACAGAAGTCCCTGTCAGCTCCAGGAACGTAGGGAGGGCACCCAATTTCGAAGGAAGTGAGGGAATGAGCAGGCGGGTCATGATAGATGTCGTCAATGGTTTGGCAAGACTTCTCAGAAATGTCTCGTGTTGTGACTGAGGTAGGGAGGGAAAAAGGTTATCATTCATGAATTCCAGGATGCGTGATAAATTGCCAAGAGGTGTTGCATCATGGTTGGTAGATGAGGGGAGGCGTTGCAATTTGTGAATGAATGAACCAAATTGATCCGGTTCTTGTGAGATTGATAACAAGGTAGGATGGTCGAGAGAGTGGTCAATATAATGCGCGGTTATGTCGCGCCGCAAACTCGTCATATGTGCAGACAAGGAGGACGAGGAGAGCGAAGACAGGACAGCAGACAGTGGTATAGGATTCGTCGAATTTGGAACTACACGAGAGATATGAATATCGGGGTCTCGGAAAAAGCCTTGGGACCAACCAAGAACAAAGGGTCGAACGATGACGTCTGTCGAGGAAACGACCACGCTTTGTGTGTACGCATTATTCAGTAGCTCTTCGATTTGATTCGTGAGCACACGCAACTTGGACTGTGGAGTCGATTCAGATACACGAGCATGTCTAGCTACGAAACTACGCACCCTCATGTCCGACGTGATGGTCGCCTCCCCTAGGGATGGTGGTGTCGTGTCAAGCAACTGGGTCAATTTAGTACTCGCCGGTATTGCCGCTGGAAGATCGCCTGATTCCACCAGGTGTTGCACCGTTTCAAGCTGAGTCTTGCATTCCGAGAGGTGCGACAGAGACGCGTGTAGCACGTCTGCATTTAGGGACGCCTGAGCAAGGGCCTGGTGTCTTCTGAGTGCTGCCAGGAGTGTTGGGGTAAGACCGCTCTAGATGATTGGTGACCACCAGTCCTGCAAACAACAATGGCAAGTCGTACCTCTGGGTCTGAGGCTGCGTGGTTGAGCGCATCCACGTCGCTTGCAAGACCTCGCAGCCGCTGCTGAGCAGACCTTGCCGATGCCAATTGGGTCTCGAATGAAGGGAGGTTTGCATGTATACGGTCGTGAATGCGTTTCTGCTCGTCGCGGTTAAGCTGTCGCCGACTAGATTACGGGGGACGGCGTACCTTGGTGAGACGTATGGACTCGTCCAGCTCCGTGCGCCATGAGGATGCAACGGTGGAGTCGAGTGACTGGAATGTCACTGAATCGAGCTTGGACAGAATCTGCGAGGATACGTCGACTTGTCGGGGAAGATGCGACGGGATGGGGAACGTCATGGCTGCCTCTTTCTAACTTGGCCAGCTCCAATAACGTGTCGCTTCTCTGCCAGGTCACGTGGCTCAGAACAGGGGCCATCGAAAAGTTGTTGATATACACCGGTTGCTACGACAAAAAAGCACCAAGATTACAAGGACGATGTCTATGCTAACGAGCTAGGTATCGGACGAGGCCAAGTCCAGGACGCAGCCGGAATCCAGAGGCATTGTGTTTTCTTCACTCTCAAGTGAAACGCTTGAATGTAAATCTACACACAAGTCAGGACGGAACGAATTGATTTTCAAACACGACGCACCCAAGGAATGCGAGGTCTTTGTCTGAGCCAACTTGTTCCACAACCTCGAGCTGGTCGGGCAAGTCCCCAAGCTCGTCCGTGGGGAAGTAAGTCGTGTCCGTAATGGAAGACAACGCCGGGACAAAGGGAGGAGCGATATAGCGCAGATTCTCCCAGTCACAACCATAAAAGAATGGATGGTTCTTGACGTCGTTCACACCGAGTCGTTGACTAGCCCAATTCATCATGCTGAACGGGGGAGATTCAGCTTCAGAACGGAGATGACACTCGCGAATGACTTACCCCCGAATCAAGTGCTCAGCTTCCTTGCTAAGATGTACCTCGTCGGGGAAGTACAAGTAATTAGGCCATTCAATGATCTTCTTGTACGTGTCACTTGGGTTCTCAGAACAGAACGGCGCATAGCCAACAAGACACTCGAACATAATTGCACCCAAAGACCACCAGTCACATTCTTTACCATACCCTTTCAACATGAACACCTCGGGTGCAATGTAGTCAGGCGTGCCTAGTGAAGATTCAGCCAACCTGACGGGCAATATCTGTAACTCTACCCACCGACAGTGGAATATGCCTAGAGAATAGACCTTTCAGTAAACATGCAGGGCCGTTGGATGAGCAGACTCACGAGCTTCCGGCGGTTGGCCTTCCAGGTGGCTATTTGTTCTCGGCTCATCGTAAGGTGAATCGCATTAACCTGCACACTATTCCGGGCAGGATCCCGTTGCTTTTCTTGGTCTATGAGGCGCTTATAGTAATCCCCATCGGTTGTCTTGTGAAGACCGGTAGAGAGACCAAAGTCGGATAACTTGAGGTGACCGTTTTTGTCGATCAGGATATTGTCGGGTTTGATATCACTGATTTGGCTTGATCAGGCATCATATCGAGACCCAGGGGAGATACGCACCGATGAATGTAGCCAAGGTCGTGTACCGCTTCTATAGCAAGGATACACTCTGCCATGTAAAATCGCGTGACGTCTTCTGAGAATACGTCGTACTTCATGAGCATGGTCATGAGATCGCCTCCAGGAAGGAACTCCATGATGAGATAAAGGTATAACGGGTCTTGGAAAGAATAGAACAACTGGACCACCCATGGCGACGTCGACTCGGCCAATAGGTCGCGTTCCGCACGGACGTGGGCGAGCTTGGTCCGCAAGTGAGATGATCGAGCCAGGACACAACGGAGGCATCCAACTAACCTGATCCCGTTTCAACATCTCCGCCTTTTGCAGTGTCTTCATCGCATACACCTTGCCAGTATCCACTTTCTGGACGAGCCGGACCTGTGCGAAATGTCATGATATGCATAAGGAAGCATACGATCCCTTCTCACCTCCCCGAACGCACCCTTGCCGATGACCTTGACCGTCCGGAAGTCCGACAAACGTATCTTGGTCCTCCGAAGCCTGAGATGCTGTGACTCGAGCTTACGATACTTGCGTATCTCGCGTTCCTTGGCTTCGTTGGGAATCACACCCTGGTTGATCTTTTGCTCCAACTCGACTCGACTAGGAAATGGGCGGTGAGACTACAGAGAAGGCATCTGGACGATCACACCGGACGTACCGACCGTTACGCTCGATGGCGACGTCGACGGCGAGCTTGTAGTATGACTCGAGCTTGAGCTTGGCAGCGGTCGCACGGGAGACGGCATCGGGCGAGAAGCTCTCGGTGCTTCGCTCAAAGTAAACATAGTCCTCGCCACGGGTCTTGCTTGCCGTACTCGGTGCAGGAGAAGGCGAACGATCTTGACCAGATGCCGGTGGGTTGAGAGCGCTCGCACTGCCAGAGGATTCCGTGGACGGACGCTGACTCATGGCGTTGAAACTTGAAGGAAGTCGTGGAACTGAAGGGGAAAAGAAAGACCGGTGCTCGATCGCCAAAAAATTGAACGGAACTTGTGTCAATGAACGTAAGAATGCCCTCGGTACGCGTGCAACGTTGCGTTGTTATGCCATTTAGGCTAACACGAGCCAGTCCATAGTAACTTACAACTTGACACTACAAACTAGATTACTACTACACAACGGTTGATTGTTGAGTACTTGAGTAGTCTGCAAGTCTCACACGACGTTGTTTAGATCCAAAGCCGCTGCCAAACAAACGCCCGTAGCTGTAGCCAAATCCGTACGCGTCCAGCGACCACCACTACAGTCGTCATGTCAGACCTCACCTTCGACACGTTAATGGACGATGGAAACTACCTTGGCTCAGATAGAGCCAGGATGGAGAACAAGGTCATCTTGGACGAGCTAGAGCGCAAAAAGAAGGCACGCAGCATGGCCGTGCCGACAGACGATAATCGCGTCAAGGCAAGGCTGCGCGAGATCGGCGAGCCCATCACGCTCTTTGGTGAACGCGTGCGTACATCCTCCCTTTTCATTTCGTGGCGCCATTCACGCACGAAACAGGCAGCTGACCGACGAGATCGTCTGATATACGTGTTGTCTCAAATCAATGCTGCCCGAGGGGAAGAGCTCCGGATGGAGGAAGAAGAATCATCCGAAAGTGAAGAAGAGGTGTGTTTCTAGTGTCCCCCTGACCCATCCGTTTCCAACTCGTCCACAGGAAGAATTCTACACCGAGGGCTCACTCGAGCTGCTCCAAGCCAGGAGGCGCTTAGCCGAGTATTCTCTGCCCAGGTTGGATTTTACCAATAGGCGATATCAGTAAGGTGCTTACAACATCCCATCCTCTTCGTCATTGCAGAGCTCAAAAGCGAGTCGCCCAACAGCGCATACATGCCAAGTTACCCCTTACACGCATCATCGACTTGCGAAAGAAAATTTTTAGCGAAGTCAAGGTAATCGGGTATGAATGATTGCTCGTGCGTGCGTACTGACATCGCCGACAGCGGTTCGGTAACCTTGGTTCTCAGATCGGTGACGACCGACCTATATCACAAGTCCGGTTCGCCCCAAACAGCACGATCCTTGCAACTGGCAGTTGGTCGGGTGCTGTCAGACTATGGAATGTTCCTTCATGCACGCCCATACGAACGTTGCGTGGTGAGCAAGCAACTCTGTTTGTACCATGCGCCATGTAATAACACGGTCTTGTTTATAGGTCATGCGGATCGTGTGGGAGGCGTTGCCTGGCATCCGCAAGCCACGCTCACTCAGGGTGAGGGTTTGGTGAATCTAGTCTCCGGGGCGGGGGACATGAGCGTCAACCTCTGGTCTCTGAGCAGGTGCGCACCATCCGAACTGCTCAAATCCCACCACTAAGCGCACACACCAGCGATGCCCCACTCGCTACCATGAAAGGGCACGCAGATCGGATCTGTCGCGTTGCCTTCCACCCCTCGGGTGACTACGTCGCATCTGCGTCCTTTGACACGTCATGGCGACTGTGGGACGTGGCGACCGCAAAAGAATTACTCCTTCAAGAAGGCCACTCGAAAGAAGTTTACTCGGTCGAGTTCCAAGACGACGGTGCACTCGTCGCATCCGGGTCCGTTCCCTCTCCCATAGATTCGCTAACCCTAACCCTGTTACCAGTGGTCTGGACGCCATCGGGCGCGTCTGGGATCTACGCACCGGCAGAACGGCCATGGTCCTCGACGGCCACGTCCAAGCCATTTTTGGCATTGCATTTTCTCCAAACGGGTGCGTATCCGCTGTTTATTCATTTTTTCCCTTTGAAAAATAACCTCTTTGTGGGTCCCAGTTATCAAATCGCGACCGGTGCTGGCGACGACACGATCCGGATATGGGATATGCGTTACCTGAAGGCGCTGTACACCATCCCTGCGCACGTCTCCAACGTCGCCGACGTTCGATTTTTCCGGAGCGACGGGTTGCCGCCGACCGTGCCCATCAACGAGGTCGTCATGAACGGCGTGGAGGAGGAAGCCGACGTAGACAAGAGCGGGGACGGCGACGACGACGGGGCAGAGTGGGGGTATCGCTCGGGACTCTACTTTGCAAGCGCGGGGTACGACGGTTTCGTCAAGCTGTGGAGTGCAGACGATTGGCAGCTGCTCCGCACGCTTACGACAGATTCTGGAAAGGTCATGTCGGTGGATCTCACTACGGACGGACGGCTGCTCGCTTCTGGAACCTACAACCGTAACTTTCAGTTATTTGCGCCGGAGGACGTCACTGCGTAGGCTGTGCGGCCAATAATGATTACAATAAATAACGTCGACAATCGTGCGTGATGCAGGTCAATAGAAAAAAAGGGTTATGTCGATTCAGACGGCGCACATGTACTATATACAAAAAAATTAGATTACACCATCCCTGACCTATTCCAGGCGGGAGATCGAGTCAGTGACGAAAATTGGATCCAGGGGACGGATCATAAAGAGGCCCAAGCGTACCTTTTGCATGAACCCGGACACGCGAACAATGTCCACCACTTGCGCTTCGCTTTCCATCGCAATCACCAGGTTTTCCAACATCTGAACAAGCAATGCAAGCGTAAACACAACGTACAAGCTCAAGATTCACCACCACCGAGTCACTCACGTCTTGCACCTTGTCGGCAGGGATGCCAGTGCAAAGCGCGACGATCTTCTTGCACTGGTACTCCTTTTCCGCGCTCGCTCCCTGCAAAGACTTCAGTCTTACTTCCATGAGCTGCTCCATTCTCAAATGCCACATATTCAGTCGTCGTAATCGTATCAGGCTCGCGACAGAGTCAGTCGTTGGTATTGGAGGCTCGGTCTCGACACTAAAAGAAACGTCCATCGAACCTGCGACTCCCGCCATGGTGGAGCTGGGCCCCCGCCATTGGAATGCAGGACCGGCCGTTTCCCGTCCATCTCTACCAGAGAGGTCTGTCCTGCCTGTCCAGTCGAAGCTGTCTTCCTCTGCAATCGCCTTTTCAAGATTTCGTATTCGCTGATGCACTTGATCGAGTTCTGCGCATCGGCTTTGCCATAGTTGTATCTGCTTTCGTTGCTCCGAGAGCTCTCGGGTAGCAGCCCGAAGGTGAGCTTGTGTCACGTCGAGCGAGTCTTGCTTTGTTTTGACCTCTGCAGAGAACTCGGCACTGAGATTTTGGATCATGGCCGTCATGTCTGCGAGTGGGTGAGCGCGGAATACCACCGCGGCAAAGGAAGGGAACGTACCTGCGGCGATATCCTGGCTCTTTTGCACCGGAGCAGAAGGACCTGTCCGCAATGACGCCAGTAGGTCCTCCGCCCGAAGACCACCGCTTAGCTCCTGGAAGATAATTGAGCATTGGCGGATACGTTGTGCACCGCAACACCTACCTCGACCTCTACCCCGAAATCACCGGGACGAAGGCCAAGTTTATTTGGCAATATTCGGTTAGCACCGACGTCCAACAGGGTTCTTACTAGGCTTCGATTCCCAACGCGTGCAGCGATATTCAGGGCGGTATCGCCGTGCTCATCCTGAAGATCAACAATGGATCTAAAGTCACCGCCCTGGTTCTGAGCAATCCACATGAATATCTGATCGAGATAATATCGGGCGCAGACTGCACGGCCTTGTATGCCAGCAAGATACATGATATGATGGAGGACTGATTTTCTGGAGGTATCAAGGGTGCGTATGGACTGGTGTAATGCCTGGACGATGACGTTGAATGTTTGTTGGTCAGAGTTGTGGGTGTCGATGGAGGCACGCATGAGGGGAGTTTCTCCGGCAAAGTTACCGCGGTGTACGTCAGCACCTACCACGACGAGCTGCTCTACGATGTTCTGGCGACCAAGGGATGCGGCAAGGTGGAGGGCCGAGTGGCCCTTGTCGTCGAGGATGGCGTCCACGTCGAGGGGAAGGGAAGGATCTGGTGTGAGTTCACGAAGGAGATCAAAGACAAGAGTTGGATCATCTTGTCGGCAAATGGCAGCGACGAGCTGTGCACGACGTGCATCTCTGAAAACAGAGGGATCACGCAGAAGGGGTGGTTTTGTGGAGAAGCGGAGAGGGAGAGGGTCTGTATCTACGCCGTTTACTGAGTTGCCATTTGTGGAAGGGGGGTGGGGAGAACGGGCCGGACGGGGTGAGGACGCGTCATGGACGGAAATGGCGCGTTGGGGTTGGGAGGAAGGGGCGTCGGGTTGTGGGGTGGGCTCATTGCGTGGCCGCTTGGATGGAGGACCGTCGTGCACGGGAGATGGGCGGATGTCGGGGGGCTCGTCGAGGAGCGGTTGGGACGTGTGGTGGGGATGCGAAGGGGGCTGAATGGTGGAGACGACCTCGGAGTCCGATCTGGCTCTCTTGAGGGACTGCTGGTTTGGGGGTGGTGTTTGGGAGGGTGCGCTATATGCGGAGGGGAAGATGGCGGACCTGGAGGGGGCGAGGGCGGAAGTGGAGGGGGTGAAGAGGCCCTGGGCGCGGCCCTGGTTGAGGAGACGGAGGGCGGAACCAGGCATCATGGAGGCGGAGGGGATGACGGACTGGGGGTATGCTGGTGCAGAGAAGGAAGAGGCGGCCGAGATTGGGCGTGGGGACGGGGCGGTGTTTGCGGAGGGGAGGGAGGTGAGGGAGGTCGAGGAGGGGGTGAAGTCGAAGAGCGGGGCGAGGAGGGGCGCGACGCCATGCTGGGCGGCAATGTCACGACCGCGGTCGAGCGGGATCCTGGGAGATGGGTGAGCAGGGATGCAAGGGAGGGTGTGGGACGTGTACCAGGTGCCCTGGTATTTACCGTATCCGCCCTGCACGATTTCGTGTTTCCCGGGGAGGATTTCCTTCTCGAGTATCTTTGTGCGTCTGCCCTTTTCTATGCCGGCGACCTTGAGGATCTGGGTCGCATTGACATACGAGTCGCCGCGTCTGCGCATGACGGCGATGCCGCGCACCATGCACTCGTAGACCTGGAGAGAGGCGTGAAGGGGGTGCGGTGGAGCGAGAGAGCGAGACAGACCTGGACGGACGAGTAGACGGCATTGTAGATTTTGACGGGGGGCGGCTGGACGGGGAGCATGGGGGCGAGTGGAGGACGCGACTCGGCTGGACGCGTGCGGTCGGAGGGGCAGCCCGTGGGAGAGTGGCACGCGCTGATCCGCACAGCGCCCAGCTTCATCTCATCCGAATGGAACATCAGCCACTCCTAGGCACGCCCGCCGTGTGGCCCGTCGTACACGCCATCAGAGCGGTCAGTCCCGCCCGCCCGCCCGCCCCGTCCTGCGCTCACCTCCCCACAGGACATCGTCGTGCGTGCTCTCCCCGTCCGATCGCGAACTCACCCCCCGACGCCCTCTGCAGCACTACATCGGTCCGTCTCTCCTCTCTTGTCCGTCTCGTTGCCCACCTCTTTGCAGATGCACCCCTCACCTTCGAAGCGGTCC
Source organism: Exsudoporus frostii (assembly GCA_038089735.1). Lineage (NCBI taxonomy): Eukaryota > Fungi > Basidiomycota > Agaricomycetes > Boletales > Boletaceae > Exsudoporus > Exsudoporus frostii. Next base: position 196,556 of record JBBPLK010000022.1, read on the forward strand.
GTTCTGTCCCCCTTCTTCTCCCCCGTCTCACCCACCCGCAGCTCACGGCACCCGACCTTACCTACACCCTCGTCCGCCCCCTCGAGGACAAGTACAATGCGATCCAGCGCGCAGGAAACAGATCCGTCGTATTTGCCTTTCTCCTCAACAGGTCCTACTTCATCCGCGACGAGAACAACATGACAATCGGCCCGCTCTCCGCAACCCGCGCCGCCCTCTGCGAACTCCTCGCCATTCGCACCCTCCGCGACAACGGTAACAGTATCCTCGATCTCGTCCGCACCCTCACCACCTCCTGGCCAGTCTGGTCTGGCGCAGAGCCGCGCGTCCTCGAACTCGCCAGACAACTCCGTGGCGACGACCTCGAGGACCACGTCGGAAACGCGATCGAAATGGCAATCATCTCCAAGGCCCGTCGCTTCATAAAGAGCTCCCCTTGTCAACGGGTCATACACGCGATCTGGATGTATGCGCCTCCCCTTTCCACTCTCCCTCTTCCCCTCACAGTCCTACTAGTGGAAAGTGTGTCTACCAGCCCGAGACCAGCCATGCCATCCTCTCAGATGTGGGTCACCTCCTACACATTCACACTCTCTTGATACATTCCCCTTCAGCGTTACAAACGCACCCCCGTCCACTTTTACGATCCACACAAGGCTCCCCTTCTCGATCACTACCGGTACGTCTCCTCTCCTTTTCCTACCCCCCTCTCAATCCCTCTCCAGTCTCAAGGTTCCCGCTATCCGTGCCGTCTTGGAGTATTTAAAGTACACCTCGTCTCTCCTTCTCCGCGGGTTCACTGACGCCTTTCAAGCTTCTTGATTCTCTTCATCTTGTTTGTCGTAGCTATCGAGATGAATAAACGTGACAAGATAAACACTGCCGAAACAATATTCATGGTGTATTCCCTCGGATTCGCCCTCGAGAAACTCGCCGCAATGCAAGAACACGGCATCAAGGGCAAGTGTTCATTCCTCTTCTTCTTCGCCACACTCACCTCCCATAGTCTACTCCAAGGGTACTTGGGTGAGCTCTGTGGCACTGTCCCGAGATCATGGAAGTCGTCTGATCCGAGTCCAGAACGGTTTCGATCTAGCCTTTGGTCTGATATCTCTCGCCTCATCCTATCCTTCCTCGTCTCATCTCTTTCGTCACAGTCACCGCGTACCTTGTCTATGCAGTGTTTAGGATATTCGGCATCGTCTACCAACGCAAGAATTTTCCCTTCCCTTCCCTTCCCTTCCCATCCTGACAAGCACCACAGACAAATGGGCTAGAGACATCGGCATAGACTTTCTCGCAGTTATCGCCTGCTTACTATTCCCAAGGTGAGACCCTTTGGCTTGACGACTTGCCGGTCCCTCAGCGCTTGCAGACTCGCCTTTGTCACGCTAAAGAATAACCTCATGGTCCTCTCTCTCCGTGCCATGTTGATGCAGTTTGTTACCCTTATGCTCATCGCGGCCTTCTGCTTTTGTGGCTTTCTTTATGCATTGTGGACGTGAGTTGCCCATCTTCTTGTCTGAATCGGCCTAACCAGCAGTTAGCTTGGGTCGCAACGGCTCAGGGTATTTCCATGGTTCTTATGATATTTTATGCGTACTGATCTAGTTTTACTAGATACTCCTTGAGGTATTTCTCGTGTTTCCTTTCCTACCCCCCTTGTTCAGCATTCCGTCATACAGCACTATTGCGTGGTGGATGCTCGACATCTGGTTCGGACTCGACGCGGCTGGTTTCAATAAAGCAGGTCAGTCTTTCGCATACACGTCTTTTAGTTGTTCACTCGTGCAGGCGATTTCGACCCCGTGTTCGGCCCTATCCTTATGATCATGTATGCATGCCTGAGCAATACACTATTGCTGACCGGTACGTGGTCATTTTGTTACAAATTCTGAGGCATTTCATACCGTAACGCAGTGCTCGTTTCCGTAAGCACACGAAAAACAGGAGTGTTGATGGTACCCTTGATACATTTGTGGATAGATCCTGTCGAATACATTCGCGAGAATCAGCGAGGATGCTGCCGCCGAGGTTGCTTTCGAGTTCCCAACCTCCAGTTGCCTCGCTCATCCTGTTGTTTTTAGGCCATGTTTAGGAAAGCGGTCTCTACCATTGAAGGGTACATCTGCGCCGCGCCATGTTTCGTTCTTTGCTTGCTGACACGGCACTCAAAGGGTCAAAGCCGACTCGCTCTTTTCTTACCAACCACCTATCAACCTAGTCGCCGTTTGTATTCTTCTTCCCGCTAGTTATGTTCTGAGTCCGAGATGGTTCCACAAAGTGAGGAGTCGATCCCTTCCAAGTAATGTTCCCACTGATTGGTCGGAAGGTGAACGTGTTTCTAATAAGGTCATTTGCCTTTGGCATTTCCAAGTCCCTTAGTGCTTACTCCCCATACAGAGTTACGAATTTCCCCATCCTCCTCCTCATCGCGTGGTATGAACGTGAGTCGGCAACACAGACATCCAGTTGCGCTTCTCATGCTGGCACAGGTCAAGCAAAGAAAACAGCCTCGCTTGGATTTTACGAAACGATCTCATCCCTGTTTGAAAAGATTGTAGAGAGTTTACCTCGTCCGCTCAAGTGGTTGTGTGAGTCGATTGATTGCTCTTCTTGATGGCTCAGATAATGATCGTGCATCCCCTACAGACTTCGAAGGCCTAACAGGATCTGATGCCGACATCGATGTCGTACGTTCTGTTTCTTTATAAACGAACCCAGGATGTTCAGTCATCGTCAGATCTTTGACATTGAAGACGAATTGGGACATACTTTCGAAACCGAAGACGACCCCGCCATTGAACCCCTTCACAACAACGGCCTCGATCGCCGGGTATCCCGCAAATCAAGCCGTCCATCCACGCATTCTCTCCGCCCAGCGCACCCGCCGTCTCCGAAGGAACACGAGCCTACCCATCAGCCTCAACACGCACCGCCGCGGGCGCCTTCTCCGCAGCAGAACACCAGTCACCAACGCCAGATCTCCGGGCCCACCTCACTCCGCAGACGACTGACCTCAATCCACAAACCAGACGTCGCCCAAAGCCCACTCGCCCAAATCTTTCAACCACTCATCCTCGACGAAGGACTCGCCCCGGAAGACGCCATCTCGGACAGCGCGAGTGCTGGCGGTGGATCGGGGTTTTTGCCACAGCCGCAGCTCAGCTACGGCTCCGCGACGCGCCGCCGATTGCCATCTATGCAATCCGTGCATAAGCGCCCAAGCGAGACATCGCTGTGGGCGACGAAATTGGCTGGGTCGGGGAGACCGCCATATCCACCGCTGGATACCCGCGCGGAGACGTTGGCCGCTCCCTTGTCTGCGTCGCCTGATAACCAGGAGGAGGAGGAAGCCATCCGGACTGTGGAGCAGGCAGAGGAGCTCGCGGAAGAGAACGGAGGAATGGCCGAGTGGATGAAACGGATGGAGAGGATCGAAGGACGGCAGGAGCGCATCGAGGAACTCCTTGTCCAGCTTCATGCGCACTTGCAGCGCTGACAGTGGCGAGCAAAAGAGGTTCCCCGGAAGCAACGATAGAAAGGGGCTGGAAGGGATCTTGGAGACAATTTATTTATGAACTCAAAAAATTTGCTTTTCGTTTTACTCGATTTGTTCGTTCTTCAGGCGACGCACGTCAGCGTAAGCTTGTATGTGCCTCGTATTAAAAGTCTTTTTTATTCCTTGTCGTTACAGACTGCGTGAACACCGAGTGAACTATCATCGACCGAGTACTAGCAGGTTTTACGGGTACAAGTACAGACGAAAGCACATACGGCAAGCTAATATATCCAGGGGAGAGAGATAGAAAAATCGAACGACAAGACGAGAATGAAGATGACTGATAACTTATAGTCAACGCCAATCGCGCGAGGAGAGAGAGGGGAGAGAGGATAATGGAATGGCAAGGGAAACGACTTAACCCCATCGCCGAGGTGGTGATGGCCCATCCCAGCGTGCCCGGTCATCTGGTCCAGGACCACTCGGGGCACCGCCGCGATGCCGCGCCCACCCAGCATCCACGGGCCTCCCCACAAAGTCACCTCCACCTCCACCACCTCCTCCACGATCACCACTCCCGCCGCTACTGCGCCCACGACCCCGACCCCGACCCCTCCCGCGCCCATTCGACTGCGGCCACCCACCGCCACGCTCACCTCTCTCATCACGATACCGCGCGTCCGGGTGACCCGGGCCGTCGTCGCGGTCATATCGTCCCTGGCCGTACACACCCGCCCGCGGACCGGAGGGGGAATGGTGTATCCCGGCGGATCCGTGTGGCGTGTGCATCCCCGGGAGAGGTGGCGTTCGCATGTGTGGGCCCATGAACGAAGGTGCGCCGGGTGCGGGCGCGAGTGGGTGTGGTGGTGGACCGGGCGGGAAAGCGGTACTTGGACCTGGGCCTGGGACGGCGGCGGGACCGGGAAGAGG
>JBBPLK010000023.1:0-164477 GCA_038089735.1 Exsudoporus frostii
TCGCCGCTCGCACGACTCCGCCAGTGCCTACGCAGTTGGTAGCTAGAGCCCGTACCCTTGACCGTAGTCAACTCAGCGTAGTTGGGACTACCTGGTTTCCGCACGTCGTCTATACGTGCCGAGTCTCCGTCCCGGACCGGCAGAACCCCCGAGGATTGGTTAACACGAAAGTGTTAGTTGTTAACGTCACGGTTGACGTAACAAAAACTATATCGATAACAATTCCATAGGTGTAAGTAAATTAATGTACTGCCCTCTATGGTGTCTGTACAATGCATGGTATTCCAAAGGTACTGCAGCCAGTTGGATAACTCAGTATGCATTCCTAATATTCCTTAATGCTGCTGATCGTGAGTTACCATTCTTCTCGATTCCCTTTCTACTGACATAACTTCAATTACAGTAGTCATGATTTTGCGGGTCTATGCAATGTGGAATCGATCGAAAATGATCCTTGGTCTCCTCCTATTCATTTATGTGCCACAGGTTATTGTTGCCTTTGTTATTGCAGGGTACTACAGCACCAGTACATATATCTCAGGTATGTTCTGGATAAACCTCGCATATCACTTCAATCTCACCCGGGTTGTCCTTCGTCTCGTCCACCCTTTACTCAAGTCACAATTGTACAATTGATGGATTTTTCTGTTTGCAGTTCCACAGCAAGCAACATACCATTCATGCTTGATGCGTATGAAGCACTTCCACGATTTATTCTCGGTGCTATGCTTTTGATTCTTGCTGTCACTCAAACATTAAAGCAGTCAGTTAACATGTACAAGGCGACGAAGCGGTGGCAGCCTAACCGGTACATGCAACGACTCGTGAAGGATGGCATTATTTACTTCCTTGTGTATGTCTCGGCTTCCCCCCCTCTTGTTTCCACACATCACCATCGCGTTCTCCTACCTATCTTGCCCCCGAATGTTTGCAGACAAACTGATCACTTGAACTCCTAGAAACATGTTCTTCAATATTTCTGATCTGGTCGAGGGCAGCCTGGGTGCTACAGGCACCTACACTTGGGTGTTCTTCCTGGCCATGTTTGCTATCGTAACAATATGCCCCATGATGCCTCGGTTCATCATCAACGTACGAGAGCTGTATGACCGTGACATCCGTCACGGCTGGCAGGGCGTTGACACCGGATTCGGTGTGTTGTCGCAACCCCTTGCGAGTCAAAACGCGCAGGTGTCTGCAATTGCATTCGCAGAGGTCACCCCGGGGCAGGAATCCCAGGATGAGGTCGTTGAGGAGAACGCGGCGAATGAACCAGAGGCGATTCGACTCGAACCTTGTGGAGATAATATGCATCAGGTTTGAGGGGGGGGATTTGGGTAGAAACGGGGGACGACCAGTGGTGCTGAGCCATTGATAAATAGCAGAGAATGGTGGTAGTACTCTGAACGGTGACTCGCATACTTATTTTACTCGTGCACATGCCTAGCCTTCTTCCGAGCTGAATGTATGTATCCCGATGTTGTAAAATGAAGCCAATGTCTCGAGGGAGTTTCTCAACAAGGTTCTATTCAAGTTGGACGCAGGATCACAATATGTGAAGTCGGCGAACTTCGAACATTTCGGGAACATACAAACTAGGAGAGCAGGTGCCACATCAGCTTGCAATGCAAGCCGGATTGTGACACTGACGAAGAAGCGCTTGCTAGGGATCTCCTTCTCCGGCAAGGTTGAGTCTGTTCCCTAAGTCCACATACCAGGCCTTCCTTATGATCGATTAGCGATGCACGATACAGACGTAGGGGACGCAGTCACGGTACCTTTACCAATTTCGCAGGAACCCCTTCATCCAGGAAGATGAGCCCGCTTCGTCGACTCCCGCGATCAAACGGTATCGGTTGTCTTCAACTGACGACGTCAATCGCTGAAAGTCTCATTGTACATGCTTCCTAATACGTTGTTTTCGCTACTTCAGTAGATCCTTCTCTTCAGAAAAGTCCTCTTTGCCCGCTCGTGACGTTTACCAACGATACAATCCAAGATGGCCAGAGGTAGGACCTTGCTTTGGGTACCACCGTGTGACGACATCAGCGCAACCCCATCAAAAGGAGGGCGGACGAGCAAAACATATAGTAGGGGGAGAAACGGGGTTTACCTTGCAGTCATCAGTTAGCGCATTTTTTCGTGGTCAAGTTCAGACCCAGTTTGTATCCACACACCACTCGAGACTCCGGGGGGAGCGTTTTTGTTTTTGTCTTCCATTACCAATACTGGCATCGCTGTCTGCGTGGTCAGCATGTCGCTCGTTGGTACGTAGTCAGCGTTTGAGCATCCAGGAGGTCGGCCGAGTTGTAGGATGCAAATTTGATCTTTGTCCAATATGTTACGCCGATCCCAACTGATATACCAATTGTGTAGGCGGGAGAAGACAAGGAAGAAAGTAGACGAAACGGAACTGAGATCGGTTTCCAAAAAGAAGAGTGAATGAATGACGTACGATCGTACCCTATGATACAAAGCCCCAACTCGACGTCTCACATCCGTTTCGCTGAGTCAAACTCACGACTATAGCTGCGTTCGTTCAATCCAGGCAGTCGATACCAGCGCTGTGTGGGACTCGAGTGTGATCGTGGGTGTTGGACGTTTTCTGCGCCCCTGGTCAGCCTCGCTTGCGATATCGCGCTGGTTTGTGCGGTTTGAAGAAAAAGCAAAGTCGGATGTTGGTTCCACTATGTCTTGGACAGACGCTGGTGTCATCGGAACAAACGGAGGAGATAGGGGAGGTGGAATCAGGTGGGTTTAGGAGGGCGATGTTGTATCTGGTACGACGGAGAAGAAGGTGAGGGCAGCCGTGAGATCGTGTGAGACGCCGACGAGGAGTGCAGACAAGATAGGTCGCCTTGTACGCTTGAATGTCTGGATTCAACTGTTGCGCGCAATCAAACAGAGATGTGATTGTCACATGGGGCAATTAGAAAGCGTCTAAAAAAGTGCATTTGAGTGCCATGCATAGATACAAAAAGAAGCGTACGGGGATATACGACATTGAGACTCGATCCTCATGCCACAGACACGTTGTCATGTGCTGCGGAGGCAACGCCGACTTGAAATCATCAGGATCTCGACTATCTCGACTATTGATATCCTGTCCTTCATCAACCAGGTTGTCGTGGAAATAATCCATACCGCTCACTGACCCCCATACAAGCCTCACCAACGCCATTTTCTCCACGACATTCTCTGCTGGTAGTTCGAACGGTCGCGCAGCAGACGAGAAGGATGAATGGGGTGGGTTTTGTCCGGGAGTGCTTTGTTGATGGGTTGCGGAAGTGAGGTAGCATATCCACTCGAGTGATGTGATATTTTTTTCGCGTGGAAGAACAGATACAATGGTAGAACTTGAGCGCAGGTTCTAGAGATGCGCAAGGCCGTTCGACGTGCTGAATCGGAGCTCGCGGAGTTGCCGTCAGTCCTCCAGACGGCTCTCCCCCTATCCTCTTGCATTATTGGCGACGGAACGTAAACGGTCGGATCTTGCGCTCAATCGCGACATTACTTTTATTGGATCCCAAGGTAAGTGGCGCTTTATCGGTCTGGCATCGTGTTCGAGGAATAAACGTGATGACCCCTTCACGATGTGTAGTACGGATCCTTCGAAGGTTTTCTTTTTTCTCCATTTCCGGCGCGCCTCTCAGCTACAGATGAGCATACCCACCCTCATTCGCAGGGCTACGCGCATCATCTTTAGCACGATGATATAGCAGCCGAAACTCGCTCTTCAATCCCAAACATCCATTCCGGTCAATTGACCTGTTACTCTTTTCCTCCTTCTATCAATCCGGAGTGATCTCTCTTTCACTGACCCGCTTATATGTAAGGTAAATGTCGCGAGTCGACATCATCAAACTGATGCTAGATGCGAATGGCATACGTCCAACGCTGCTCATCCTAAACCTCGGGGGCATAGCGCCACTCATATTGCCTACGCCAACTCTGTATCGCCATGCCCAAAGTTCGTTTATAATCTTCCTCTGATATTGTTGGCTACTCTGTCTGCCCGTTCTTCAACATTATGTCTGCATGTGTATCCCAGGTCCACGTCCCAGCTCTACTGGTCCTCTACCAGCTTCGGATATCGCACTAGTCCCGCCGTATTTGCTAGCGAGTGGGTGAAAAACGAACTTCAGAATTCTACCCTAGTGTTAGCGCCGCGCGTAGCTGTTGTCCTTTCGACCACTGTGTACTCTTCTGTTGAACGTCAGGTGCGCTTTCCGTGCCGTATTCGCTTCTTACTTGATCGTACTGGTACACATTCCTGCGAGGTTGGTATACATCCCCCGCCACGACCCCGACCACAGCCAGGACATCCGAGTCAGGCTGAAGACGACCTTCCTGTCTCCTCGATACGTGCAATTAGGCGCGGATACTTCCCTGCCGTACAGTAGGAACGTTCCATATCCATCCAAATCTCCGACCAGCAGTTCCGCGTCCGTGTTACAGTTCTGTTTGGGTTGCGAGCAAAGTTGGTGCCCGCTCTCCGAGTTTCAAGGACGTTACCGAAATGTTACAATCTCTCTGGCTTTGTTGTGATCCTGTGTTCAAACCCAATATTTCTGACAGTATGAGTACACCACTACATGGACCTATGGGTTGATGCCGCGCGTGGTGAGAACGGGCCAGCTGTCAAATGCCTGCGCTCATGCCTGCGCAGCTTGTGGTCGTGACGTTCACCCATTTTTTGCGTGTTACGAGGCTTCGGTCGTATCGTATGCGCTATTGTAGCCCTGGAAGAATGTGAACGGCTTCCACAGAGGCCCTGCTGTGTTGTGTAAATCTTTGCGGCGTAGAACGAAATCGCACGTGCGGAGTGGAGACACCTACAATATTGTTCGGCGTCAGGAGATACATGATACATGCATTGAACTCGGAAGACGAGGCATATGTAAAAATAAATCAGTATGCGAACCACCGTTCAAAGTAGTGCCGCTCTCTACTCCTTAGCGGTAGTGTTCGTCCCCTGTTTATACCTAAATTCCTCCTTCAAACCTGCCAGTGATGTGTACTATCTCCCAACTGTTCGAGTCGAGTGGCCTCCAATTCGTTGCCGCCCCCTTCCGCGACCTGATCCTGCCCCGGAGCGACACCCGCGAATGCAATTACAAGCATAGGTATGTTTTGACTCGCAATGGGTTGCGACAAGGCGCCGAATCCGGTGTCAACACCATGCAAGCCACTGGCATGGTCATACAGCTCTCGCACGCTGATGATGAACCGAGGCATCACAGGGCATAGTGTTATACAAGAAGTCATAGTCAGGAAGAGCGTCCAAGTGAGGTTTCCTGTGGTCCTGATTTCGACTAGATAGGAAACATTGAAAAACACATTGCTAGCAGTTCAGAAGAAAAAAACCGTGTAGTTAGTTTGTCTGCAAATACTCGACAGCAAGATGGGTTGGAGAGCATGATAGTGATAAATGGAAACGAGAAAGAGTGAGGAACCGACACTTACACAAGGAAATAAATAATGCCATCCCTCACGAGTCGTTGCATGTACCGGTTAGGCTGCCACCGCTTTGTTGCCTTGTACATGTTAACCGACTCCTTCAATGTTCGAGTAACAGCAAGGATAAAAAGCGCGGCACCCAGAACGAATCGTGGGACTGCACTGAACACCTCAGCAATGAATGGTGTGTTGGTCGATGTGGCATCGCAAAAGGATAAATCCACAACTTGGACAATTGCGACTGGGGGAAGGGCGACAGGAGATGTAGAGTGAGATTAGAGTGACACGTGAAGTTCATCCGGGACATACCTGAGAAATATTTACCGGTAATGTAGACCCCCTCCAAAACCAAGGTAACGATGATCTGCGGTACATAGATGAAGAGAAGGAGCCAAATGATCCTTTTGGATCGATTCCACATTGCATACACCCGCACGATCATGACTACTGTAATTCAATTACGGGCTGTGGCAATGGAAACGGGCAGAACAGTAACTCACAATCAGCAGCACCAAAAAATACAACGAATGCACAGTCAATTGCCCAAATGACCGCAGTGCCTTTGGGATATCCATGTCTCATACAAACAATGTAGAGGGCAAAAAATCGATCCACTTACACCTATGGAACCGTGCTCAATATAGTTCGCAATCATAATTCAATGCCTACATCTACTCGAAGATGATAATTAATGACAGACTTCAGACAAGGTGGAAGACAGACACACTTACTTCGACAGGTCCAGGCATAAAGGAAGTACCCGCTGTGAATGCATCTGATCAGCTCCATCAGCCTCTAATTTAATTCTTAACACACTGAGTGCAGTAAGACTTGAGCATGGATTGACAGTTATCTATGTTCACTAGTATGCATCATAGTAACAATCGACCTACATAGTCCAAGAGAGACCGATATAGCGGACCTACAGAAATGTCAATTGGGAATACGTGCAATGGAGTGGACCCAGAGCCTTTATACATACTAGAACAAAGACTGTTGAGACCCATGTCCAGGGTCGGCACTGTGGAATTGTCAGGAGCCTAGTTCTCACTCAATGATTGTTGCCTCGTTACCCAAATATAGTGTATCTTTTTGGTATTCTCAGTCAACAAATTTATGTGGAAAGTGAAATAACATGCCTCTCTCGAAAGGGTGAGCACTACAGTAAGTATAATTTCAGAATGAAACAGATAGCGTGCACCGATCATCACATCACTCACGATAATCATATACAACAGCAGTGACAATAACAACTATCCCGATCTATAAGATTAATCATTGACCAAAATGAGAAAACATACGGCATGTATAATTATTCGTCTGGAGAACCTCCAGGGCAGACTGTATGTCGGAGGACATGGAAGTTGCAAAAGATTGAGAGTCGATAGGAGGGAGGGATTTGGTCTTGGGTTCCCCTGATAGTCATATCTTGGAGGGGCGGTGATGAAAGGCGGTGCAATCCGTGCTGCCGCACGGAGCACAAGGTCGTCGTAAATACAGCACAGGATCGAAAGAGATTGAGTTTTAATTTGGAATCATGAGCCTATCCATACTAGTATCACCTCTTGGTTGCCTTGAGCTTCCGAACCAAGGAAAACCTATAAGCTACTTTTCTACCATCACGGTTCCTTCCATCTTGTGGCACTACTACGGATCAAAAACGCCATAGGGGTGTGCTTTATCGCCCGTTTGAATATCAACCCTCAGCAGCACTCTTTCCATGTCGAGGTACTTAAGAGTGGCATCACAGTATATGTTGGCTACCGTGTCACACTTTAGCTCGGCTATATGTATTCAATTAGTTATGCTGACCTCGCCCACGAGGTGTCATTTCATTGTAGAATTCCTTCAGGGCGATGACCTACTTTTAAATTGGGATTGATGTACCGATAAGAGGAATCTAACGATGACGAGAACCCGCAGTGCCTCCCCGCGATCACTCCCAAGGTATCTTTGTGGGGGGGCTGTGTCGTAACCTGTACCAGTACCAGTGGATGCTTGCGCACATATGGGTTATCCTCCGAGTCGAGGGCCGGATAGATACCGAACGCAGGAGGACAGTGTGCAGCAGTTTGGGTAAGGAGCCTCAAAGCCTCTCTCTCTCGGGTCCCTCTCCACATCGGTATCTTTCAATTATCTAGTTACCGAGGAATGGAGCCCTTTAGTTCGTACACATGGTCACATTTACTTAACACATGCTCCATTTCCTTTTCTGATGCCAACGATAAATCTGACGCCGCACCGCACATACACACCCTCCTCGTCGAGAACGAGCTCGATCCTCCTTTGACGTACCCTTCATCCCTCTTCAGCGGTAGACTGGCGGTCGGGTCTGGAATGGGTCAAGTAAGGACCGGGGAGGGCAAATTGAGTTGTGGGAGTTGGCGTATGGCATTCGTGGTTCATCAATCTATCTTGATTATATTCCTCGTCGGGATTGATGGTACCTCATAGATGGGCTGGGTCCCAGACTAGTCGATCAGCTTTCCTGTGATCATACCCCAGCGCTGTTGATCGCTCCCGTGCCTGAAATCGGGACGGATCAAAAGGACATATAGTACGTCGTCTGTGGTCTCATCTGTTAGCATTCTGGAGGCAGGACCACGCAGTGAGAATAGTATTTGTGTTTGTCTGAGCTCTGTCAAACACGCAGTGAAGAGAATACATGGCGGAGTATGTAAGCCTAATAATGAGCAGGGGAAGCTGTGATTTCCAACATCATACATATGAGGGACGGATTATCCCGTCGTAGGCACTCTTCAGGCCTTGAGGGCTGAGGCAAGAGGGCGCGGGAAAGGTTACCCTGGCATCTGGGAAACTGGTCTGTGAGGCGCTTGGATACATCTGACAGGATGGTGTAGCAGGGTGCATTAGCGTTCCAGCTGTACTCGCGAGACGCAGACCATCCGGTCAATAGACGGTGCAGTGAAAACGAAATGGGGAGCGCACCCGCAGCCCATCCGAAACGTATGCAGAGGTCAGAACAACAACAGCTACGCCGTACGCTCAATACTAGGGTAGAACATGCGCTTTTCACTCACTGAAAACGAATATGGTATGACTTTATAAGCAATCAACTGATCGATGTACTGTATCCAAAGCTGGTAGGGTTAGTCGGGTGCGTTCGTGTTCGTGAGTTGAAATTTATAGTTTATCAGGCTGTAGACAATCCATATTGTTTCATCACAAGAGTCAATGAATCGATTTAGTCCGAAACGGACAGCAATATTCGATCTCTGGGCAGACCTAGGCACTGTTTTCCTGCCGCGTGCACGTGGGAGCAGACTTTACCTTGCCATAGATGTAGGAACGTACTGCACTCCAAATCCACACCAATGCTTCTTCGTCGGTCACGAGCCAAAGTGGTGATCGCCCGTCGAGTTTGGATGTCACCGAACATACAAAGGCCACAAAGTCACCATAAGCTATATAATTTGCTATGCATCAGAGCAACAATAGACTTACACAGCCCAAGACAGACTAAGATAGCGGATCTAGAAGACCGTCAATTCGGAACATGTGTCACCTAAGTGCCAGAACAAAGACCGGTCGACTTGAATCGAACCATCTCCTCACCTCCTTCACCCAATACTTTAGGAACGTACGGAGTCGGCGGAGGGTGGACCGATGGGCGAGATCATTTTCATAGGGATGGGGTTCGGCAAGGATGGGGAAGAAACGTGGATGGAAGTGTTTTGAAGGAATGGCATGGACATGATAATGGTGATGTCGTTCAAATGGCGAACTACGAGGATGGAGACGAATGCTCAGGGACGGCGTCACGGCGGAGAGTATCAGGCATTCTCGTCGTCCGTCGCTGATAGCGACATCGTTCTCGATGTGGTCAGCATGTCGCTGGTGCGGTGATACGGGCGAGGCATGCGACAGGGCCTCGAGCAGTCGGGAGGTCAACATGCAATGGTCATTGGCCAACGTTAACGTTGTACAGCTTGAAGGTGTGAAGAACAGTGAAGGAGCCTGCGTCACGTGATAGCTGGCCATCGTGAAATTTTGGTTCCAAGCAGGCTCAAGCCCAATTTTATTCCTGGATCCCTGCATCCTATTAAACTTGTTTATGCGGGGTATACTATCCGTTGCCTTTTCGTGTTGTGTAATGCATCGTGCTCGAAGAACCTAATGGAAGTCGCAGACGAACTAAGCACATGCTGACAGTCGCCTTTTCCTCGTCCTTCGAGAGCTCTCGTGATCAAGTCGTGGCATCCTTGTGTTCTTTCGTGAGTAACACTCGTTTCCAGCTTCTCTGTACCATGTGGCCGCATACTTAGGAAAAAAAAGGAACCTCCGGCGTTTCGTTACAATCATCACTTATAGCTTCTGCACCTTATGTTCTAGGTACATCGAATCACGATACTTGCTCTCAGGCTAGCCAGCGTCAGCGGGGAAGACCCTTCCCGGCATTATTGCAGATACCAATGCTGACTCAAATCTCAACCGATTCAAGACTTCCGTTGGCGTGCGTCCACTAGTGAACTGGTTGGCCTCATCCTTTCTTTTTATATGTAACATTTTCCCAGAAGATCCGTTCGGTCTGTCTGTTTCTCGGCTCCTGCCATCTCCTGCAAGTAGCCCAAGTGATCCACTTCTCCCAACTTCCCACAAACATCAAGAATTTCCTTGTCACCGATGTTTACGGCCGTAGTACACAAAACACTTAGGGTCAGGCATAGATCCAATCCATCTACGATGGACTCGCACAGAATTCGCCGCTTTACGTCGCCTTTGTCTTCTTTGTTACGGTATGCTTGGTCCCGATCCGTGGTATGCAGCGTTTGGCTCTACGAACCCCTCACTTCATTTTATCTCATTGGCCAACGCAACGTCAGTGATGGCCGGATCTTGTGATGACCCGCAACATCACCTTTATTGGATCCAAGGGTGAGTGGCACTTTATCAGTCTGATGTCAGATCCGAGGATTGGGATTAAGGACATTGAATGATGTTACGCATCTCTCGAACTTTTTTTTTCTTTTTCCTCGCTCAAACAGTCCAGAGTTGTCTCACCTTGACTCGACCAGCTTATACGTGAGGGAAATGTCATGAGTCTCAGGAATCATGATCCCCGGGCCATGTGAAGAGTCTCAGATCCGTTCAGTTCGACTCCAGAAAATCGACGCATGGACACGGAGGACATACGTCCAAGAAAATATAACGCCGCTTGTCCTGAGCCCCAATATATATCGTCCGCGAGAGCGCTACCTAAATCGCCCACCACACGGCTATATCCATCCTCCGAGACTATTGGCAAGACCTGTCGTCACGTTTCTCCACATTTTTCGCGAAATGGAGAGCATATTTGTGGAGTACCCGCAGAGTATGCAAAGGCCAATGGGACGTCATCTACGTCGGATGCTGATCACCAGTGTAGAATTCCGACATCGAATTTTCGCTCTCTGGCAAGGACATACAACGAGATTTTCAGCGATTGACTGATTGATGTGCTGTGTCCACTCCAAGGCAGACTAAGTCGGAGGACATGGCAGGCACGAGAGTGCAGGCTGAGCAGCAATGTATGACAGTTTAACGATAATGAAAGATTGAGAGTCGATGGTAGGGAGGTTGCGAGTGGTTCGCTCTCGTGTTCCCCCCACTGTTATATCTTCCCTCCGGCGTATCAAGTATTTGGTTCAAGACTGGTTTGGAATGTATTATGTCTGA
Source organism: Exsudoporus frostii (assembly GCA_038089735.1). Taxonomy (NCBI): domain Eukaryota; kingdom Fungi; phylum Basidiomycota; class Agaricomycetes; order Boletales; family Boletaceae; genus Exsudoporus; species Exsudoporus frostii. The sequence continues at coordinate 11,137 of JBBPLK010000023.1, forward strand.
TCCTCCATCGCCTGAGAAACACGCAATACCATGACAGGATGGAGGGGTGGTGATGGAAGGCGGTGCGAGAGGTCGTTCTCTGCCGCACAGTGAACAGAGGTTTACAGGCATCAGATTAAATCGTATTTTGAATTGGGGATGATGATGATATGTTATCACCTCTGGTTGTGAAGTTGAAACTGAAACGAAAGAAAATCTGTGCACAGCAACACAATTCGCAATGCCTGAAAACATTCCGCCTCACCTCGGGCTTCCTTGGAGAGGGGGCTGCGAAAATGATGCAGAGTATTACGGTTGCTTCATCGAACAGTGATGATCAAGGAGTGTGTTGTGGCGTTGAGTGGGCCAAGATCCTGCTTCAGATGTATCATTAGACTGCGATGGGCCAACTCAGGATGAGATTATCGAGACGCTGCCATGCGCCAAGCTTCAAGCCTCGTACACGATGCACAACAACCTCTCTCCCGACTCGCAATGCCGCTACCGGTGAGAACAACCCTCTGCCCTTCCCCGTACCACCATATGTTGGTACACCACACCTCTGCATCATTGCTAACTATCAAAGGGTCGAGTGTTTCGCATCCCGCTCCACGTGCGTCTTTTCTCTTCGCCGGTACTGAGAATACAGCACCCGACGTTCGGACACCGACTGTACTTGCACCATGCACTGTCAGAAGTCTACCATAAGTTGGTCCATAACGATGATCCGCGCACTAAGGAAGGGAACAGATCTGAGTGAGGGGCGGAATTAATGGATGCTTCTGTAGCTGGCAGTACCAGAAACGATGGAAACCCGCAGGGCCCCAGGATGATTGTTTCAGCTGTGCCGTGTGCAGTTCCCGAAACGTTGATTGAACCAACCGATGAGATCAACTGCGCCCACGAATAGAAGAGACACTGGGTTGCGACGATGTCCATGATCTTTTCCCAATCGAAACAGCTGGATCATTCGTGGATACACCGCTCGGCTCGTAACACAAAGCATATACGCATGTGTTTCAGGATGGGCATCTGAGCCACCTGCCGAAGGATTATGCTCTACCTGGGAAAGATGGGGCGACGCAGGTATCGATGCAGTGCAATGAACAGATTGTACATAGTATCAATTAAGGGTGATCTGTCCCTGCGCACACGCCCCGTCAGAGGTCAGATTACGCAGAACGCCAGGATGGGGACGTACATTGTTTGGAAATGCCTTCTGTAATGTTCATACTACTGATAAAGGGAGAGTCCATCAGCACACATGACACCGTTCCATAATTCGTACTCACGTGTTCCGCAGGCAGCCTCCACAGACATCGACCAAGTGCCCCGATCAGCGATCCTCTCCCGCTTGTTTAGGTCGAAGTAAACTCCCCCCGGCCCACACGTCAATGGAGCTGGAGATCCAGGGGAGACGGTTGATGTCTCAGACCAGCTTTCACGCGCGGGCCATTTAGGAGCTGGCGGATTCGGCGGAGGGCAGACGGATGGCGAGTCTATTTTCATAGGGACAGGATTGCCCCGGCACCGTAGCAGAGATGAATGTGCAACCAATATTATCCTTTGGTGTGCGTCTACTACCGAACTGCTTAGCCTCGTCCTCCAGTCCGTAGAGGGCGGCGTGTGTGTCAGGTGTAATCACCATATCAACTACCAGTCGTTCAGGGACAACCTAGAAGGCAAAGATGAAAATCAACCACAACAAAACAGGAACCAGCATGAGATCGGAATACCAGATAGAAAACAAATGAATGAATGATGTACGATCATATTCGTACACAATTCCGATGTCGGCACCGTCGAGCGAAACTCATATCAACACGCTCGCTCATTCGTCCAAGGGTAAAGTCCACCTTAGATGCACGAGTCGGGGGTGGGGACTTGGCATGTTCTGCGCCCCTGGTCAAGAGGCAGTTAGAAAGGGTTTGAAAAAAAAAAGCGTTTGAGTGCCATAGGGATGCACAAGGAAGAGGCGTACGACACTGAGATTGAGGAGACCGAATCCTCATGCAGACGCATCCACGGTATGCCGTGCCCGTGACACCGACTTGAAATACTCGATCTCGTGTGTCTCATCTATCCTGTCCTTCAACAAAGTTGTCGTGAAAACAATCCATACTGCTCCAGGACGCGATACGTACTTTCGAACTGGTGCCATTTCTGACTTTCTCCGGTAGTCCAAACGATGGCGGCACGGACAAGAGAATGTATTATGAAAAATTCAAGTTAGAGGCCATTTGAAAGAGTTTCGGTACAATGTAGAAGCGCAGGTTCCAGAGATGGGTGAGACTGTCAGAGCTCGTGACCGTGCGCACTGCGGACTCGTTGCCGTCAGTCTTCCAGCAGCATCTCCGAGGCTCTACCGTGAACCCCATCAGCACCCATCCTCTCGCATCATTGGCGACAGAACGTCGACAATCCGGTCCTTTCATTGAATCCAAGGTGGCGCTTTATCGGTCTGGTGCGATCGCCGGGTTCAAGGATTGGGGTTAACTTTGACCCTTGACAATGTTACGCATCACTCAAAGTTTTTCGTTTCCTTTTTATATCTCTTCGTTTTCTTGCTACGCGCTTCTCTTAGCTACAGATGAACATACCCACTTTCATTCGGAATGCTACGCAGATCGCCTTCAGCACCATGACGTAGCACACCCGCTGAAACTCACTCTTCGATCTCGAATAGGTGGTGCATCTTCCCTGTTCTGGTCAACCTGTTACTCTTTTCCTTCTCCTAGCAGTTTGGAGTGAACTCTCTTCGTACTGGCACGCTGAAACTCCAACGCTGCTGGTCCTCGACCCCCGGTAAATAGTGGGTGCGACAGCACCACCTAGATTACCCATACCAACCCTGTGTCGTCAAGCCCAAAGTTCGTTTATATTCTTCGAGCGACATTGTTAGCTAATCCTGTCGGCGCATTGTTTCTGCATGCTGTATCTTAGGCCCATTTCTCAGCTGTACTGGTCCTAGAATGTCACCATAAATCCCAAAACGTACAGAAAGTTGGACCCCTGATGTTGCGTTCGGGATCTTAGTCTGAGTCACATATCATACCCACCTCTTCATCCAAGGCAACGAGGCCGTTGCGTTGACTCCCGTGATGAAACGATATGGGTTTTCTTCAGCTGACTCCCCCGTGATAAATCTCAACTCACGAACACGAACGCAACTCCTCTGGCTTCGGATATCGTACGTCATTCACTCGATTGGTCAGTCTCACCGTATTTCCTTTCGAGTGAGTGAAATATGCACCTCAGAATTCTACCCTGGCGTTGATTGCCCCGCGTAACTGTTTTCCTTTAGACCATTGCGTACTCTTCAGGTGAACTTCAGGTGCGCATTCCATGTCGTATTCGCCTCTTATTTGATCCCACTGGCATACATTCTTACCAGGCTGGTGCAGGTACTGTGTCCTCTCCCACCACGACGCCAGCCTCCATAGGCAGGGACTTCCGAGTTGGGCATCAATATCCGATGCTGAAGAAGACCCTGCCTTTTCCTCTGTGCCTGCACTTGAGAGCAAACATTACCTTGCTGGAGCGGGGGGAACGTACCACACTCATCCAAATCCCAAATCAGTCTATGTTACGGTCCTGTTAGGGTTGCGAGCCAATGTGGTCCCCGTTTTTGTAGTTGCACAGATGTTACTGGGCGTGCTGGTTTCAACAAACGCCCTGCGTTTCAGCTGAAACTCTTTCAGCACAGAACCAAATCGCACATACGGAGTGGAGACAACCTCTATATTGTACAACATCGGGATGTGCAAATAAATTCAGTTCAACAAGAGAGGCATATGCATAAGAAAAATAAATATTTGATCGGACACCATTCAAAGCACCGCCATTCCCCGCTATTCATCAATTCCTCAGCGCTAGCGTTTGTCCCCCGTTTCTACATATTCCTCCTTCAAACCTGATCCGTATCATCTCCCCAAGGTTCGAGTCGAATCGTCTCCGATTCGTTTGTGTCCCCATCCATGGCTTGATCTTGCCCCGGGGCGACATCCGCGAATGCAATTGCAGAGACAGGCGCATTTTGATTCGCAATGGGTTGCGACAACACACCGAATCCGGTGTCATCTCCCTGCCAGCCGCGACGAAGCTCGAGGTCATACAGCTCTCGCACGCTGATGATGAACCGAGGCATCATGGGGCACACCATGACGGCAGTTAACATGGCTTCGTAGAGCCAGCCGTTGTTTCCTGTAGGCCAGAAATCGACAACAAAAGAGATATTGAAAAACATGTTCCTAGTAGTTCAGAAGAAGACAAACGAGTGGTTAGTTTGTCTGCAAATACTCTCGAGTAAGGTGGGTGGGAGAACGTGACGGTGACGAATGGAAACAGGAGTGTGCGGAACTGAGACATACACAAGGAAATATAGAATGCCATCTCTCACAAGTCGTTGCATGTACCGATTAGGCTGCCACTGCTTTGTCGCTTTGTACATGTTAACTGACTGCTTCAATGTTTGAGTGATAGCCAGAATCAGAAGTATAGCACTGAGAATAAATCGTGGGATCTCCTCATACACGCCAAACATCGATGCTGTGTTGCTCAATGAGTTGTTGCAAAAAGCAAAATCCGCAACGTGGATAGTTTCGACTGGGAGAAGTGTGGCAGGAAATGAAGGACGAGCCGGATGAGATTGGAGTGACACATGAAGTTTATCCATGACATACCTGAAAGATATATACCGGTACTGTAGATCACTGTAAAAGCAAAGCCAACAATGACCTGCGGCACAAAAACGAACAGAAGGGGATAAAGGATCCTTTTGGATCGATTCCACATCGCATACACTCGCAGAATCATGACTACTATAATTTACAGTCAGTGGCAATGGAAATAGACAAGATGGTAACTCACGATCAGCACCATTCACAAATATTAGAAGTGCCCACTGAATTATCAAATTCATTGCAGTGCCTTTGGGGTATCCATGTCTCGTAGAAACATTGTAGAAGGGAGGCAGTAAATCAATCTACTTACACCTATGGAATTGTGATCAATATAGATTTTCATCGCAATTCAAGTGCATACATCTATTGGATGATGATCATTAATCACAGACCTGAGACGAGGCGGAAAACAGAAACACTGACTTGAACAGGTCCAGGGACAAAGGTAGTGCCAACTGCGAACGCATCTGATCAGCTCAATTAACTTTCAATTTTATTCTGAACATACAGAATGCACTAAGACTGAAGCACGAATTGACCATTACCTATATTTGCTATGCATTATATATATAGCAAAAATTGACTTACATAGCCCAAGGAAGACCGAGATAGCGGACCTACAGAAATGTCAATTGGAAGGACCTGCAACGGAGGGGCCAAGAGACATACGAGAACAAATATTGTTGAAACCCAGGTCCAAGGTCGGCACTATGGGATTGTCAGGGGCCGCCTAGCACCTGCTTAATAACTGTTGCTTTGTTACCCAAACGTAGTGTACCTTTGAGTATTCTCCGAGTCAGTCAACAAATAAAATGTGGAGAGCAAAATAACATACCTCTCTTGAAAAGGTGAGGACTGCAGTGGCAGGATTGCAATGGTCACTTCAGAACGGGACGGATAGCGTGCACCCAAGTATCACCCACCATAATCGTAGATGACAGCAGTGATAGCAACGACTGCATTGGTCTATAAGCTTAATCACTGAACAAAATGAGCGAACATTACGGGATACATAATTGTTCAGCTGTAGAAACTCCAACACAGATTGCAAGTTAGAGGGCATGGTAGGTATAAGACCACAGAAATGTATGACGGTTCGGCGACAAATCGATGGGAGGGAAGTTACCAGTGGTTTGGTCTTGGGTTCCCCTGACAGCTATATCTTCTGACCGGCGTATTAAATATTTGCTTCAAGACAGGTTTGGAAACGAGTGATATCTGATCCTCCAACGTCCGACAAACATGCAATACAGCCTGATGGGAGGGGTGGTGACGAAAGGCAGTGCGAGTGGTCGTTCTTTTCCACAGTGAACAGATTGAATCGTGTTGGGATTATGGTCATATCCGCCGGCGATCATCTTTGGTTGCCTTGAAGCTGTGGAACGAAAGAAATCTCTCGGTTGGGCCTGAAAACATCCTGCCACAGCCCCAAGCTTCCTTAGAGGGGGGGGCTGCGAAAGCGGGGATTTACTGTTGCTTCTTCTAACGGTGATGAACAAGGAGTGTGTCATGGCGTTGAGTGGGCCAAGATCCTGCTTCAGATAGCATCATTGGCCCGCGTTGGCTCAAGTCGGGATGACAGATTATCGGAACACAGCCAGTTACGCTGAGTCTCGCCCACAGCAAGCATTGCTCTCCAGACTTGAAACGTCTGAAAACATCAGCCTCACGTACCACCCACGTATGTATACCACACCTCTGCCTCATCGTCAACTATTCAAGCGTGGAGCGTCTCGTATCCCGTTCCGCGCGAGTCTGTTTCTCATCGCCATTACTGAGGGATAAATCCCCCGATCTTCGGACGCCGTGATTGCACCCATCAAATCATGTTTCATTTTTTTATCCGACTATCGCGACCACCCTCTTCTGCCTCAGAGGTGGCGCAATTGTTCGCACTCCCACCCTCATTGGTAAATCTTCGCGGACATGATTCGCACCACACGTAGCACACACATACCCTCCTCGTCGAAGACGGCCGCGTCCGCGGCTTCCCCTCCAGCGGTATGGTCGGAGGATGGGTCTTGGATGGAGTCTTGAGCAGCGTGTAAATACAGAAATGGATCGGAAATCGAACACGTCAGGATGTGTCCCACTGACGATGGAATGTAAGCCCGGCTTCTCCCTCTCATGAATGTCCGCTCGGCCACCCTCTTGCAATGGGATACATTGTCACCGTCACGAGGGCAGAGTGCGTTTTACAATTCCGCTCACAGGACGTAAAATGGGGTCTGTGGTCCGGGCAAGACGTAAATCAGTGATTGCAGGAAGTATTTATATCTGGCCAGCTCGTCAGCGTAGATGGTCCGGCCAACATAATGAGGGATGTCAGCGCACCCGTAAGTTGTCAATGCACTGCGAGAGTTCGTGAACCAGCTATCGATCTTGCTTGTTCGTCGGAATATAGAAATGTGGAGCTTCCAAGCTTCCAAATTGCCTTGGGAGGGAAAAACTACCACACTGGCCTGAATACCGCATCGTGGGGACCCGCCTCGAACGCCTCAGGATAGTAAGTATTTGAGAGTGATCTCGCCGTCTCTGCGGTACAGTTTATCCCGCGGGAACTTGTCGTTAGCCTCTGAATGTATTGCTGAATCCTGATGTCAACGAAGCGTGTGTGTGAGGACAACCATTCGAACACCGAAGAGGAAGTACACGTCTGCGACATCCGCCCGTGTCCGACGTCCATAGCCACGAACGCGAGCTGTGGCAGGAAGGCTTATTCCTCGGGACCATGTGCGCTCCCTGCTGGTGAACGTCCTGGGATGCGTGATATATTGCGAGTGGGAATAATGTAGATTGTGTGCTCGTCGCGAACCGAGTGCTGCAGCCAGGACAAGGCGAGAACTCAGAAGTCCTCGGGTGAGTACTTTTTGCCAACGGGGGAAGGATTCGTCGACGTCGAATGCTGGCCTAGCTGGTTGTCGCAACGAGATCAGCGATAATAACAGCCAAAGACATGAGGCACCTGCCACCCATTATGATATTGAGAAGAAGGAAACGCGTTTGTCAGGTAACTGTGCGCACCACCAGTAGAATCGAAACACCTCGTTTTTTCATTCTTCCAACCCTACGACTGTGTACCATCGGTGAGGATGTCGTCGACGAATACCGGTGTGTAGCAGTTTTGAATAGTGATTGCGCGATGTTGAGAATTCAGCCTGGTAAGAGGATAGTCTGTGGGGTTCGCGAGGGAGGCGCAAGCGTGTGGGATGCAGAGATTCATGAAAAGGCCATCGACGTGGAGGCCAGAAAGACAGTGTATGCCGCCGACGTCTCCTCAGACTCGATCAGGTTCGCCACCGGCACCAGAATCGAAGCAAGTGTCTGGAGCATCACAAGTGGGGAGAGACTCGTTGGCCCGCTGAAACATAACAAACTGGTTACGGGAATCCAATTTTCGTCGAGTGACGACCACATCGCCACCACCTGCCATGGTGGCTCGATTCGCATCTTTGACAGTTACAACGGCGACGAGGTCTTCACCATCACGACTATCTCACCCACGACATGCCCCGGAAACATTCCATTAGCGTGGTCCCATGACGCTCGCTAGATTTTTGCCACATTAAAATCAGGTCATTCACTGTGTCAACGAGGTCTCAGGTTGCCGAATCACCCATTCTCGATGGTGGTTTTCACAAGTCTATTGCTCTCGCACCGAATAGCGAGTTTGTTGTTACCTATGCAGACCCCTCCATCTTGTTCCTAGACACGTCGACTCTCTCACATTGTCCCTGCCATCGACCACGGGAAAGGTATATTTTCGACTACCATGTCTCCGGATGGTAGCTATCTAGCGACTGCACGAAAATCAATGTACACAACCTCGGCAGCATTCTCTCGCACTCGTATGGTCCTTTCCATATAAGTATTTGTCCATTGACCTTGTTGGCATGGTCCATTCTGTCTTTCCATTGACATACTGTATTAGGCATCTATGCATGGGGAACAACGACCAAACGAGCTCCCTTCGACCCCGGATGGCCATGACCACAAACCACTTGGCTCCAACCCAGTACGTGTTTGTCATTTTGTGCCAAAACGAGTTATGCTAAGTTGGTCATTCCACTTGTACTCCAGGAAAGCCTGGGGACTCCAGCCTACTCAAGTCCGAGACGCGTAACGAAGATGACTGTGGCGATCTCCATACATGCGTTCTCTTCCCCTCGAAGCCAGTTCTCAGGATCACATAGGCTCCGGTGCCGACGAACACGCCCACTGCTCATTTCGACTACAATGAGGTTAGTCATCACTGCGTTCTCCTCATCCCATTGTGTTGACCCTGCTGGAGTCACCGTCCCCAGTGTCCTCCGTCCATTCTCGTGAGGACAAGGTACCGCCGCCACCTGGCACATCCCCTGCTGTACCACAGCCGTCGGATGCTCTGCCGGCCACGTCCCCTCCAGAGAGGTATCCAGAGGAACTTCACGACATTGTCGAGTCATCTCAAGCCATTCCAATGTTCAAAAAGTGGCTACAGATGAGGATCAGGAAGAGGAACGAGACGGTATTACACGCGCCCGATCGAGTTCACAGAAAATCGCATCAGGCTGCCGATCATCAATCTCGTTCCCAGTCACCAGCAAGGGTGGAAGATTCAGATGTGGGACCTTCAAGGATGGCTCCAAATAAACGGGTGCCGGTGAGTGCACTTCCTTGATAGACAATCGGATGCGGTGTGTCCAACATATCATCTTAGCGAATGGTCGCAACATCTTTCGAAGCACCACAGGTCTGTTGCTTCTTCACTGTCTATACAATCACCCATAACACTGTTACAGCCTAAATCGTCTCCCAAGACTGATGATCTCGGCCATCCAAAAAAAAGATGTGTCTGGTAGTAAACAAAGTCATGCAGATCCAACGGGAGCAGGCCCGGTGCGTTGTTTCCGGTTATTATGAACCATGTCATGACACCTCGTTCCTATTAGGCACAACCTGTAGATGATGCATCCCATCCTCCCGCCGGGAGGGTCCATCTAACGGTGCGCGAACTTTCCTCAAGCTGATGTCGTGAGACTCACGGTAGATCAGCGTCAGTGAGAATCGGGAAAGGCTACCCTTTCACTCATGTTCCCCGCGTGGTTGTTATGTTTGCGCTCAGGTACAGTCTACAGAAGACGAGATAAATTGATTCAACTGTGCTCAATCATGATTATGCAGACATTGACCATGCAGGCAATGCCAGGTATGTCGCCTCAGCACTATAGTAGTATATCTCCTGATAACCCCATTCATGGTTGAATATTGAACTCATTAGCGGTCATTGAGGTCTGTGCACGAACGTTGGGATTGGAAGAAGTGTCTTTTCGATTCGAGGGGCTGTTGTAGATTACATGAAGATGACGAGAGGGGGGTGTGCGTTAGCCTGATGTCGCATCCCTCCTTCCATGTTTTTCTTGTTCATCGCGAACACGTCGATAAGCTCATGCTTATCATGCCCTTCTCCGGTGTCGATGTCATTCCCAAAGGGCACGTTCACAATCTATTTCTCCACCTACAAGTACCTCACTCATGCCGTTTTCTGCGTGACGTTCTTCGCCGGTGGTTCGAATGATCTCGTCACAAACAAGAAAGATGAATGAGGTGAGTTTTGCGAGAGAGCGCTCTGTTGATGAGTTGCGAGAGTTGATAGCGTATCCGGCAGTCATAGGTGTATGGAAATGCACAAGGCGGTGGGTAGTGTTTGAATGCCAGTAAACCGTAGTGGAAAACACGAAAGCAAAAGATAAAGATAAAGATCAATGCGACATCTCGGCGGAGTCACAGGAGTCTCTCCGTCGATCTGCACGCCGGTGAAGATCTAACGTTATCAGGCACCTGTAGTCACGCCCCAAACGTCGGTTTGAAGGTGGTAGAATAGCCGTGAGGTCTTCAAGTTTCATGTTCACGTTTTAGTCACGGACTGACTTGTTTTGTCGTTACCCGAACAATCTGAATCGCTCAACTTACGAATGCAGAATGTCAATTTTGGTCTTGAAGTACAGTATCTATAATCGGGGAAATTTACTGTTACTCACTTACAAGAAAATACGAAATTTCGCCGAGGATGAAACTAATCCGTCGTCTGACAGGGAGTCACCTTGGGAGGGTAGGCACGTTCCGCGTACCGATTGAGCGACGATCTCGCAATTAATTGACAAATGGCTAAAACGTAAACATGAAACTCGAAGCTTTCACGGGTATTCTACCAACTTCGATACATCATGTTCAAACCGGCGTTTGGGCGTGACTGCGGCGGGTTCCTGATTTTTGCCGACGTGCAGGTTGACCGCGGAGGCACCTCAAGTTCCGGCTCCGCCAAGATGTTGTATTGATCTTCAAACTTCTTTGCGTTTCCCACTACGACTTTACTCGCGTTTAAGTAAATGCTCCCCGCCCCCTTGTGCCTCATTACGTTGGTTGTCCTTCGTCGCCGGCCCATCTACAAAGCGAAGTTCAAGTAACCGATCGGGATTACTCTAGATTCGGAGATTAGGCGGTCATGGGTATATGAAGATACATTAGACTTAAATTCATTAGCCTTTTTCTCGACTCGCGGCTTTCCGCATCCATCTCAGCGCACCGTCGAGGCATCGTACCCAGAATGTCTATCACCCCCAAGAACAGTCACGACGGGAGTCCTGTTGATAAAAATTCGCTCGAGGCCCAGGTCGAACAAGTTTACTCTGCAGACGATGACACACGCCCCGCACTCAGTCCCGAGGCCGAGAAACGACTTTGGCGCAAGGTCGATCTGCGGTTGATGCCAATTTTAAGTTTGATGTATCTACTTTGTTTCATGGACCGAGGTAGGTCAAACAGGTTCAGCTAGATCCCAAACTGAAACTCGGACCGATGTTTTGTTATCATTGTTACAATCGGACAGGCAATATTGGTATGTTGTTTTGCTCGTTGTTCGGCGTACTTGGTCTACTTCAGCAGACTCACTTTGTTCGGTGCAAGGAAACGCCAAACTCGATGGTCTCTTGACGCAGCTCGACCTCACTGGCAACAGGTACAGTATTGCCCTCGTGCGTCATTCCTTCCTCCTTGCATGGACACCTCTGTTAATTCAAGTTACAGACCATGTTTTTTATGGTGTGTACTCTGCGTTCGTCTTTAACCTCGCGCTTCAGCTCGTCTCTCTATAGTCGTATTGCGTGTTTGAATGTCCTGCCAAGTGAGTGCTGTGATGCTGAGATCACTTGCCAAGCTTATGCCGCCCTTCAGTCTGGTCTTGAAGGTGTTTCGTCCATCGAGGTAGATTAGTCCAAAGTAACGCACACCTATTGCTGATACACGCGGAACGTAAGATGGCTCCCAAGCATTATGGTGAGTTGGACACTTCGACCCTCTGATATTGGTTAGCTCATGACGTTCAGGTGTTGTGGGGTACTGTCATGTCCGTAGCCCTGTTATTCCATAAATCTGGCATGGTACTCACATCAGTTCCAGGACGTTGATGGGTCTCGTGAAAACGTAACGCGCGTTTACTATTCCCTTGCCTCGCGATTGACAAATGGGATACGCAGATACCCTCAATTGGTTGGTGTGCGGCTCTGTCTTGGCCTCGCCGAAGCTGGATTGTTCCCTGGTGTTGTATACTAGTGCGTTGCGAGCTGACGTATCATTCGAGAGCTGACGTAGGTCCTATAGCCTCACATTATGGTATCCACGATACATGCTTCAGTATCGTGTTGGTCTCTTCTTTGGGGCAGCAACAGTAGCAGGTGAAAACTATGGAGGTTTTGGAATGCCACCCAAATCTAAAACGCAATTTTAGGTGCATTTTCTGGCCTCCTTGCGTTTGGAATAGGATACATGGGGGGAGTAGGAAATCTAGAGGGTTGGTCGTGGATATTTGTGAGTTGGGTCCAACCGTCGTAGAGTATTGTTCTGATTGCCACTTTAACAGATTATTGAAGGACTGTTGACTGTGGTTATTGGGTTTATCGCTTTTTTCGGTGGGTTCAGAGCCCTTTGATCATTCAAGATTCTGTTTCGATACCTTTGTCAGTGATCGTCGATTTCCCATCGACTGCTACTTTCCTGACGCCGGAAGAACGTGCATATCTTATATGGAGGAAAAGTGTGTTGTCTCTATTCTTTGAGACGTGCATGGGCTGACGCATCACAGAATATGACAACTCGTCTGTTGGAGAGGAAGAGCATTTTGCCCTCCGTCATGTCATAGCTGCCTTCACTGATTGGCAGGTCTATTTGCATTTGCTCGTCTACATATCAATCGTTGCTCCTCGTGCGTAACGGTTTACATTCTCCATAATTGGTAGTGCGAGGCTCACCATTCTGATGCAGTGTATGGCATCACCTTTTTCCTTCCGTAAGTGATTTCACTCTTGAGCTTCTGGTTCTCATGAACGTCTCTTCCGTGTGCATAGAACGATTATCAAAAAGTTCGTGACATGGTTCTGCTCTATCACTGGTGATTAATGTTGGATCACAGCTTCGGCTATACCACTGCTATCAGTCAACTTCTTACCGTCCCACCATACGGCGTTGCCAGTGGGTTTCTGGGTGAATTCATGTATATTTGACAACTCATACATCTATTTAGCAATCGTCCTTCTCATCTGTGCGCACTACTCGGATAAATTCAAGATTCGTTCCGCATTCATCTACGCTGGCCTCCTCTTGCTTCTCATAGGGTACTCCATCAACATATCGAATGCTTCGAATGGCGCCAAGTACTTTGGGACATTCTTGATCGTTATTGGAAGTTATGCACCATTCCCTGGTGTTGTTGCATGGTGCGTGTCCATCTCTACTTTTGAACTGCACTCGCTGGATATTTTGAGTAGGCTCGGTAATAACCTCGCTGGTCAATACAAGCGCGCTGTAGGTATGGCGTTCCATATCGGATTCGGGAACTTTAGCGGAGCCATCGCGGCGAACATCTACCGAGAGCAGGATTCGCCACGATACATCCTTGGACGTAAGTCATGTTACTTTGCTCTTTTGCCCTCCTTCATGGTCACGAATGTACTTTCTTCCCGATGTTGGGTAGACGGCCTGGAGCTGATGTTCGTCGGCATTGGATTGATCATGGTACCCATCTTGGTCATTTTGTACAAGCGCATCAACGATGCAAGGGACCAAGCATCGAGGCAGCGCACTGAGTTAGGGGAAAAGCTTCAATTTACGATTCAGGAATTGAGGGACCTGGGTGATCGCGCGCCTGATTTCAGGTATACGCTGTGATGTGAACTAGATCATGTTCAATGATGTGGCCTCGTTCAAGGTCCTGTTTTTTTCGCGGCTTTGATATTGTGTTATGATATGGTCATTTGCTATAATATAACTCGTATCGTTTCATCACGGGATTCAACGGAGAGGTCTGATCTTCCTCTGCGTTCCCCTGGATGGAGAGGATGTGTGGGCCAGACTTATATCTCGAAAGGAACATCAGGTGCCAAGATTCTTGAAACTCTCTGTACGTCGTTGGATTTATGGCGATATTCCAGAGCCGGTACAGCTGGTACGCGGATCTGAGATACAGCATGCAAAAAAAAATTGCAGAACGGGCCGACAGGGTTAGCCAGCAATCTCAGTCGAAGAATATAAGCGAGCTTTGGGCATGGCGATGCAGAGTTGGGGTGGGCAATCTGAGCGGTGCTATCGCTCCAAATATTCATCGGGGATCGGGACGAGCAGCGTTGGACGTATGTCGTTCGCGTGTAATGTCAGTTTGTTGATGTCGAGTCTCTTCATATTTCCCGGAGATAGTTCCTCAACCTGGGGCTCGTGACATTTCGCTTGCATATGGCTCAGCGCACAGAGAGATGACTCCGGACTGCTAGGAGGTGCACCTTCGAAATCTGGACCACGATCGTTGTTGACAGTCGTCGGGGAGAATGCCTTCCAGATGAAGGATTCACAAATATTGGTACCAATGAAAGGAAAGATACCGGAACCAGGAACACCCTTCTGGAGGAGTTCATCGAGAGCTACGACAACAAGGTGACTGAGGCGCAACAAGTAAATATCGGCGCCCAGATTCTGGGGTTGGCCGTAAAGACCCACGAGGACATGGTCAGTAGCATGACCGAGAGAGATAATGAGAGCGAATACTAAATGTTTGGTCAGTAAAAACGTCTTCAATATTCGGATAGTCCAAGGTAAAAGACCCACCTTTCTGTGCACCATAGCACAAAGCACGGTCTTCCTTCAAGCTGAAGCCAGCTTCGATCAAGTTTGCACCAGCCAAGAGTTGCATGATCATTGCGCTAGTGATAATTGGGCAGATAGCGAGTTCCGTGAGTATACTGCGGTTTGAAGCATGGCTGACACGCATCCAGTACAGAGGATCGGCCGAGTCGGAGAACACGATTCCATAGAGCGGGGTTTGGGAGCAGACCAGGGAATAGGGAGCGTTTCCGCGGTCCATAGTAGCTTTGGTTGAATGGTGCATAGTGGAAAATGAGAAATAGAATTGTCCAACGCTGCTGGTCACGCACCTTGGTCGGACATGTGTGCCACCTTGCCTGCGCGGGGA
Source organism: Exsudoporus frostii (assembly GCA_038089735.1). NCBI lineage: Eukaryota > Fungi > Basidiomycota > Agaricomycetes > Boletales > Boletaceae > Exsudoporus > Exsudoporus frostii. The sequence goes on from JBBPLK010000023.1 coordinate 26,293, forward strand.
TGACGGTGTCCCATAAGCCGATAAAACGCTCCCAGGATCCAGTGAGGAGAAGGTGTGGACGTGGAGTGACGCGAGGGTTTAGGAGGACGAATATGAAGATGAGGGAAACTGTCAGATCGTGCGCGACGCTCGCGATGGGCGCAGGCAGAGGTAACGAGTGCCTGGTGCGCTTGAATGTCCTGGACCCAACTGTTGCACGAAATCAAAGAGAGGGATAGATCGTCATAGGAGGCAGTGAGAAAGTGTTTGAAAAAAAGTTTGAGTGCCATGAGGATACACAAGGAAGAGGCGTCCTGCGATATGTGACGACACCGAGATTGAGGAAACCCAATCCTCATGCAGACGCGTCGTCATACGCCCCGGCCGTAACACCGACTTGAAATACTCTACCTCGAGTGTCTCTCCTATCCTGTCCTACAACAAGGTTGTCCTGAAAATGATTCATGACGCCATACGTGCCTCACGGATACCATGACATTCTCCAGTGTCCACCAATGGTTCGAACGATCGCACCACAGACAAAGAAAGATGAATGGGATAGGTATTGCGAGAGTTGGTAGCGTATCCAGCACCCGACTGGTTTTATAAGTTGTGAATTTTTCATACTTACGGCCCACGGGAGAACATCATAGAGTTTTGCCACTACTCCCACGCGGCGCTGAGTCGGAGCTTGCCGATATCCACCTGCCCGGAGGGCTACTGCCTCCACAATGTCCACCAGTACACATCTCAAAATTGGCAACGGACTATCGACAGTTGTATTTTATGCTGACCTGCAGCATTACTTTTATTGTTTCAGGGTGAGTGACGCTTTGTCGGTCTGGTGTCAGGTCCGAGGATTGGGGTTAGTGACCTTTGAGCATGTTACGCATCCCTTGACATTTTTTCTCTCTGTGCCCTTTAGCTGCAGATAACCATACCCACTTTCGTTCGCAAGCCTACGCGCGTCACATTCAGCACCATAACGTAGCATACCCGCCAAAACTCAGTACTCACTCTTCGATCTCTAATAGCTGGCTAATTTCTCTATTCCGATCAACCTTTTGCTCTCTTTTCCTCACTCTACTAACGGTCCCCAGTGTTCCTCTTTGTATTAACCCGCTTATGCGCAAGCGAAATGCCACGAGTCCTACGCCGAAGAACTATGGTCTCTAGGCCATCTGAAGAGATCCGCTCCGTTTGACACCAGTCAACTGACGCTACGTGCGAATTACATAGGTCCGACGCTGCTCGTCCTGGTCCCCGACAAATCTTGCGACTTCGTTGGCTTCATTATGACCCTGCGTCCAAGCCGAACCTCGTTGAGAATACGACGAACAAACGAGCGACGTTTCGAGTTCATAGACCCGTGGATTGATGCCGCGCGTGGTGAGAACAAAGCGACCCTCAAACCCTCGAGCCCGTGCCTCCGCGAGCGACATGCGATCGCGACACTCATACATTATCTGAATGTCAGGAGTATTTGATTTTATCGTATGTACACTGTTGTAGCCTTCGAGACAGGTGAACGTTTGAACAACGTGAAACTTTGCAGCACATACAGTAAATCGCACAAAGTACCGACATCCTCTACCGTTCGCCTCAGCGCTTCTTCTTATCCCCGTTCTCTACCTAAAATCCTCGTTCAAACCTGACGTGTATCATATATCATCTCCCAACGCTTCGAGTTGTATTACCTCCGATTCGTTCGCGCCCCCCTCCACGTCCTGATCCTGCCCTAGGGTGACTTCCGCGAATGCAATTCCAGACACGGGCGCGTTAATGGGTTGCGACAAGACACCGAATCCGGTGTCAACCCCCTGGCGGCCGCCACGGAGGTCACGGTCATACAGCTCTCGCACACTGATGATGAACCGAGGGATCATGGGGCAAAGCGTCACGCCAGAAAGCATGGACAAGAAGAGCCAAGCTTCGTTTCCTGTAGTTTCGACTAGATAGGAAATATTGAAAAACATGTTCCTAGCAATTCAGAAGAAAACAACCGAGTGGTTAGTTCGTCTGCAAATACTCGAGGGTAGAATGGGGGGGAGAATGAATGTCACAGTGACAAATGGAAACGAGAAAGAGGCGGAAACCGAGACGTACACAAGGAAATAAAGAATGCCATCTTTCACGAGTTGTTTCATGTACCGGTTAGGCTGCCACTGTTTCGTCGCTTTGTACATGTTAACCGACTGCCTCAATGTTTGGGTGACAGCAAGAACCAAAAGTGTAGCACCGAGAACAAAGCGTGGTATCTCATCATATGCGGAAAGTATGTATGCTTCAGTGATGTTTGATGTGGAACTGCAAGTGGTGAAATCCATAAGTTGGACAACCGTGACTGGAGAAAAGGGCGGTAGGAGACGAAGGGCAACCTGTATGAGATTGGAGTGACACGTGAAGTTTGTCTGGGACATACCTGAGAGATGTGCAGTGGCATTGTAGAGTCCTGCTAAAGTGATGGAAAGAACGACCTGTGGCACATAAATGAACAGAAGGAGACAAAGGATCCTCTTGGATCGATTCCACATCGCATACACCCGCATGATCATGACCACTGTAATTGAAATTACAGTTGGCGGCAGGGGAATTGGGCGAAACAGTAACTCACGATCAGCAGCATTAAAAAATATGATGAATGTCCATTCAATTACCCAAAGGACTGCAGCGCCTTTGGGATATCCGAATTCATGTCTCACACAAACATCGTAGAGGGCAGTAAATCAATCTACTTACACCTATCGAACGGTCGTCAATATAGTCTTCATTCGCAATTTCAATGCATACCTCTAGTGGAAGCTGAGTATTAACGAAGGACCCGAAACAAGATAAAAAAAGGAAACACTAACTTCGACAGGTCCAGGGATAAAGGGAGTACCATCTGTGAATGCATCCGGGTCTGATCAGCTCAATCGACCTCTAATGCAATGTTGAACATACTGAGTGCATTAAGGCTTAAGCACGGATTGACCATTATCTATGCTCGCCTGCATTACAACAAAATTTGACCTACATTGTCCAAGAAAGACCGGCAGAGCGGACCTACAGATATGTCAATTTGGATCACTTGCATTGGAGTGGACCCAGAGCCTTTATACATACTAGAACAAAGATTGTCGAGACCCAGGTCCAGGGTCGGCACTGTGGGATTGTCAGGTGCCTAGTTCTCGCTCGATAATGTTTGCTGCCGTACCCAAACAGAGTGTATCTTTGAATATTATCTGTCAAGAAATAGGACGTGTAGAGCAGAATAACATACCTCTCTCGGAATGGTGAGGACTGCAGTGGTGGGATTGCAATTATAAATTCAGAATGGAAAAAATAATGCGCACATTAGGATCACTCACGATAATCATATACGACAGCAGTGACCATAACGACTGTCCTGATCTATAAGATTAATCATTGACATAAATGAGCGACCATACGGGATAGATAGTTGTTCAGCTGTAGAAGCTCCAAAGCAGATTCTAAGTCGGAGGACATGGCAGGTGAAAGAGAAATTGCAATGTATGACGGTTTAATGACAAGTAAAGATTGAGAGTTGACGGGAGTGAGGTTGCCAGTGTTCGGTCTTGGGTTCCCCAGAATGTTATGTGTTAAATAATTGCTTCGAGACTGGTTTGGAACGCAGGGTCCGGGGTGATTCATGATCGATTTGGTCCTTCAACACTCCACAAACACGCGATACAGCCCGATGGAGACGTGATGGGAGGCGGTGTGATATGGCCTTCCCATCACTACGCCTATCGTATCTCATCGGGGGAGGTGCGGTGGTGGTGCGGAGAACTATTCTTCATCAGTGATCTGAGCCGTGATTATCAAGAAGTGTATTGTGGCGTTGAATTGGCTTTTGACAACATTTGACGACGGCATCAATAAACCCCACCTAAAGAGACCGAGAAATTCATAGTGGGGGTAAACGGGGCTTACTTTACAGCCATCAGTGAAACACATTTTTTCGTGTTCAAGTCACGGTTCGAACCCAATTGTATATCCACACGCCACTCATGACTCCGACGGGCCAGACCTAACCTCCTGCCTACCATTGGCCCTAGAAGGGCGCTTCGAAGGACGATCGGGGTCGTCGTCGACGGAAACCAGTGTACTGCACACGGTGCGTGCCATGTCCAGGAGACTTTGTCAATGGGCGTCTCATTAATCACGCCTTCTCTACGGTAAAAGACGGTGGCCGTGATGCGTATCAATATCATACGTTTGATGCGCACCAGGTACCCATCACCTCTCTGTCTGCGCATGATCTGACGGCTTCTCTCACCAGGCTCACCTTCGTCTCGATCGTACCTCATGCCATCCTCGTCCTCTCAAACCCTCCTCTGATTCCACCTCTCTCCTCTATTATTCTGATCACATGAATTTCCATATCCTGGATTCCTGGTGCCACTTCAGCGTGTTCTAGGACACCACCATTCCCGTGCAAGATGAAGTGGGAGCCACATCCGACCTGGCATCCTCCTCTGACCGCATAAAACAGCGCAAGATCGCCCGTTGGGCACCAAAGGCGCAGGAAACACCATACCCAGACGACCATACTCAACTCTCACGCGGGATGGATACCCAAGGCAGGCCGCCGCACACGTTTCCCCTCATGGATCGAACAAGAGGGCGTATGGCTGTGGGTTTGACTCAATAGTGCGGAAGTGAGACATCGAGTCGGGATTATGAATGGATACAGTTGTAGGTTCCATCCTTTCATCATTTTTGGTAGCAAACTTATCTCATGTTTCGATTCTTATTTAGTTTCATCTTTTCCTTCTATGCCCTCCCTGAAGTGCCTATGCTCGATATGGTGGTTACACCTAACAGACACACAACTCTCGTGTCCTCTCCGTACTGGAGGATGAGGTAGTGTACACACGCCAATAAAGGATTATCGTTAGGATTCAGGCCAGCATTGAGGTCTGCTACGTTTCCGGGAAGGGGACCACATTGAGGCCCTACAGCGAAATGGATCCCGTCATTTTCTTGACGGTGCCGAACCATAGCACTGATGCTGGCTTCGAAAGCAACAACGTCGGAAGATACACAACATATACATTGAGTTCAGAACACCAGGCATACATATGCATAAGTAAAATAGAAATTCGAGTCGCCGTTCCAAGTACCACCGTTGGCCACTATTCATTGATGCCGCAGCGCTACTCTTCGTCCCTTGCTTCCACCCAAATTCCTCCTTCAAACCTGATGGATATTATCTCCCAACAGTTCGAGTCGAATCACTTCTGATTCATTCGTATCCCCTTCCACGTCGTCATCCTGTGCCGGGGCGATATCCGCGAATGCGATTGCAGACACAGGCGCGTTTTGACTCGCAGTGGGTTGCGACAACACACCGAATCCGGTATCATCCCCCTCCCAACCGTGACGGAGATCACGATCATACAGCTCTCGCACGCTGATGATGAACCGGGGCATCATGGGGCATAGTGTTATGCCAGACAATATGGCCAGGAAGAGCCCGCCAGTGTTGTTTTCTGTAGGCATGATCTCGAATAGCTCAGAAATATTGTAAAACACGTTCCTAGCAAATCAGGAGAAAAGAACCGAGTGGTTAGTTTCCCTTCAAATACTCGAGAGCAGAATGGGTGGGAGAACAGGACGGAGACGGAGTGACAAATGGAAACGAGAGGGGTGAAAACCGAGACGTACACAAGGAAATAAAGAACACCATCTTTCACGAGTCGTTCCATGTACCGGTTAGGCTGCCACTGCTTTGTTGCTTTGTACATGTTAATCGACTGCTTCAATGTTTGAATGACAGCAAGAATCAAAAGCGTAGCACCGAGAACGAATCGTGGGACTATGTCAAACACCACCACAATGAATGGCGTGTTGCTCCATGAGCCATTGCAAACAGAGAAATCAATGACTTGGATGATGGTGACTGGCGCGAAGGGTGACAAGAGATGAAAGGAAACCTGGATGAGATTGGAGGGACGCATGGAAATTTTCCCGGACATACCTGAAAGATATGTACTAGTATCATAGACCACAGCGAAAAGAATGGTAACGATGACCTGTGGGATATAAATGAATAGCAGGAGACAAAGGACCCATTTGGATCGATTCCACATTGCATACACCCGCAGAATCATGACTACTGTACTTAGAATCACAGTCAGTGGCAATTGGAACAGGCGCAACAATAACTTACAATCAGCCGTACTAAGAAATATCATGAATGCCAACTGAAATGCCCAAATGACAGCAGTGCCTGTGGGACATCCATTTTTTGTATAAACATCATAGAGGACAGTAAATCAATCCACTTACACCTATGGACCGGTGGTCAATATAGCTTTCAATTGAAATTTAAATGCGTACGCCTGTTGAAAGATGATAATTAATGCCAACAGACCTGAGGCGAGGTGCAAAACAGAAAAACTGACTTCAAGTGGTCCAGGGATGAAGGAAGTACCATCTACGAATGCATCGGAATGATCAGCTCAAGCAACCTCTAATTTAATTCTGAACGTACAGAGGGAATTAGTGCTGAAGCACGAAATGACTCGTTACTTATGTTCACTATGTATCATAGCAATAATAGACCTACACAATCCACGTAAGACCGACATAGCGGACCTACAGAGGTGTCAATTGGGAACACCTGCAATGGAGTGGACCCGAGCCTTTATACATACTAGAACAAACATCATTGAGACCGAGGACCAGGGTCGGCACTGTCGGATTGTCAGGGTCCTAGTGGTGACTGAATCGCTGTTGCTTCGTTACCCAAACATAGCGTATCTTCGAATATTCTCAGTCAGCAAACCAGATGTGGAGAGGGAAATAACACACCTCTCTCGGCAAGGTGAGGACTACAATGATGGAATTACAATGGTCGCTTCAGAATGAAAAGAATAGTGTGTGCAAATCTGCTAAGTATCACTCACGATAATCATATGAGACAGCAGTGACGATAACGACTGTCTCAATCTATAAGATTAATCCCCGACGAAAATGAACGACTATACGGGATATATAATTGTTCGTCTGCAGAAACTCCACAGCAGATTGCAAGTCGGAGGACATGGCAGGTACCGGAGAAACTGCAACGTATGACGGTTTGACGAGAAGGAGTGATCGGGAGTCGATGGGAGGGAGGTTGCTAGTGCTTCGGTCCTGTGTCTCGCTCACAATTATATGTATGATCAGAGCGATGTGAGAGGGCGTTCTTTGAGGAGCATCATTGTATATACAGCTCATGATGCTTTCTGGCATCAGATTGAATGTCATTTTAATTTGGGACCAAGGCCCGGACCATTATTATGACCTCCGGTTGCCCTGAAGCCGTGGCACCAAAGCTTGGAAATCTACAGACCGCATTTATACCGTTCGTTCATTTGAAGGCAATACTATGAATCAAACCCGCCAAAGGGGTGTCCTTTATCGAGCGCTTTAAACCCTCGACAACGATCTTTCCGCGCCCGTACTCAACTCGAGGTCCCAAGTGGCAGGGGAAATAATGTAGTATTAATAGCTGTCAATCAGTACAAATATGCGGTGTAGTCGATATGTACATAAATTAATTTGCGGGGGAGCCAAAACATGTGAACATCTGCAGTCCATAGTCGATAGACAGATGCCGGTTCACATGCATTATAATGAAGCTACCTGGGCGGGCGAGGCTGAGCAATTCACACCGGTACCTGTGAATACACAACCTACCTATTCTCACGTCTACGAACAATTTCCCATCATCAAAATGCTCAATGCGAAACGGAAGCCCGAGGTAAACCCAGTAATCACCCAGTGAAACGGCAGAATACAGCAAATGCACCCGCGATCTGCGCACGGCCACTACTTCCAACGTCACGCCCAGAACCTTATCGTCGCTGGCTCGTTGTTGCTCTAGGCTTATATGATGTATCACAAACAATTACTGGTAGGCCGAAAATGCCCTACACTTCCTAGCTAATCGCACCGGTGAGATACGTGATTAATATCTCGGATGCCACAATAGGGGGTCAAGTATTCCGTGCATCGTGTTGGAAGTGACGCTGGATCGCCTGGGTTACGTGAGCCAGGGGTCTATACACGATACCTAAAAAATGCTGAGGAACGTCAGGACAAGTTTAGCCAACAATCTCGAGAGAAGAATACAGCTGTGCTATAGGCAATGGCGAAACGGATCGGTGTGGACACTTTAGGGTAGCGCTACGGCTTGCAATGTTTATCGGGACTCAGGAGAAGCAGAGTCGGACATATGTTATTTGCTTGTAGCATCAGTTTACCGGTGTCGAGTGGAGCGGGTCGCTCTTCAAATGCGGCCTAGAAACCATAGTTTGACCTCAGCCTGAGTCGTGACATTTCGCTCGCAAATAAGCGGATTGATGCAAAGAGAGATCACTTCGGACTGCTAGTAGTGAGGAAAAGAGTAACGGGTCGGCCGGAATGGAGAAATTAACCACTCATTTGAGATCGAAGGGCGGGTTTCAGCGGGTGTGCTTCGTCATCGTGTTGAAGGTGGGTGACCCGTGTAGCCTTGCGAACGACAGAGGGCATGCTCACCTGTACCTGAGAGGAGCTCCAGATAGCTAGAAAAGGAAGAGAGAGAAAAAACTTTCAAATGATGTGTAGCACCTGGACCGTCGAGAGTCGCTCACCCCAATCCTCGCACCTGACACCAGACTCATAAGCGCTACTCACCCTGGGATCCAATAAAGGTGATGCTGCGGGTCAGCTCAAGATTGAAGGTCCGTTGGCAATGAAGCGAGAGGATGGGTGCTGGTGGTGGAAGGAGATGGTCCTGGAAGACTCCGCGCAACTCCGTAAGCTCCGACTCGGCACGGCCAGCTCGAGGCTACAGTTCCACTCTCCATGTTCTGTGAAAATTTTATAAAACCACTCGAGTGGCTACGCTACAAACTCTCGCAAAACCCAACCCTTACTTGTCTGTGGCGCGATGAACCCCGGCGGATAATGTCGCGCAGAAGATGGTATCCGTGAAGTGCGTATGGCGTCGTGGAGCAGGATGGATTGTTTTCACGACAATCTGTTGACGGCCAATGGAGAGACACTCGAGCCGAGTATTTCAAGTCGGTATTGCGACCGCGGCGTATGACGATGCGTCTGCACGACTCGGGTCTCCTCAATCTCGGCGTCGAATATCCCGTTACGCCTCTTTGTTGTAGATCTCCATTGCACTCAAATGCTTTTTTTTCAGACACCATAACTGCCTCAAATGAGCATCCATCCCTCTCGTTTATTTCGCGCAATAGTTGGGTCAGGACGTTCGAGTGCACCAGGCACCCATTACCTCTACCTGCGCCAACCGTGAGCGCCGCTTACGATCTGACAGGGAGGTTTCCCTCACCCTCATCTCGATCGTAACCGATACAACTTCGTCCTCCTAAACTCTCACCTCACTCCACCTCCACACCTCCCCTCTTTCCTCCATTTCTTCCCATCCCACTAGCTGTTGTATCGTCACCGCATCTAATACTTCATCGGCTTCTAGGACACCGATATCGCTGCGCAGACAGGTTGGCACCCACATCCGACCTGGCTTCCCTTCGGGCCGCATGAAACGGCGCAAGATCGCAAGCGAGGTTGACCAGGGGTGCAGGACATGCCAAGCCGCCACGACTATACTCCCATGGTATTTTGAAAGTTTTCCGTGCGTCGTGTTGGAAGTGACGCTCGCTCCCCTGCAGCTTACTTACATGGGCCAGGAATGTATACGTGATACTGAAAGAAATGCTGAGGAACGTGGGGACAGGTTTAGCCAACAATCTCGGGGGAAGGATATAGCTGTGTTGTGGGCATGGTGATGCAAATCGGTGTGGGCACTTTAGGGTAGCCCTGCGGCTTGCCATGTATATCGGGACTCAGGGAAAGTAATATCGGACGTTATCGAGCGGAGCGGATCTCTTTTCAGGTGGCCTGGAGACTGGTTCCTCAGCCTGGGAGTCGTGACAATTCGTTCGCAAATAACACCACTTATTGGAGATCGAATGGTTAGTTTCGGCGGGTGTGTTTCGCCATCGTACTGAAGGTGACGCGCAGCCTTGCAAACGACGGGGGGTATGTCCACCTGTGAGAGAAGCTCCTAATAACTAGAAAAGGAAGAGTCAGAAAACCTTTGAGGGATGCGTAGCACACCGTCGAGGCTCGCTCACCCCAATCCTCGGACTTGACACCAGACTGATAAAGAGCCACTCACCCTGGAATCCAATGAATGTGGTGCTGCGGGTCAGCACAAGATCGACGGACCGTTTACAATGACGCGAGAGGATGGGTGCCGGTGGAGTTTGTGAAGGGAGATTTTCCGGGAACACCCCAGGAAACTCCGTAGGCTGCACAGTGCACACTGCTATCTACTACCATGTCCTCCCCTGTGAAAAAATTTATAGTACCACTCAAGTTTCTACACTGCTAACCCTCGCAAAACCCAACCCATGCATCCTTCTTGTCTGTGGCGCGATCGTTCGAACCACCGGTGGAGAATGTCGCGCAGAAAATGGCATCAGTGAGGTACGTTTGGCGTCAGGGAGAAGTATGGATTATTTTCATGACAACCTTGTGGAAGAACAGGATGGGAGATACACTCGAGGTAGAGTATTTCGAGTTGGTGTTGTGACCGCGAGTCACTAGGTGCAGTAAACAATTTTATCATTGAAAAAATGTTGAGAAAATTGATCATGAAAGGCATAATTATATTTAAATGACCCTAACAGGAAATTATAATATCATTGTATTGGAAATGTACCTTCGATCTGAAAAATATTGTATTTTGACTACCATTGTATAATTTTGTATTCTAATTTTCTTGTTAGGGTCATTTTGGTATAATTATGCCTTTTATGATCATTTTTCTCAACATTTTTTCGATGGTAAAATTGTCTCTTGCACCTAGTGAGTACGACGATGCGTCTGCATGAGGATTGGGTTTCCTCAATCTCGGTGTCGTATATATCCCAGTATGCCTCCTTCTTGTGTATACCTATGACACTCAAACGCACTTTTTTCAGTTGCGTCCAGGACGTTCGAGCGCACCAGGCACCAGGCAACTGTCACCTCTATCTGCCCTCATTGCAAGCGCTGCGCACGACCTGACTGTCTCTCTCATCCTCATCTCTCTCATCCCTGATACATCTTCGTCCTCCTAAACCCTCCCCTCACTCCAACTCCACACCTCCCGTCTTTCCTCCATTTCGTCCGATCACACCAGCTGTCATATCCTCACCACCGGGAGTACTTCATCTGCTTCTGAGACACCGTCATCGCCGTTCAGACAAGGTGACATCTACATCCGACCAGGCTTCAACTTCGCATATAACAGCGCAAGGTCGCCAGCAAGGTATACCAAGGGCACAGAAAATGTGAAGCCCCCACGACTGTACTCAAATCCCACACAGTACGCCTATCCAAGGCAGACTTTGCCCTTGGACGAACGAGTGAGGGTACATTTGTCGGTTTCACTCGACGGTGCTGACGTCGGGGCTGTGTATAGATGATCATACATCTTTCATACATTTTTTTATTTTTATTTTTGGAAACCGATCTCATGCTGATGATTCCCATCCCGTTATCGTTTCATTTTCATCATTGTTGTTCCCGAACGAGTGATGGTCGATGTAGTGGACACACCGTGCTCTACGGATCGGAGGACGAGGCTTATCGGTTTGGTAGTGTGGACGTACACCATTTGTTACAACATTCATATCTGCTACGGTGCCAGGGTAACCCTGGCCCTATGAAAACGGACTCATCATCCGTCTACCCGCCACCGAATCAGTCAGTTCCTAAATGGCCCGCGCAGGAATGTTTGTCCGAGATAGCAACCGTCCCCCCTGGATCTCCAGCTCCATTTACACGTGGATTAGGTGGGAGTTTACTGTTTACGTGACCTGTACAGACGGGAGATGATTGGTGATCGGAATACTTGGCCAATGTCCGTGTGGGCTGTCTGCGGAACAGGTGTGTTGGATCACGGAACGGCGGCGTGTACGCTGACGAACTCTCCCATTGTCACCAGGTAATGTACGTCCCCATCTTGGCGTCCCGCAGAACCCAACCTCTGATGGACCCACACCAGCATCGGTCCCGTTCTGCCAAAATTGGATACGTTTCTTGTCACCGCCTTCCGCGTGGACGCTCGTACGACCAGAATGGCAGAAGCTGCTGGCAGCGATTGAAGCGGAGGAACTTGACAATGTGCGCCTCACCGAGGTCCATTTCGTCTAAATGGGACCATACTCGAAGCGGTTGCGCGTCCAATAGCTCCACAATTTATGCTCATTTCTGAACCACACCGTCTCCTAATACTCACATACTCATTTTCGCGTACCCATGGATCCAGGATCTGTGCTCTTTGCGATAGGTTAAACCGGGCGACTTGGGGAAATGCCTCTGCCACTGACAATACTGACTCTGATTCTGACCCATCTTTGCCTTTCGGTTCTGTCACCCCCCGGTGGATGCTAATACCTGGGCGCTACGGCTGATTGTCCATCTCAGACGGCCCTCCAATGCATTTTTTCTCCGACAACGACCACATGACGTTTAATTCTGTCGCAGCGAAATACGAGATTACTTTGCGGGACTCGAACCCCAGTTTACCTCCTCCAATAAAAAGCCTGCCGATGTGGTAAATATTCCGTGATACTTATTCAGGTTGATTTACTCGTTATCGACAACGTTCGTTGACGCCGTCCCGTCTCGTTGATTTCGTTAGCATGTTCTCTACTGCCTGCATCCTGTGCGTTGTATTGTCGATTTAAGTTACCTCTGGCTTTCGTAATTAACACCTCGTTTTCCTCGCGATGCGTACCTTCAGTCGCCTTCGCGATAGGGCTCGTTTTGTAAATCTCGGAGCACCAACGCAAGAGTGTCTCGAGTATGCGATCGACGAGCGTTTGCGTTGCATACACTCAAGCTTAGGAGTTGTGAAGAGGTCACATATGTGCGGTGAATCGCCGGTGATAAGAGAAAGTAGAATAGACCGTGGATATGCATGCTCGTATCGTCACCAGAGAGGGACGATGTAAGTAGATCCTGGAATCAGTGCACTGGATCAATTTCTCCCGAGTCCTTGTCGACAACAACCTCAGGTCTTGATCAAGTGCGAGCACTCGGTCGTATTTGGATTTGTAACGAACAAGGACATCGAAAGGGGAAGAATGCGACATTCTAACACTGCACATCCTCCTCTTAGGGCAATAGCGGCCCTAATCAATGACACTGCCCTCCGTCCCAACATGTGTGTGTGTGGCATCATATAGTCAATGATCATTACGTGGCCAGCCAGGCTCAATCTGGACGAGCTTATCAGTATCAGTACTCATCCCAATGCTCCCAAGTGACACTAAGTCGAAGAACTTCACGATGCATGTCTACATAAGCTCCTATGCCTTTCTATTATATATCATCCATGGGTTCCATCTGCGGTACGTGACCCACAACACATCCACGCAGGAAACGCGATTGAAAAGATAACCTTGTCTGACCGTCGCTGATGTTATCCAACGTAAGTCAAATAGGTACGTGAAAGGAGGTCTGCGCACCGTGACATAGACCGTCCCCAAGGGTTGAGATGGATCGTTCGCTTGTTGAGCCTAATAAGACGTGAGCTATCATGATGTGATCTATCATCACCGGAAAAACGACAGACATGGTTTGCTTCCCCTGGATCTGCAGCCCCTTGACCGCTACGAGAAGCACCTTTTTTTGGACGGGTGGGCTTGGTATTAAACTGAGCGACTTGTGGGTCCATGTCGACAAAGAGGAGGAGCAACGGACCTGTGGTACTTCGAGAGATGTCGCGACCATTCGCTAGGATGACACGTTGGACACACCACCTCCAATTGTCAATAAAGGATGAGCGGTTACTTGCACACGTTTATTTGCAGCCATCCTCGAGTGTTCCATGTTGGAATCTTCCACCATTGTTGGCGACTGAGAACGACATTGATCGTCGGCAGCCTGACGTGAATTTCTGCGAGCTTGATCGGGCTCATGTATGCTGGGTCCTTGTTAATCTTCCCGATCCACGTCAGTAACAACCTTCTAGACATCAGAATACCCCGAGATGGCTCGGGAATGTCGCGATGTTTCTCTGGACACATCTCTGGAGTGGAGGTGACTGGCAAGGTATCCGACGGCTGTGGTATAACAGGGGATATGCCAAGTGGGGGTGCCTCGTCCTCACGAGAATGGACGGAGGACACTGGGGACGGTGGCCCCAGCGGGGTCAACACAAAGGGAAGAGGTGAAAGTAGTGATCACTGACCTCATCGTAATCGAACTGCGCAGTGGGAGCGTTCGTCAGTATCTCGACCTATGCGATCGTGAGGACCCGCTTCGAGGGGTGAAAGAACAAATGGATATCTCGAGGTCATCATCGTCATCTTCGCTGCGGATCTTGGACTTGAGTAGACCAAGTGTGCAATGACGAAGAATCAGCGCAACCCGTCTTAGCGACCGAATGACAAACTTTTACTTGGTCAGAGCCAGGTCGTGGGTTCTCGTAGCCGCTCGACTTTGAGGCTTGTTCACCAAGTTGACCGTCGTCGCGAGTAGATGTCTAACGCAGTATGTCAACGAGGAGGACGGAATGGGGCTCGCGCGACATGCCAACATGGTCAATGGGCAAATACCTACATGAAACGGACCATACGAGTGCGGGAGAATGCTGCCGAGGTTGCGCACATTGATTTTCCCATGAGCTTGTCCAGTCACAAGATAGATACCATCTGGGGAGATGGTGATGGAGAATATATCTTCTCCGTCCTGGATGGCAGGGACAATGTGAGAGAGTCGACGCGTCTAGGAATGAGATGGAAGGGCCAGCGTAGGTAACAACAAATTTGCCATTCGGGGCCAGAGCAATAGACTTGTGAAAGCCATCAGAGTCCAGAATGGGTGATTCGGCAACCTGGGACCCCGTCGACACGGCGAACGACCTGATTTTCTTGTCGTTTGACGTGGCAAAAATCTGGCGAGCGCCGTTGGACCACGCTAATGGAGTATTTGGCATTGTTGAAGGCGAGACATTCTCAATGTCCATGAGCTGGTCACCGTTCCAAGCGTTGAAGATGCGGACCGAGCCAGCATAACAAGTGACGGCGATGTGCTCCCCATTTGGGGAAAACCTCATTCCAGTCACCCAATTGTCACGTTCGAGTGGGCCAACGAGTCTCTTCCCATTCGTTATACTCCGGATGCTCACTTTGCTTCCAGTCCCAGTGGCAAACCTGGTCGAGTCTGGGGAGACATCGACCGCGGCAACGTAATTTGTGCCCTCCACGTAAACAAGCTTCTCATGCAACTCTGCATCCCACACGCTGGCACCCTCGTCAGTCCCACATACTGCCCATCTGTGATCCCTTGATACGGAAATGGCGTTGAAGTCCGACATTCCCTTTTGCTTTCCGACCTCTTTACCATCTGCAAGTCTCCATCGTCGGATCCCATCACCACCGCTCAAAAGGTGTTTTCCGTCAGGGTGGAATAGGACTGCCAAAACAGCACGAGAACTACCAGTGTCGAGTACAATTTTTGGGTCTTACTGGATTGTTAGCATCGCACAATCACTGCTTAGAAGTGCTACACACCGGTCTTGGTCGACGACATCCTCTCACCGATGATACACAGTCGTGGGGTTCAAAGAGTGAAAAAGCGAGGTGTTGCGGTTTCCTCGTGGTGCGCAAAATTGCTGTATAAATACGTTTCCTTGTTCTCAATATGGGTCAGTGCACACAGGTCTTGGGCGCTCGGATTCCAGCTAGGTGACCTCGCTGCGGCGATCAACCAAGCAGTCAATTTCGGCAAAACCTTCCCCTGTTGCCAAATGGTGGTCTTACCCTGGGGCTTGCGAGTGTTCGTCATACCTCGTCTACACGCCTTCACGACGAGTGTACAATCCGCATTGGATCCGCTTGCGACATACCACCTACAAAGCACGTGTCCATACCACGACGATCTCGATCAGGGACCGCTCATACACCAGGGGATGTTCTCTACAGGGAGACGAATGTATGTCAGTTCGCCGCACAAGCTCGAACCACGTCACGTTCCCATTCATATATATGTGCCTTTGTGGAACAGTTGGAGTCATTGCTACAGACGTCGGACACATGGAGGTCTGAATCACAGATGTACGTACGTCTATCCGGGGCTCATATGGTTACGCTCACACTGACACTGGCACACACCCGTCATCGACGCCAGTAATTCCTTTGAACGCTCAGTCACAAGTTCGCGGGTGGACCATATCATAGGCATCCACATGGATAACTGCCAAGTACTGTGCTGTACTCTTGGAAGCGGATTATACCAATACGGTGTGCAGGTAGTGTCATCGAGTTCATTTCATCTTACTCCAGAGCAAATTCGCCCTGTTTTCCCGGCGTCCCCCAAGAAATCAGGGTGGACACGTGGATCAATGGTCGTATGAGAATGCGTCTGCCTGTATGGAGCTGAGGATGAGTGATATCGCAATGTGGCCGTAAAGTTCAATTTGGTATGTGTATGTCATTGTTCTCAGTGTTGATATGACGAAGCCGAAGACGATCGAAGCAGGGCGGGTCATCCTGGTTGTATAACTTCATAAACCGTCGTCCTTCGAGTCGCATCGGACTCTGCATCAGGGTCAACTGGTCGTTGCGTCTGTAACGGCCATATCGGGTCGCCAGCGCGGCAGGAGCGGTTTAGTTTCCGTTTAGGACGACGACAGTACTGTCTGACCTCTCTTGACAAGTTACAACCCTCAAACCTGTGGCACTGGACCAGATATTGAGGTGCTCTTCCGGATTAAAAACGCCAGATGGGCGCCCGCAGTCAGCCCGGAGGTAGTACGGGTCAGCCGGCTACGCGAATATCTGAAACGGGGACCTCAGAGATGGCCCAAGTAAGGATGTCAAATTGTCGATACAACTGGCTTACGCCAAACCCAGCCCACAGGAATGTCTTCTCCCCCCAGTCGTAGTGCCCCAAACTTACCGGCCCTCTCCGTATCACCGCATGCTTGTACACTACACCTCTCCTCATCGCCAACGACCAATGCCTTGATCAGGCCCACCTTATCTCGCGTCCCTCCCCGTGCAATAGCTTGTCGTTCTCCTCGCCGGTACCGAGGAATGAATCCGCCTATGGTCGGATACCGTGATCGCACTTATACAACCTTATATTCCCCCTTCTGATCCAATGCGCGTCAGATAGAAGACGAGATTGCTGAGACGCTCACCCTGATTGACAAAGTCTCGTGGACACCGTGCGTATTATGCATGTTGCAGTCGAAGACGACCTCGGTCGTCCTTCGACGCCCCCCCATCCCACTCCAATGATGGTTGGCCGGACGTTGGGTCCGGGACGGAGTCTCAAGTGGTGTGGATGAATGTCAATGTGATTGCGGTGTACGAACTAATAGGGGGTTCCATTCCTCGGCAACAAGAAAGACTGATGCGGAGAGGGTCCCTAGAGACGGTGATCCTTCCAAAGGCTTTGGGCTCCTCAATTAGACTACCGCACTATGTCCTCCTGTCTCCAGTACCTATCTGGCCGTCAAGAATAACCCATAGGTGTGCAAACATACACTGGCACAGGTTGCGATATTCCGTTTATGGTAAAAGAATGTTGGCCCACCCAACGCCACGACACACCCCTTGATGATCACTGCTGAGATCACTGATTGCATAGGCTACTGTCGTTCTTCGCATCATTTGCGCAGCACCCAGAATAAGATACGGTGGGCGTAGTGGCGGGGAGGCACTGCTTATTTTCGTCATCATCAGATTCTGCGTCTCCGGTCCATTGATCCAATTTGTGAGTAAGTTAACGTGGGTGATCAACGTTTCAACCCTCCGGGAGGAATTCTACAATGACATAATTCCTCGGTAACTTAGAAAGGGGACTCATCATGAATAATGGGTTAGAAGTGAATACATATTAATCAGCAGATGTACGTACCCAAGATATCTTGCGGTGCCCACCTCGGGTTGAGTGCGGGCATGGAAAGAGCGCTGTTAATATGGCGTTTTTGCTCCACCGCAGTGCCTCAAAATGAACGAATGTAGAAATGCGGTTTATTTTTTTTTCTGTTTTCACAGCTTCAAGTCAATCAGAGGTGACAGGATACGATCATGATCCCAAAGGAAACACGCGATTCTGTGCTGAAAATAATTTTGAAGTTTGTTCTACTATGTGCGGCAAAGAACGACCTCTCGCACCGCCTTCTATCAAAACCCCTCCATCAGGCTGTCTCGCTTGTCAGGCATCGTAGGGTCATAGTACGTCATGCATTCCAAACCAGTCTTGAAACAAATATTCAATATGCCGGGTAGAAGATACTATAACTGCCAGGGGAACCCAAAATCGAAGCAGTGGCAACCTCCCTCCCATCGACTCTCGATCTTTGCTCCTCGTTCAACCACCATACATTTCTGGTCTCTTGTACCTGCCATGTCCTCCGACTTGCAATCTGTTTTGGAGATTCTACACATGAATAACTATGTATCCCGTACGGTCGCTCATTTTACTCAATGGTTATTAATCTTATCGACCGGCGCAGTTGTTGGTATCACTGCCGTCACCTACGATTATTGTGAGTGATGCTTGTGTACACGCTATCCTTTTCGTTCCGAGCTGACAATTACAATCCTTCCACTGCAGTCCTCACCTTTTCGAGCGAGGTATTTTATGTCGCTTTCCGCATCTAATTTGTTGATTGAGAAGTTTTAAAGATACACTACGTTTGGGTAACGAAGCAACAATTATGGAACAAGCACGAAGCCCCTGACAATCCCACAGTGCCGACCTTGGACCTGGGTTTCAACAATATTTGTTCTAGTATGTGGCGTCCGCTTCATTGCTGGTGTTCCCGACTGACATTTCTGTAGGTCCGCTATTTTGGTCTTGCATGGGTTTTGTGAGTCTATTGTTAATATGATGTATCGGCAACATAAGTAACAGTGAATATGTGCTAAAGTTTTAGTGCACTGAGTCAGTATGTTCAGAATTAAATCAGAGATTAATTGGGCTGATCATAATCAACCACAGACGGGACTCCCTTTATCCCTGGACCTGTCGAGGTCAGTGTTCCAGTTTGCACCTAGTCTCAGGTCCTTCATTTTCCACCAGATGTATGCATTATAATTGCGATTGAAGATTACTTTGATAATAGATCCATAGGTGTAAGTGGATTGATTTACTGCCCACTACAATGTTTCTATGAGACATGGATATCACAAAGGCACTGCAGTCGTTTGGATGATTCAGTGGACATTTCTAATATTTCTCAATGCTGCCGATCGTGAGTTACTGTTCCGCCTCTTTCCACGGCCGCCGACTACATTTCGATTACAGTGGTCATGATTTTGCGCGTGTATGCAATGTGGAATCGGTCCAGATGGATCCTTGGTCTCCTTCTGTTCATTTATGTGCCACAGGTCATTCTCAGCCTCGTGGTTGTGGGGGTCTATAACAATAGTAAATACCTCTCAGGTACGTCCCAGTTGGGCTTCACAGGTCATTCCAATCTCACCCAGGCTGCCCTTCAACTGCTGCAACCTTGTTCACCAGTTACGATTGGCCAAATTTTGGATTTCTCGTTTTGCAACGCCTCATGGAGCGACGCCGTATTCGTTGTTGACGTGTATGACGCAATCCCACGATTTGTTCTCGGTGCTATGCTTTTGATTCTTGCACTCACTCAAACATTGAAGCAGTCAGTTCACATGTATAAAGCAACGAAGAAGTGGCAGCTTAACCGGTACATGGAACAACTCGCGAGAGATGGCATTATCTATTTCCTTGTGTATGTCTCGGATTCCCCCCCTCTCTCGGTTCCATTTGTCACCGTCACAATCTCCCACCTATCTTGTCCTCGAGTACTCGCAGGCAAACTAATCACTCGATTGTTTTCTTCTGGACTACCAGGAACATGTTTTACAATATTGCTACTCTAGTCGAAAGCAAAGCTACAGAAGCCACCACTTTGCTGATCGTCTTGGCTATGCTTTGTAGCATATCGATGTGCCCCATGATGCCTCGGTTCATCATCAGCGTGCGAGTGCTGTATGACCGTGAGCTCCGTCGTGGCGTGCAAGGAGTTGACACCGGATTCGGTGTCTTGTCGCAAACCAATACGAGTCAAAATGGACCTCTATCTGCAATTGCATTCGCTGACATCGCCCCTCAGGCTGGACCGGAGCAGGATCAGATCATGGAGGTGGATGCGAACGAGTTGGCAGCGATTCGACTTGAACCGATTGGAGATAATACACATCAGGTTTGAAGGAGGGGTTTGGGTAGACACGGGGGACGAGAATGGCGTTGAGGCACTGATGAATGGTGGAGAATGGCGGTACTTTGCACGGTGACCCGAACGAAATTATTTTATGTCTTCCCACCTCCAAGTCAATGTATGTATTGTATATCTCCCAACGTTGGAAAATGTAGGCATTGTCCGCA
The DNA here is from genome assembly GCA_038089735.1 of Exsudoporus frostii. NCBI lineage: Eukaryota > Fungi > Basidiomycota > Agaricomycetes > Boletales > Boletaceae > Exsudoporus > Exsudoporus frostii. The sequence goes on from JBBPLK010000023.1 coordinate 46,708, forward strand.
GGGAGTTTTTCCTCTGTACGTGCGATTTAGTTCTGTGCTGCAAATATTTTCAGTACCTGCGGCAGGGCTTGGTCGAGACCAGCACATTGTTCACCTTCCTTGATAGATACAACATTGTTTATACAATACAAGCAGAGACTCGTGACATCCATATAATGTGCGAGTGTCACGACCACTGTCGCGCACGGACTCGTAGGCATCGGCTCAGCATTCGAGGGTCGCCTTGTTCCCCACAACGGGCGGCATCAATCCATGGGTCTATGTACTCGAACTGTCTCTCGTTCATTTGTCATATTTTCAACAAGGTTCGGTTTGCACGCACGATCACAATGAAGTCAACGAAGTTGCAACATTTCGGTAACATGCGGACTATAGCAGGCTTGCAAGATTGATCGGGGATCAGGATGAGCAGCGTCGGACCCACGTAATTCACCTGTAGCGCCAGCTTTACTGGTGTCAGGTTGTGTGGATCTCTCTTCAAATGGCCTAGATACCACGGTTCCTCAGCCTGGGACTCGTAACGTTTCTGGCCCATATAAGCGGGTTAATGCAGAAAGAGATCACTAGTGGAATAACGAAAAGAGCAACAGGTTGACCGGAATGAAAAATGGACCACTTATTGGAGATCGAAGAGCGAGCTTCAGCGGGTATGCTACGTTATTGTGATGCGCGTAGCCTTGCGAACCAAAGTGGTATGCTCACCTGTGGCTGAGAGAGAAAAAGACTCCAAGGGATGCGCAACACCGTCGAGGGCCAGTAACCTCAATGCTGGGACCTGAGGCCAGAGTGATAATGCGCTACTCACTATGGGATCCAATAAAAGTGATGCTGCGGGTCAGCACAAGATCCGATCGTCGATGGCCCGTTGCTAATGACGCGAGAGGATGGATGCTGGTGGAGGTTGTGAAGGGAGCTGCTTGGAAGATTCCGGACAACTCCGTAAGCCATGACTCAGCACGGCCGTCCTCCCAGGTGCTGAGGCTGCGTTTCCATTCACTACGTACAATTTTCCATGTCCTCCAATGTGAATACCGCTCGAATGGATACGCTACCACTGACTCTTGCAGCCCAAGCGCTCATCAACAGAGTGCTCTGTTGCAAAATCCAACCCATTCAACTTTCTTCTTTGTGGCGCGATCTTCGAACCACACTGCCGTGACACAGGCGGATAAAAATGGCCTGAACCCCGATACATATTGGAAGCGAAAGCGCCACTCAGATTTCCCACAGGAGTATGCGAGTATGCGAAGAGAACGACATCTGGATGCTGAACACCAGGGTATACTCCGCGTGGATTTTCATTTACTGGCAACGGCTACGGAGGGACTCTGAGCGATTGACTGATCGATGCACTATGTGGAAAGCTGGAAGAACAATCGGGTGTGTGTTCATGTCTGCGAGTCAAAATCTTTCAACCAGCTGGATCGGATGGCGTCGGGTGAAGATAACCCAGATCGTTTCATCGCAAGAATCAATGAAAGCGACCTCGTCTTCTGCGTTCACCTGGATGGCGGGATGCGTCGACATTCCTACGAAATTTGTATTGGCACTCCGTCCCCTACTGCCATGATCGTGACCACTATGGACAAGGTCGTCTGGATCAGACATTGAAAATCGATCTCGAGGAAAACTTTACTTTCTTCTTGATGCGTGCGCCTGGGTCTCCGAGTTTGGATGTTACTAAAATGTTGCAACTGTGATCCTGCGTCCGTCTATCACCGACAGGATGTCGAATGAATGAGACACGGGTCAAGCACACGGAGCATGGATTAATCCTGCACGTGGTGGGAACAGGGCAACTCTCCGATGCCTCAGATTATTCCCCAGCGACATGCGGTCGTGATGCTCCATTTTCTGGTTGTTAAACATGGGCCTTCAATGTATACATATACTGTTTGTTGCCCTCAAGAAAGGTGAAGGACGTGCTGGCTTCTATCAAAGCCTGCATAGGGCCAGAAGATGTTTGCCGCAGAACCAATACCCGCGTGAAGAGGAGAAGCTCTCTGGAGACAATCCCTACGTTGTGCAGCGTTGGGAGATACATAAATAATACATCGAGTTCAAAGTAGTATAAATATTCAAGTCGTCGTTCAAAGTATGATCTGCCATTCGCCTCAGCGCTAGTTCTTGTCCCGATCTCTACCTAAATTCTTGTTCAAACCTGACATGTATCATCTTCCAATGCTTCGAGTTGTGTCGCCTCCGATTCGTTCGTGCCCCCTTCCACGACCTGATCCTGCTCAGGGGCGACATCCGCGAATCCAATTGCAGACACAATGGCAATAGGTTGCGACAACGCACCGAATCCGGTGTCCATCCCCTGCCAGCGGCGACGGAGGTCGCAGTCATACAGCTCGCGCACGCTGATGATGAACCGAGGCATCATGGGGCATAACGTTATGTAGGAAACCGCGTTCAAGAAAAGCAGTGATGTGCTGTTGAGTGGAGGCCCATTTTGGACTATAGTGTTGATATTGAAAAGCAAGTTCCTGGCGGTTCAGAAGAAAACAACCAAAGAGTTAGCTTTGGCGCAAGTATTCAAGAGTGAGATGGATGGGAAAACATGATGGTGACGGATAGCAACGAGAGAGAGAGAGACGTACGCGAGGAAGTAAAGAATTCCATCTTTCACGAATAGTTGCATGTACTGATTAGGCTGCCACTGCTTGGTTGCTTTGTACATATCGACCGACTGCTTCAAGGTTTGGATGATAGCGAGAACCAACAGTGTAGCACCGAGAAAAAAATGCGCTATGGAAGTATACACAGGGAGTAGGGACGGTATGTTGTTCCATGTGGCGTTGCATAACGAGAAACCCATAACTTGGAAAATTGTGACTAGTGAAAGGATGGAAGGAGATTCAGGACCACTTATGTGGGATTGGGGTGACAACGAGGGTTAGCTGGAGCATACCTGAGAGGTACGTGTTGGGATTGTCGTAGATGCCTTTGAACACAAAGGAAATAACAACCTGCGGTATGTAGATGAACAAGAGGACCCAAAGAATCCTTTTGGATCGATTCCACATTGCATAGACCCGCAAAATCATTATCACTATATTGAAATCATAGTCAGGGGAGATGAATGAGGGAGTACATTAACTCACAATCAGCAGCATTAATAAATATCTCGAACTCCCATTCGGCTACTAGTAAGACCACAGAACCTTTGGAATATCCATGTCCTATGTTGACAATTCACAGGGCAGTAAATCAATCCACTTACACCTATGTAACTGTTATCAATACAGATTTCAATCGCCATTTAGATGCGTACATCTACCGGAAGACAATCATTAGTGACAGAAATATGTAAAACTGAGAAACTGACTCTGAGAGGGCCAGAGACAAAGGTACTACCAACTGCGAATGTATCTGATCAGCTCAATTAACCTTCAATTTAAGATCGAACATACTGAGGCCATTAAGACTCGAGGACGTATTGACCATTAGCTGTGCAATTTGATGTGGTTCATAACGGCGACGGACTCACATGGCATAACAAATACCGAGATAGCGGACCTAATACAGAATTGTCAATTCATAACATATACGATGGTGGTTGCTCAGTTTTTATATGCACCAGAACAAAGATTGTAGAGACCCAGGTCCAGGGTCTACACTGTAGGGCCGTCAGGGATCCAATGCCCGCTTCATTGTTGTCGCTTCCTTACCCAAACATAGTGTATCTTTGTATATTCTCAGTCAAGAAATATGATGCGGAAAGCGAAATAACATACCTCCCCCGACAAGGTGAGGACTGCAGTGATAGCATTGCAATTGTAAATTTAGGATTAAAAGGATGGTGTGCGCATATGAGCATCATGCACTCACTATAATCGTATACGACGGCAGTGACAACAACAACTGCATCGGCCTATGAGATTATAACTGACTGGGGGTGAGAGCAACGTTACGGGACAAGTAGTCATTCAGCTGGAGAAGCTCCAGAGTGGACTGTAAGTTGGAGGACATGGGAGGTAGATACCAAGCAATTGATGATAGTTCGGCAACAAACAAAGATTGAGTGTCGAGGAGAGGGTGATTGACGTGGTTTGGTTTTGCATTCCCCTGGCAGTTATATATTCTATCCATATTTGCTTCGAGACTCTTTTCGAACAATGGGCGATGTATTATCCTGCCATGTTCGACAAACACACAACACAGGATACAGGGATAGTAACGGAAAGTGGTGCGAGAGTGTCTTTGTTGCTATGCAAAGCACAGAGTCGTCGTCGTGTATATACAAGAGATCGCGAAATTGAATTGTCGTTTTCGTTTGGGATTATGATCATATCTATTTCATCGCCCGTCCACGTCAGCGTTCATTTCATGCCCGCACTCAGCCCGAGGCACATGCGAATAACACCACGGTGTACTATCCTGGCTACCCGCCTACTCCTGCCCACCAATGTGTGTCAAATTCCAAATCCATAACTTATGCTCAGAGATCGATGGATTATCAATTAGATTCTTTTGAGTTGATGATCTGCGTTAACCTACTCGAAAATGATGAACCAAGAATTTAGTGGTGACGCGAATCAGCAGGGCCACCACACCCATACCAAACTATCCACCCTTATCTATGGCACCTGTATCACAGTGGGGGAGCTGCGGATATGAGGCAGAGAAGCACGATTGCCTCTGCCGTCAATGATTGAAGCGGTGATGATGATGAGGTTTGTCATGTGGGTCAACACTCTCTGACAACGGACGACAGATTGACAGTGACCTTAGTAGGCCAAGCCCCGCACGCGGAAACGTGGTCTTCTCCCCCAAGTCGCGATGCCTTGAAACATCCTGGGTCACTCGATCTGCCCTTCCTAGAACGTTCCTTGCGATTGCCCACCTTGCCTTTACCTTCTCACTCACCACGAGAGTATTACCACGTTTTCTCGTTTCCCTTTCCGCATTAATCCCATTCTGGTCGGCGGTTCGACGCCAGGGACCCGAAGTCTGGACACCGCAATCATATTCATGAAATCATATATATCCTTTTCTGACCAATGTACATCACGATCTTCTTCCGTTGAGACCGCGCGATAGTTCGAACGCCCACCCGTACTGACAAATGTTCGTGGAAACGACTTGCACCGTGCGGGGTACGCTTCCTTGTCGTCGAGGACGACCTTCACCATGTTCCCCACCCTAACAGGTCGGGGTCTGACTCGGAGTCTTGAGTGATTGTAGTAGGGTACTAGTTCCAGGGAGAGCAGCGATATGGTGAAAATGTCGTCGGAGGTGCAGTTACCTTGGATGCAAAGCCAATCAGTCTTGCATGTGCAGTCGAGTGAAAAAAGGAAACTAGAACGAAACTAGAACAAGCATGAGATCGGTTTCTATAAAAAATTCAATGAATGGATGGATGACGTACGGCTGTACCCAGACTAAGCCCCGAAACCCGTGCCGTGTGGGGCCTCGAGTGCGGTTGTGGGCGTTTTGCGTTTTCTGCGCCCCCGGCCAGCCTTCCTGGCAGTATTGCGCCGTTAGGTCGGATAAATTAGTACCCCCTTGTCTTGGCCGGGGATGCTGGTGTCCCAGAAGCCTACGACGTAGTCACAGGACAAGGCAGCTGGTGCCATTTGAACAAACAGATAAGGGGGGTGGGAGGCGGAGTCAGGTGAGGAAGAGGATGTATCGGGTACGGAAGGAGATGGGAACCGTCCGATCTTGCGAGGCACTCGCGATGAGTGCAGACAGAAGTGATTGGTGCCTGGTGCGCTTGAGTGTCCTGGATCCAACGGTTGCGCGTAATCAAAGAGAGGGATGTGATTGTCATACGAGGCAGTCAGAAACTAAGGAGTGCGTTTGAGTGCCGTAGGGATATACATACAAGGAAGAGGCATACACGACATCGAGATCGAGGGGACCCAATCCTCACGCAGACGCGTCGTCATACCCCAGGCGGGAACAACGACTTAGAATACTGGATCTCGAGTATCTTTCCTACTCTGTTCTTCAAAAGATTGTCAATCAATTCATACTGCTCCCTGACCTCATAAGTACCTCACTGATGGGCAATTTTCTGCGCGACGTTCTCCGGACGATCGCACCACAGACAAGCAAGATGAATGGGTTAAGTTTTTCGAGAGGACGCTCCGTTAATGGGTTGCAAGAGTTGGTAGCGTATCCACTCGAGTAGCATTATAAAATTTTCACCTGGGAGATCATTGATTTTCGGTACAATATTTGGTAGCGGAAGTAGACTTGACTGAGTCGGAGCTTGCCGACTCGGAGTTGCCCAGACTCCGAAGTCCAGGAACTGTACTATCTTCCATTATAAACATTAATGTTTTTAGTCGGTCCTAGGGTGAATGGCACTTTGTCTGTCTGGTGACGGGTTTGAAGCTGAAGCTTGCCAGGGTGAATGACCCTCGACGATGTTACGCATCCCTCCAAGTTATTTTCGCTCTTCCTTGTCTCGCCGTTGGACATTCCTCTCGGCTACATGTGAGCGTACCCATTTTCATGTGCAAGGCTAGCTTCAGCACGATGGTGTAGCATACCCGCCGAAACTCGCTCTTCGATCTTCAATAGGTTGTTAATTTTTGCGTTCCGGTCAATCCGTGGCTCCTCCTCACTCTAGTAGCCCTGAATGGTCTCTCTTTGCATGAACTCGTTTATTCGCGAGCGAAATGTCACGAGTCCCAGGCTGGGGAGCCAACTGACGCTACACACGAATTACATACATCCCACGCTGCTCATCCCGAGCCCCGATAGATATTGCAAGTCGTGATGCTACCTCAAAGTTCCCTTGGTTACGACTTGGTTATATCGTATATATATAGTGTTGTAGTCTATCGACAGCTTGCTTCATACACTGGTTTGCTCACCAGACTATGTTTTAGCCCTCAGCTTGCTGGCGGAGGGTGACACTTTGAAGAACGGGCTGGTTTCGACAAGGCCCTGCAAATGTTTGCAGCACAGAACTAAATCGAATGTACAGAAGGAAAATTCCCTCGAGACAATGCCTACATTGTGCAACGTCTGGATACACATAATACATAGATGCATGCAGCTCAGAAGGCGAGGCATATGCAAAGGTACAAAGGATATTCAAGCCCGAGTCTCCGTTCAAAGTATCGCTATTCTTCACTATTCATCAATGCCCCGGTGCTAATGTTCGTCCCCCGCGTATCACCAAAAGCCCCTTCAAACCTCACCTCCCAATGGTTCGAGTTGAATATCTTCCAATTCGTCCGCGCCCCCCTCTACGACCTGATCCTGCTCTAAGACGACTCCATCCGGGAATACAATTGAAGACCCAAACCCAAAGCGATCCGCAATGGGTTGGGACAATACACCGAATCCGGTGTCGACCCCCTGCCAGCCACGACGGGTGTCACGATCATACAGCTCTCGCACGCTGATGATGAACCGAGGCATCATGGGGCACATCGTTACGCCAGAAAACACTGCCAGGTAGAGCACCCAGGTGTTGATTCCCGTGGCATTGTCTACGACCAGACCACAAATATTGAAAAACACGTTCCTAGCACCGAAAAAGAAAACAACCGAGTGGTTAGCTTGTCAGCACATACTCGAGAGCAAGATGGATGGGAGTTTGCGACGGTGGAAAATGGAAACGAGCGAGGGTAGAAAACTGCGACGTACACGAGGAAATAAATAAGACCATCCCTCACGAGTCGTTCCATGTACTGGTTGAGCTGCCACTGCTTTGTCACCTTGTGCATGTTAACTAATTGCTTTAAGGTTTGAGTGACTGCAAGAATAAAAAGCATAGCACCAAGAACAAATCGCGGGATTTCCAACAACACGTTGATCGTGAATGATATATTGTTCCATGAGGCATTGCAAAAAGAGAAAGGCGAGACCTGAATAATTGTGACTGGGGGTGGCAGGAGAAGAAGGGCAACCCGGGTGAGATTGTAGTGACACGCGAACGCTATCCTGGACATACCTGAGAGATATGTACTGGTATTGAATAGCCCTGACATAACGAAGGTAACAATGACCTGTAGCACATAAATGCACAGAAGGAGATACAGGACCCATTTGGATCGATTCCACATTGCATAGACCCGCAAAATCATGACTACTGTAATTGAAATGATTGGCAACATTGGAGACAGGCGAAATAGTAACTCACAATCGGCAATATTAATAAATATAAGGAATGCCCAGCTAATTATCCACATCATTGCAGTACCTTTTGGATATCCATATCTCATACCAACATCGTAGAAGACGACCAATCAATTGACTTACACCTGTGAATTGTGATTAATTTAGTCTCAATCGCAATGTAAATGCATACATCTGCTGGGACACGATCATGAATGAAAGACCTGAGATAAGGTACAAGGCGGAAACACTGACTTCAACACGTGCGGGGACAATGGTGGTACCAACTGTAAATGCATCAGATCAGCTCAATCGACCTCTAACTGTCGACTTATAAACATACAGAGTGCATTAAGGCTTCAGCATAGATTGACCATTACCCATGTTCGCTGTATATAATAACAACAGACTCACATGGCCCAGAGAAGACCAGCATAGCGGACCTACACAAACGTCAATTGGGGACACATGCAATGATGATTGGAGTTGCACACACTAGAACGAACATTGTTGAGACCCAGGTCCAGGGTCGGTGCTGTGGGTTCGTCAGGGCCTAGTGTTCACTCAATCATTGTTACTGCCTTACCCAAATATAGTGCATCTTTGAATATTCGCAGTCAACAAATAACGTGTGGAGGGCGAAATGACATACCTCGCTCGACAAGGTGATGACTGTCGTGGTGGGATTGCATTGATCGCTTCAGCACAAAAAGAATGATGTGCACACAAGCAGCACCCACGATAATCGTATGTGACCATAGTGACAGCAATGACTGCTCTGATTATAAGAGTAATCATCGAGCAAAATGACAGAACATACGGGATACATAGTCATTTGTCTGGATGTAGTCCCAAGCAGATTGTAAGCTGGCAGACATGGCAGGTAGCCTCAAGAGAACAGAAATGTATGGTGGTTTAACGACTCGGAGAAGCAAAGATCGAGAGTCGATGGGAGGGAGGTTCTCAATGGTTCTGTCTTGGGTTCCCCTGACAGTTTATATATGCTTATAGCCTACCCTGCGTATTCAATTCCAGACTGGTATGGCAGTGATCTATGATTATCCAACGCTGAACAGACGCGCGATTCTTTTAGCCGGTAGGCTGAGCAGTGAGGAATAAGCCCCCCGATGTTCGGACACCATGATTGCGCTCATTAAACCATTTTTTGCCTTTTTTGAGCCAATGCATACGCGAGACCACCATCCTCGATAAAGCCTCGGGCCATATCTGGCACCACGCGTAGTTCATACATACACTCCTCGCCGGAACCCTTCCTCGGCCGCGCCTTCCTCCCCAGGGGTAGTGTCGGGGGTGGGGTTTGGGACGGAGCCTCGGGTGACGTGTAAATACACAAATGGATCGAACTCGAACATGTAAAGATGCGTCTCACTGACGGTGGAAGGTAACCCCCGTTTCTTCCTCTTCTGAATGTCTGCTCGGTCACCCTCTTTCGATGGGGCAAGGTGATGCCGTCACTGGGTAGTACCCTGATACTCACACAATGTCCCACTCCTGGTTGACGCCACAGGTGGGCATAGTGCGTTTTCCTAAATACGAATCATTAAATCAAGGAGGATGAGAGGTCTACTGTCCTCAAAGAACGTATTCGCATGCTTTAGTGGCCGCATATCGCCATAGTTTTGTTTTAACAACATAGGATGAGAGCCATGCGCCGTCAGAAAGCCTACTAAAGTGGTGGTCACTGCGCACCAAAAGAAGGCATCACGGAATGGAGTGAAGACGGAATTAATGTACGCTTCCGGGATATGGACCTGGGGGTTGGACATCCGCAGGTACTCGGGATCAGTATTTCAGCTCTATGCCTTGCACAGTTCCTGAAGCATTGATTTAACCGAGCAATGAGGCGAACGCCACAGATTCGGAAGAGTATCCATGTTCTTTTTTCCCTTCGAAACAGCTAGCTCGTTTAAGCTCATTTGCATGTTTCATGATGGGCGTCTGAGTCACGTTCTGGAGGGCTATGCTCTACCTGGGAAAGATGGAGCGTCGCGGCTTTCGATGCGATGCAATGTACAGTTTGTACATGGCGCAAAAGGGGTGATCTGTCCCTGTGAATACAGCCGCATGTCCCGTTGGGATGAGCTGGTACAGTCAAACAATGCTGAAACCAATGTACGCGAGAGCGAATGAATGGTTGGAGGGTTGCGGGGCCTACCCTGCTTCAATCTAACCCCTGATCAGACCAAGGAACGAGCAGACTTCGGTCTAATAACCCCGTCATTAAAAGCCCCATGGGAAAACCCATCAGCTTCGCGCGCGACAACCTCTTGTTCTCGTATAACGACCGAGCGTACCGTCAAGCTGTCGATTCATCCAGAATAGAGATACTCAGGAGGTGGTCCAGGGGAGATGGATAATGTTGCGGACGAACTTGCTTGCGCGGGGGATTGAAAACGGACAGATTAGGTGGCGAATAGACAGATCGGCGAGTACCTTTTCATAAGAGTGGATTTCGGTAACAATGAAGGAGGAAACGAAAAATGGAAACATTTTGGGGTAGATGCGAACATGACATTGGAAATGTCCCCTTCACGTTGAAAACGAAGATTGTGAAACTGTATTTGAACGAATGCTTGCGGATGGCGGAGAGAATCGGGTATTCTCGTAGTCCGTCGTCGATAGTGGCATCGCTGTTGGGCTGGGGATGAGCCGCTTTATTTGCTTGCACATATGTCGTTCGTGGACATGCCTAAGTTTGCTGTAGTCGAGCCGAGCGGATCTCTCCCACATAGTCAGGAGATCATGGTCCCTTAGCCTAGAACTCGCGATATTCTCCTCGCACAAAAGCGGCTGAATACAAAGAGAAATCATTCGGACCACTGGAACGAGGAGTAAAGGAACAAGTTGACCAGAATGAAGAAATTAACCACCTCTATTAGACCAGCGAGTTTCAGCGATTATGCTACGGCATCGTGTTGAAGGTGATGCGTGCAGCATTGCGAATGACAGTGGGGAAGAGAAAAAAAAGTTGGAGGACGCGTAACGTCGTCGAGTCTCAGACCCGACGCAAGACCGATAAAGCGCCACTCACCCTAGAGTCCAATAAAAGTAATACTGGGGGGCCATCACAGGATCCGACTGTCGATGTTCCAAAAGACTTGTGCATATACGCCTGAAACTCTGACACCATGGAGAACGCCAGATAGCGAGAAAAAGAAGACAAAACAAGGTTCGAGAGAGGAATAACATCATCGACCGGCATCGAATCTCAATCCTATGGCTCAAAACCAGACATCACTAACAATGACACTCACGAAAGGACAAGAGGTCACGACAGTGCTCGAAGAACGAGGAAAGACTGACCATGAGCCGAGTCAAATAAAGGCTATCTGCGAGTTCCATCAGGTTTTCTGGCATGGTGTCGATACATGGCGCGAAAAAGAGATGGTTCCGGCATGAAAAGGTTTGGTAAGGGAATGGAATAGACTTGGGCCTGAAGAAAATTACCATGATCAATCAACATGATTGACACGTGACTGCCTGCTGCGAAGTATTCTGGTATTTACTACCACTTGGGCGATTTCCTGACTGCTGGAGGCAGCTTTGCCCGCATCCGAGTCGCCACACTCTCGAGATGCAGTCCCCGCGGTCAGTGATGCCAGTATCGGCGACGGACGAAAAGGACCCGCGATGCTCTTCGTCATCTGTGAATATTCGTTCGAACGGTCACCATTATCATCCAAGAACATGAGGTCGTCGCGCGCGAAAGCAATAGATTTGTTTACGTGGGCTTCGATGACGCCGTTACTCTCTTCACTAACCCTTCCAGCTCCATTTACACTTGGGTCAGGTGGGAAATTACTTTGTGCGCCACCTTTACCAGTGCGAAGGGATCGGTTCTCACTACCCGTCTCAAGAAAGTCCTCTTCAACAGACAACCACACCATGGACGCAGGCTCTTCCCTAGCTTACGTCGCCCAACTGGGGGTCACCAGTTCAGTGTATATGCTGATAATTTCACTGCCACATTTTGTGTTGTCGAGTCAGGTGGAAGGGGTTAGATTGAGGCAGACATGTAAGCAGGCCCCACCTCCTTAACTCTCACGCACGTTATCTTTTGGCGTTGTTGACCGTGCCCCTGTCTACCGTTGCCTTCCCTGGACATCATTGCAATACAATGTCACTTCCATTTTGAGGCGCGTTTCATCTCATTATTTGGTCTAATCAATTTCTCAAGATTTGCACACAGCATAGAGCCGACGGCTGATGATCCTGGTACCTGAGAATCTCCAACGCTTCGACCACCAGATGACCATGCTCCGGTCATTCCGGGACGTATACATTAATCACTCCTGCACCAATTTGTTGCCCCTCTCCTTCGGCGCGCAGCGACGGTCATCTCTCACTCACGTCGGAAAGTCTAGCAGCAATTCCATATTCCAATTCGTTTGGGGCCTCTACTTGAACCGTACGAATACGCTCCTCCTTTAGTACATCCATCTCATCCTCCATTATATTCAGCAAGGCGCTATATTCTCATCAGTGACGACCACTAGTGAGACAGTCTAACTATCAGTTGAGCAGCATTGTCACGTAACGCTTTGACATGCGGTGTTCTGCTAGACCAGGGAGGCAGAGCTGGGGAGCAGGTGGGGGCAGGGTGCTAGGGGTCTCAGAGTAGAGGTAGCCACCTCGTGTCTTGTGCATTCAAGATCAACCCGTTTCTTACTTCCTCTTCAGCCTGGCTCTCGGGCAGGTGCTCTCCTCTCTGGGCTAGTCCACTGCCATGACAGATGAAGATGGCCAGAAGCGGGACTGCCTTGGTAGCGGGGTACTATTCTGTGACGGCAGCAAGACACCCCATTGAAAGATGGCGGCCGAGCACGACATAGAGTAAGTAAGTAGGGGTGAAACAAGGTTCGCCTTACCGTCATCACTGAGACACATTTCTTACACGTTCAAGCCTATTTTTTGCTCATGCACCACTCAAGACGAGGGAACGGAAAGGCGCGTCGAAATACGATCGTTCATCTTCGACAACAAGGCTGTGTACGCATGGTGCGAGGTCTTCCCACGAAGCTTTGTCAATGATCATGTGGGGTAGGCATGCAATCGATCTTGCCATTCCCAATGGTGGCCGTGATGTGCATTGGATCAGAAAAGGAAATATATGATTTGATGAGCGCGATCACAATGTCCAAACTTATCAGGAGTTCGGTCCTCGGTACCGGCGAAGAGACTCCCCAGGATTTCGATGGTGGGCGATAAGATAGAGGTGTAATGAACAATTGGGACGTACGGGAATCAGGTAAGGTGGGATGTTACGAGACATCACGATTCACGAGTCGCGAGAGAAGACGTCTCTTTGCATGGGCGTATCTCGGCATGTGGTACTGTCAATCTGTCAATCTGAGTTCGGCCGTCTCAGTCTCAGGAAACTAACGCAGTCGCGCTAGACTCCTGACCCAGAGTACCACATGATGTCCTGCTTTTGTAGCGATCTGACCCAGGAAGGTAAGTCATTGGTGAAAGCCATGACACACTCCTTTCATGATCGCGGAATAGCTCCCTGATGGCAGAGGGGTTCTCCGCGTCATTTCCGTAACTCTCCCACTGTGAGGCGATAGAGAAGGCTGAGTACTAAGTGGTGTACACGACTCACTGACATTCCAAAAGTGTCTTGAAGTAAATATTTGATGCTGTACCGGGTGAAGATATAGGACGGTCATGGCATGGTTAAATAAAAGCCCGAACCACTTGGAAACTCCTCTCCTCGATTTTCAATCTTTGTCGCTTGTTAAAACAATTACAGTTTGCTGCCTTAGTGCGCTTTCAATGTCCTCTGACTTACAGTCTGCTTTGGAGTTTCTCCAGATGAGCGACTATGTATCTCGTACAGTTCAAGCTCTTATCTTCCGCCAATAATGATTCTTACAAAACGATGCAGTTATTCTTGTCTCTGCCGTTGTATACGATTATCGTGAGCGATACTAATGCTATCCTCTGCTTTGGAGTGACCATTACAATCCCATCGCTGTGGCAGTCCCTACGTTTTCAAGTGAGGTATGTCATTTCAATCTACATCTTATGTTTGGCTCATGATATTCAAAGATAGACTATGTTTGGGTATGGAAGAAATAATTATCAGGCGAGCACTGAGCCCCTGACCATCTCATAGCACAGATCCTGGACCTGGGTGTCAACAATTTTTGTTCTGGTGTGTATAAATGCTTCGGAGACATTATATTGCACGGGTTCACAACTGACAGTTCTCTAGGTTCGCTATGTTGGTCTTTGTTATGCCATGTAAGTCCATGGCCATGGTGCATAACAAATTATACCGCTAATGATGACTACATGCTCAAGTCTTGGTGGCCTTGGTATGTTTAGAGGTACTCGGCGGTTGATTGAGCTCGTCAGACCCATTCCCAGTTGGTAGCACCTTTGTCCCTGACCCTCTCAGAGTCAGCCTTTCTGCCGAACACATTGCATGTCATTAATAATCTTCTTCTGGTAGACGTATGCGCCCAAATTCCGAACAAAAACTGTCATGATAGCAGTTCCATAGGTGTAAGTGTATGGATTTAGTACTATTTACACTATCAGTAACCCCATGAATATTCCAAAGGTACCGTATTATATCAGGCGATGGGCTGGGAGTTTGGAATATTTCATAATGCTACCGAGTGTGAGTTACTACTGTACCCCCTGATTCGTCTCCCTGGACCATAATTTCGATTACGGTGGTGATGATCCTGCGGGTGTATGCAATGTGGAATCGACCCAGAGTGATTCTTTGGGTCCTCCTATGCATCTATGTGCCGCAGGTTATTTTTTCCTTGGTTTTTACAGGTATCTACTACAATTCCGACAGATACACCTCAGGTATGTCTTGAGCTGAACTGTATCACCACAATCTCATGCCGGGTGGCCTGATCTCGTTCCATCCATTTCTCAAGTCACAATCGTCCAAATCATCAATTTCTCTTTTCGTGCTTTCTCAATGGATAACATCCAATCACTGCTCATAGTATATGCTGCGTTCCCCCGATTTATTCTCGCTGCCGCACTATTAGCGTTCGCTGTCATCCAAACCTTGAAGCAGTCAGTTAAGATGTACAAAGCAACCAAGCAGTGGCAGCCCAATCGATACATGCAACAACTCGCGAGAGATGGGATTCATTATTTCCTTGTGTACGTCTTGGCCCTCTTTTCCTCTCGATCGAGTACTGTACCCAAAACGATCGCTCGGTTGTTTTCTTCTCAATTACCAGAAACGTGCTTTTCAATATTACGGCTGTATTGGCAGCCCAGGATGGGTTTACAATAAGCAACACTCCGCTGCTCATCTTGGCCTTACTTTCCTACCTAACCATGTGCCCTATCATGCCTCGGTTCATCATCAGCGTGCGAGAGCTGCATGACCGTGACCTTCGTGGCCGCTGGCAGGGGATCGACACCGGATTCGGTGTATTATCGCAACCACATATGGGTCAAAGCGCAACCATGTCTGCGATTGAATTTCCGGATGTCGCCCTGGGGCAGGATGAAGTTGTGGAAGTGGACGCGAACGAATCGGGGGCGATTCGACTCGAAACGTTGAGAGATAATATGCATCAGATCTGAACGAGGATTTTGGGATATAAGCCAGGGATGCGCGCTGAGAATGCTGGGGCGTTGATGAATATAGTTGAGGATGGTACTAGGTACTTTGAACTGCGAAGTTCCGCGCCGTGTACCTGACACAACGACGGTGAATGTACTAGCATACATACCGTCGGAAACTACATGACCGGCGGCCCTTCTGGCTGAGGGAACCAAAACGGATAGATGAACAAGGGCTGAGAGACGTAGGCCGGGTCAAAGCCTGCGGTTTACTAACGCGGTTATCTATGGAAGAGGACATTCGTGAAACAGGGAGCGAGACTCGGTTCCCGATCCTCTGCGGGTTGTACAGAGAGCGTGAGCAGTAAATTCCTACCTAACCAACGTGTGAATGGAGGTGGAGATGTAGAGGAGACGGTTATAGTTTCAGATGGGAACTCCCGCGCGGTGGCGCGTGGGACCCCGGTTTGAGCCTCTGGTCGGCCTCACTTGCGATATTCCGCCGTTTTGTGAGGTCGGAAGGAGCCAGGTCGGATGCTGTTTCCCCATTTGTCTTGGACGGGGACGCTGGTGTCACAGAAGTGGTCATAGGATGTGGAGCTGTGGAGTCAGGTAAGGGTTTAGGAGCACGGAGATGTATCGGGTACGATGGCTACGAGGCCGTATCCATACACAGCCCCAACTCGATGTCACACATCCACACGGACTGCACCATCAAGTCAAACCCAAATCTGCACGCCCTCGTTCGATCCAGGAGCAACGTCTTTCTTGGATATCCAGCCTGCGTGGGCTTGGCGTTTCCTGCGCTCCTGGTCAGCCTGGAGGGCGATCTCGCGTCACTTTATGCGGTCGGAAGAGGAAGCTATGTCGGATTTGGGTCCCGCTTCATCTTGCGCGGGGATGATGTCCTAGAACACCGTGATGTGGCCTCAGGATATGGAAAAAGGAGAGAAGTGGAAGTGGAAGTGGAAGTGGAATCAGGGGAGGTTTGGGAAGACGAGGACGCATCGGGTGCGAGTGAGACGAGGAGAGGTGATGCACCAGGCCTGGCACACTTGGACGTCTGGATCCAACTGTCGCGCGGGATCAAAGAGAGGGATGTCACTGTAGCAGGTAGAGTGTCTGAAAAAAGGTGGTTTGAACGCCTGGCATGGGGATTCAAAGGAAGAGGCGTACGGGACACGCGACACGAGATAGAGGAGACCCAATCCTCGTACGGAACCGCTGTCGTATGCTGCGGCGGTAACATCGACTGAGCTTCTCCACCTCGACAGTGTCTTGCTATGAACAAGGTTGTCGTGCACACCATCCAATTTCCAAACTGTTCCGCGACGCGATGCGTGCATCAATGATACCGTTTTCAGTGCGATATTCTCCGAGGGTTGTTCGTACGATCGTGGCACGAACGAGAACGTCGAATGGGATGGGCTTTGCCAAAGAGGGTGTCCTTGACAAGTTGCCAGTGCGAGGGTTGGTAACGTTTCCACTCGAGTTGATTTTTGACAGGGGAGGGCATAGGACATTTTGGCAATGAATAGGACCGCAACGTCGAACGGAGAGGGCTCATTCGAGGGATCTCTAAGCAATGATCATCGAACGTCAACATGCTATCCGCCTCACTGATCCACGTCCACCCCATTTTCCTCCGACTCCATCTCACCAGCTGCCATATCTTCACTGCATCTGGGAACATCATTTCGTCAGCTTTTAGTACACCGTTATCTCGCGCAGACTCAACATGGAACCCATATCCGACCAGGCTTCCACTTCGAACCACATGAAACGGTGCATGAACTCGGATCCAGCGACTTGCGAGGCTGACCACCACTGCTGTACTCAAGTCCCACACGGCACGCGCATCCAAGGTGGACTTTTCCCTTGGACGAACGAGCGAGCGTATAGTTGTGGGTTTTACTCGACGGTGCCGACGTCGTAGTTGGGTATGGATACGATCATGCGCCCTTCATTCAACCTTTTTTTTGGAAAGCCCATCTCATGCCTGCTCCCGTTGCACCTGACGGATACACGGTCCTCTACGGACTGGAGGACGAGGCTCATCGCTTTCGTAGCGAACGCACGCCATTGATCGCAACATTCAGGTCTGCTACGGTGCCGGGAAAACCTCATCCCTATGAAAATGAACTCGCTCATCTGTCTACCCCCCACCAAACTCGTCAGTTCCTAAATGGCCCGCGCAGGACGGTTCGTCCGAGACGTCAACCGTCTCCCCTGGATCTCCAGCTGCGTTCACACATGGGTCAGGTGAGAGTTTCATGTTTACGCGACTTGTACAAAGGGGAGAGGATCGGTGATCGGGGTACTTGGTCAGTGTCTGCGTAGGCTGTCTGTGAAACAGGTAAGTGTGACCCATGGAATGGCCTCGTGTCCTCTGACAGGCCTTCTCAGCATCACGAGTATGGACATTACAGAACGCATCCCCAGATAATGTACGTCCCCATCTTGTTGTCCCGCGAAATCCGACCTCTGACGAACCCACACCAGCATCGGTCTCATTCTGCTGAAACTGCGAACCATTCTTGTCGCCGCCTTCCGCATGGACGCCCGCACGACCAGAATCGCAGAGGCTTCTGGCACTGATTGAAGCAGCCCGTATGGACCGGCCACACTCGAAACGGTTGCGCGCTTCGCTGGAAAAGAGGTACGTCATGCGTGCGTCCGACAGCCCCCAATTCTGAATCACACTGCCTAACATGCTCATTTTCAAGTACCCATGGACCTGTGCTCTTCGCGATCGGCTCAATGCGGCGACTCAGGAAAATACCCCTGCACGGACGATACTGACTCTGATTCTGAAAACGAGACCCATCTTTGCCTTCCGATCCTGTGCTCCGCACCTCAATGGATGTTCATACCTAGGCGCTATGGCTGATGGTCCGCTTCAGACAGCCCTCCGACGCATCTTTTCTGTCAAATGGAAGTTTCATCGTGTCGCAGCGGAATACGATATCCTTCTTCGGGACTCCAACGCCAGCCCATCCCCAACGATAACCATGACGGCGTGGTGGAGACTCCGTGAGGCTCGTACAGATTCCGTTACTCGCCATCGATAATGCTCGTTGACGTCGTCTTGTGTCTTCGATTTCGTAGTTATGTTCTCTGCTGCCTGCATCCTGTGCGTTGTGTTGTCAATTCAAGTGACCTCTGGTCTCCAGTGACACATGTGAATAGATCCGGATCATCGAGGTCCTGAAATTATTTGCTGCAGAGAGCCAAATCGCACGTACAGAGAAACCTTCCTCGAGAAAACGTCCAACATCGGGCGATACATGACGGGTACATTGAGCTTAGAAGACGAGGCATGCATATGCACATGTGGAGTAGATATCCGAGTCACCATTCAGGGTGCCGCCGTCTTCCACTGCTCATCAACGCCTCAGCGCTAGTGTCCGTCCCCGAGTCCCCGTTTCCCTCCTTCAAGCCTGATGCGTATCATCTCCCAATGATTCGAGTTGCACCCCCTCCGATTCGTCCGCGTCCCACTCCGCGACCTGATCCTGCCCCAGTGCGATATCCGAAAATGTGATCGCAGTAACAGGCGCGTTTTGACCCCCAAAGGGTTGGGACAACACACCGAATCCGGTGTCAACGCCATGCCAGCCACGACGGAGGTCACGGTCATATAGCTCTCGCACGCTGATGATGAACCGAGGCATCATGGGGCATAGCGTTATGCCACAAAGGATGCCCAGGACGTCCACCCAAGCGTTGCTTCCCGGGCCTGCAGCGGTGTCCACGGCTATGACGTAGACATTGTAAAACAAGTTCCTGGCAGTTCAGAAGAAAACAACCAAATGGTTAGTTTGCCTGCAAGTAGCGGAGAGCAAGATGTATGGGAGAATACAAGAGAGATGAGGAAACGCGGACGTACACAATGAAAAAAATAATGCCATCCCTCATGAGTCGTTCCATGTACCGGTTAAGCTGCCACCGCTTCGTCGCTTTGTACATATTAAATGACTCCCTCGATGTCTGAGTGATAGCAAGAATCAAAAGGATAGCACCAAGAACAGTTCGTTGGATTTCATAATACATAAAAGCAGCGAATGGCGCATTTGTCAACGAGGTACTGCAAAAAGAGAAATCCAAGACTTGGACAACTGTGACTGGAGCGGGGAGAAGGGCGGCAGGAGATGAAGGGAAACCTGGGTGAGATTAGAGTCCCATGTGAAGTTTATCCAGGACATACCCGAGAGATATTTACTGGAATTGTAGACAGCTGCAAAAACTGAGGCAACAATGACCTGTGGAACAAAAACGAACAAAAGCAGATAAAGGATCCATTTAGATCGGTTCCACATTGCATAGACCCGCAAAATCATGAGTACTGTAATTGAAAGTTTAGTCTGCGGCAAGGGAAACAAGTGGAACGGTAACTCACAATCGGCAGTATTGAGAAATATCAGGAATGTCCAGGCAATTACCCAAATGACTCCAGTACCTTTGGGATATCCGTGTCTCGTAGAAACATTGTAGGTGCCAGTAAATCAATCCACTTACACCTATCGAACTGTTATCGAGATAGTTTGCATCCACAATTTAAATGCATACATCTACCAGAAGATGGTCGATCATTCATGGCAGACCTGAGAGAAGGTGCAAAACAGAAACACTGACTTCAACAGATCCAGACATAAAGGGAGTACCATCTGCGAATGTATCCGATCAGCTCAACGAACCTGTAATTTAATTCTGAACATACAAAGTGCTGCAAGGCTTAAGCACAGATTGACTGTCAGCTATGTTCACTATGCATCGTAGTAACAATAGACCTACGTAGCCCAAGAAAGACCAGCATAGCGGACCTACAGAAATGTCAATCAGGAACACGTGTAATGGGGTGGACCCAGAGCCTTTATACATACGAGAACAAACATTGTCGAGATCCAGGTCCAGGGTCGGTGCTGTAGGATCGTCAGGGACCTAGTGCTTACTCCATAGTTGTTGCTTCTTTACCCAAATATAGTGTACCTTGAATATTGTCAGTCAACAAATAAGATGTGAGAAACGAGAGCAAAATAACATACCTCTCCCGAAAAGGTGAGGACTGCAATGGCAGGATTGCAATCATAATTTTAGAATGAGAGGAAAGTGTGCACATAAACACCACTCACGATAATCGAATACGACAGCTGTGAGAATAATGACTGTCCTGATCTATGAGATTAATCATTGACCAAAATGAGCGACCATACGGGATGAATAATTATTCGTCTGGAGAGCCTCCAGAACTGATCGTAGGTTGGAAGACATGGCAGGTTCAAGCGAAACAGCAACAACTGAGAGAGGAGGAAAGGGAGGTTGACGTGGTTTCGTCTTGGGTTCCCCCGGTAGTTATATCTTCTATCGATATTGGCTTCGAGACGGTTTTTGAAACACGAGTGACGCGTGACGCGTGACGTATCATATTGATCCTGCGCTGCTACGGACAGTGGCGCAGGAGAGCCTCAGGGTCGTGGCTACCTGCTTGAGTTAACGATCCACGTCAACCTACTCGCAAACGACTAGTGGCCAAGATTTTGGTGACGAGAATCACCCTATCTGAGCTGGGGAGCTGCGGAAGTAAAGCGAAGAAGGCAATATTGCTTCTGCCGCGCCAGTGATTCAAGCGGTGGTGATGAAGAGGTTGCGGTCATGACATTGAGTGGGCGAACACACTTTGACAACGCATTGACAGTGACCTCACGCCAAGCCGGACCCTCAGAAACCTCTTCAACTTTGTTCAATCTCGACTTGCGATGCCTTGAAACATCGCGTCATCCGATCTGCCCTTCCCCGTACGTCCCCTGCAATTATTCATCTCACCTCTACTTTATCGCCAGTATGAGAGGCTTTGAGCAAGACGAATCCTTTCTCGCATCCCTATTCGCTTTCTCTTTGGCGGCCGGTACCGAGGTCATGGATGAACATTGATGCACATTCGAATCTGTCAATCGAGTTCATTTCAGCCATTCGACAGATGTCGAATACCCGACGTATGCGGACATCGGCGTTATCACACCTGTCAAATCATCGATTTCCTTTCCTGACCCAATGCACATCACGGCCAACCCCTTCTTCCGTTGAACGCCTACCCACATTGACAAATGATCGTGCAACGCCTTTGCACCGTGCTCTCTCTCCCGTAATGGTAGGATCTGGGGCTGGGTCTGACTCGGAACCTTGGGTGGTGTGCAGATACCATCAGGTCTGGGTTCGAACACGTAAATTGTTGGTTGTCTCAATCATGACAGCAAGGTACGCCACGTTTTTCCCCCTAAGTACTTATTGTACTATGTCCTGTCAGCAGCCCTATTTCGATGGGGCTAGACTCTGATTCCCGATCATCGACATCGATCATCCGCGGCTTGTACAGAGATCGTACGCGGAAATTTCCTATCTGACCCAAGTGTGAATGGAGCTGAGGATGGCAGAGGAGACGGCTGTGGGCTGGGACAAATTTGGAGGGGGTTGGACGGATGAGCAAGTCCATTTACATAGGGACGATGTTCGGCAAGGATGAGGGAGGAAACATGGATGCCATCGCCAGAACTAGCATCGCTGTCCGCGTGGTCAGGACGTCGCTGGGTTGGATGCAAATTTAATTTTTGTCCGTTATTTCATGCCGGTTCCAACCCTACATATTGAAATAGTTGATGCGGAAAAAAAATAAGCCATCCGTTGCTTTTTCGCGTCATGTATCGGCACCATGCTCGAAGAACCTAATGGAAGTTACAGGTGGTCAACTCTTCTTCGTTCTTCGAGTGCGCTCGTGATCTCACCCAGTATCCATATGTCCTCTTGTGAGGATCACTCGTTTCTAGCTTCTCTGCATCATGTGGTCGATTACCCACGGAATAAAGGAACCCTCGTTTCATCATGATCATCATCGACAGCTTGTGCACGTACTGTTCCAGCTCTTTCTAATCACCATACTTGCTCTCGTAGCCAGCATCAGTGCCAGGGTTCAGTCTGATCAAGGGAACGTCGGGATCCATTTCACTATAGGGCCTCAACGTAGACCCCTTCCTAGCACCGTAGCAATTCTGGCCCGGATCCCAACTAATAGAGGTCCTCCTGTGGCGTGTGTACACTACCGAGCTGATGATCCTCCTGCTCGGGTCCACAGAGGTCGTGAGGACGGTGTGTCGGTCAGGGGAAACTATCAGTCGTTTATTAGGGACAGCCTAGAAAGCAAGGAAGAAAGTAAACAAAAACGGAACGGGAACAAGTGGATGAAAAACGTACGATCGTCCCCATACACAACCCAAACTCACAACTACACCTCCGCTCGTTCGAGGCTGTAAGTCCACCTTGAATACCCGTGCCGCGTAGGACTCTAGTGGGGTCGTGGAGGTTTGGCGTTTTCTGCGCCCCTGGTCAGTCTCGCTTGCAATATTGCGCCGTTTTGTGAGGCCGAAAGAAGCCAGATCGGACGTTGGTGCCCCTTGGTCTCAGCCCGGGACGCTGGTGTCCCAGAATTCGATGACGTGGTCACACGATGTGGTGAGGTTGTGGCGGATGGTGTCATCGGAACGGACGGAGGAAACAGGGTGGTGTGGCGGTGGTGGAATAAGGTAAGGGTTTAGGAGGACGAACATGTATCGGGTACAATGGCGACGAGGGTGTAGGAAGCAATCAGATCGTGCGAGGCACTCGCGATGAGTGCAGACAGAAGAAATAGGTGCCTGGTGCCCTTGAACGTCCTCTGTTAAGCGGAATCAAAGAGAGGGATGTCATTGTCATTGTGGCAGTCAGAAAGTATCTGAAAAAGGTGCCTTTGTGTGCCATGGGCTACACTTGGAAGAGGCGTACCGGAACATACGACACGAGATAGAGGAAATCTGAACCTCTGTGGAACCGTCGTCATACGCTGCGGCGGCAACATCGACTCCAGGTTCTCCATCACGACTGTGTATTCCTATCCTGACCATGAACAAGGTTGTCGTGCACACAATCCATATTGTTCCGTGACGCGATGGGTGCATCCGTGATACCATTTTCTGTGCAACGTTCTCCGAGCGAAAGCTGTTCGTACGATCGCGGCACGAACGAGAAAGTCAAAGGGGATGGGTTTTTCCCAAGAGGGCATACTTGATGAGTTGCGAGAGTTGGTAATGTTTCCAGTCGAATTGAATCCTAAATTTTTGCAGCGGAGAGCATAGAGAATTTTAGTAGTGTATGGCGCCGCAGGGGGTGCGCTGGAGGCTGTATAGTCAGGAGCACTGGCTACCCGTACCTTTGTCTGTGGCTGTACGTAATGTTGAGCTTTGGTCGCAGCTGCCATGTCAGTTCGTTACCGGTACCCAACCTCGATCAACGTTACATTCCTATTCACATGTATCGTCATGCGCATTTATGGATCTGCTCGCGCTCGCTGCTATAGACGTCGGACAGATGGACATCGGAAACGTCGTAGAGGTACGGCCCGGGTCTTGTTTCTCCGGGGCTTGAGCTTGATTGGCTGTGCTCATATGCCTCCTAAAGTTCCGGCTTCACCACGGACAGTACAATATATCCCAGGCCTCTACATGGAACCCGCAGAACTGCTAGGGATCGCTCTCGAGTGCCACCCCGAGCTTTTGGAAGCGGGTTCTACCAATGTGGTATGCGGCAGTGTCAGAGAGTGCGCATCGTGTTCTTATTTTTTTTCCCCGAAGCATTTTGAGACGCCGAATTTTCCCCTCGTCTCTTGAGCACACATTGGAGGTTATCGGATCTTTATCTGATAACCACTAAACACATGGTGTTGGGTCACGACGTGTTCCAGTCGCAGATTTGGGCTCAATGCCGCACTGCCGAATCCCTTCTTGGGATGGTTAGGAAAGGAATCCATTCTAGCTAGTTCCGGTAATGGGTTGCACGGGAACGAGAAAATGCTGGTGGGTACATACCCAAAAGGATCCTGGTAGCTCGACTGGTCCCTGGGAGTACCTGCTGGCTTATTGCTTATAACAAGTCACCTTCTCCCCACCCGCGTCTTCACAACTCTATGCTACCATCCATTTACTGGGTCATTCCCATCACACCTTGCGCCTCGCATCTCACAGATCCCTGTTCCGGTTTTTCAACTCCCTCTGATTGTTATAGATGGTTAGTTCACTAATCAGCCCTGGAAGGCATCGGTCGGGGTAGCGCTTTAAGCTCCCTGACGAGATATTTCGCAGACTCGAAACCGCACGCTATATACCCCTTTGCCTGACCATGCCCGTACTGTACACGGCCTCGATCCTCGGAGAGCGGCGAGCGACAGACGTAGCAAACAGGTCCGACAGCACAAGCCGTCCTCTCCTCGCACACTGACTTACATCGACGCCATCCGTCCCATCAATTAGGCCTTTCCCTACTTTTATGTCGCCCTGTTATCAATATCATTGCAATGCTTCTTATTTCCATCTAATGGCTGTTCTATCGACAGACCAAGTCATGCGATCGAGTGTACGACGATCGTTGTGATGTTTGTCGAATCCGCAGTGGTCTATGCCACCTTTTCACACTTATGCTAGGCCCCGTATGCGATGAACAATCCGGTCTCCCACAGGTTCTTACAAGGACTCGGGGAAGTTCCGGTAAGTCGCTCATTCACTCCCGCCTCATCTCTTGATTTGACGGGAGGACTATTTGCACTCTGATTCCCCTTGCTGATCGCTCTTCGGCGGCGTCTCGTTTGTCGGTTCAAAGGAAACCCCAGCGAAACCGTCGACCGTCAACATCGATCGTGGTATTTGCATCAGACTGTTCACCGACATTCTTCTCTTCTTACCTTATTCTTTCGTTTGCCAAGACTCTACTCTCCGTGTCTGTAGCCATATACTCCTGAAGTGCATTGTGCCTTTGATGTCTTCTCCACCATCACGAGGTTAAACCCGGGTGTATCACTCTGCCCACGATTAATCCGCTTCACCGAAATGAACCCGCACCCTTGCCGAGTCAGTGCGATGTCCATCTCTCCCGCAAGGTACTGACCTCGGGCGGGCGATCTATCGATTTATGCCACACTGTCGAAACCAAGTATGACGTCTGTAAGCTCATCGACTATCAGAGGGAAATATTGGGATGAGTGGATTGCTTGATTAAGTAGCTCAGATCGGTCTGAACGTACTGCGGTTGAAATATCGTGTGCGATAGTCGGAAGGAGTGGAATAGATTGTGAATGTCACTAGGATCTTTTCGTCGGTTTCCTGAGTGACAGGTGTCAATGCGAGGAAGAGTAAGTCGTCGTGTTTCTGGAACGAGTAGCCGCATCAGTATATACCATGATCTAGAGCGAATCCCTGTTCACTCGGTGCAAGGGACTTGAGCGCTCGCACCAAGTACTTGGATCCATGACGAACAAAAAAAATGCATAGCAGCGAGGAGCAATGACAATCAACATCATAGCGCACTCGTCTCAGATCAGAACTTATCCTGTTACTAATACTGCGAAGTGATACATACACGTCCACATGGTCACCGTTAACGTTTAACATGGGCCTGTCGATACTCATACCAATGCTGCAAGGTGACACTAACTCGAAGCACTGGGGGATCGATGTCTACACAAGTACTGCTACATCAAACCACCCATATCATCCATGAGTTCCATCGTCATTAACTGATCCACGACACAACATCCATGCAGGTAGCCTGATCGAAATAGTAGCATCGCCCAATTCTCGTTGATCCTGATCCACTGTTAGTCTAACAATGTAAGCTAAATGATTGTACGCGCACCGTCACACGGATTCTCCCGGATGAGGAATGAGATGGATCGTTCGCTTGTTGTGTCTAATAGGACGTTAGCTGTCATGATGTGGTCTACCAGAAAAAAGACACACATGGCCTGCTTCAGCTGAATCTGCAGCACCTTGTCCACGACGAGATGCACCTTTTTTTGGACGGGTGGGTTTAGCGTTAGACTACAACGACCAATGAATGCCTGTATACAAAGTGGAGGGGCAACGAACCTGCGATACTTCAAGAGATGTCGCGACCATTCGCTAAGATGATATGTTAGACACACCACATCTGAGTGTCTGTCAAGGACGAGGACTCACTGGCACACGTCTAGTTGCAGCCATCCTCGAAGGACCCACATTCGACTCTTCCACCCTTGCTGGTGGCTTGGAACGAGATTGATGATCAATTGCCTGACGCAACCTGCTGGTAAATCGATTGGGCTCATGCAACGCTGGGTCCTTGTTATTCTTCCTGATCCTCGGCTGTAGCCACCTTTTGAAGATCGGAATACTCCGAGATGACTCGACAATGTCGCGAGGATCCTCTCGACGCATCTCTTGACGGGAGGTCACCTGCAGAGCATCCGACGGCCGTGGTGCAGCAGCAGCAGTCCCAAGTGGCGGGACCTCGTCCAGACGAGAATGGGCGAAGGATGTGATGGACAGCGACTCCAGCATTGTCAATACAAATGAAAGAGAATAGTATAGTGATGACCAACCTCATCGTAGTCGAATTGAGGACCGGGTGTGCTCGACGGCACGCCAACCTATGCGATCATGAGAACTCACTTTAATTGAGAAAAGAACGAATGGATACCTCGAGGAGATCACCATCACCGAGTCCGCTGTCTGTCTCAGCCGCGGGTCGATTGGATTTCCCTGTGTCTGCCTGATGTACATGTGTAATAATGAAGTCAACGTAGCTCGTGTCGGCGACGAAATGACGACTCTTACTGGCTCAGAGCTAGGTGATCCAGTGTTGTCATGGCCACCTCGGGTCAGAGTCTCTTCGTCTGGTGGATGTTCCTCGCGAGTAGATGCCTAATGTAGTATGTCAACGGCGAAAATGGAATGGGGCTCACGCGACATGATGACGTGGTCAATACTTACATGGAATGGACCATACGAGTCCGGAAGAATGCTGCCGAGGTTGCGCACCTTGATTTTCCCGTGATCTTGTCCAGTTGCAAAACTACTACCATCTGGTGAGATTGCAATTGAGGTTGTGTATTCATTGTCCTCAATGACAGGGGCAATGTGAGTGAGAGTCGACGTGTCTAGGAACGAGATGGCATAGTTTGCGACAGTAGCGATGAATTTGCCATTTGGTGCCAGAGCAATAGACTTCTGGGCCTCATTGAAAACTGGCGATTCGGCAATCTGGGACCCCGTGGAGACAGCAAAAGACTTGATGGTGTTGTCGCTCGAGACAGTAAAAATATGTTGACCGTCGTTGGACCACAAAAGCGGAGTGATTGGCCATATATCACGTGTGGTAGTGTCGATGTCGAGGAACTGGTCCCCGTTGCGACCGTCAAAAATGCGGACCGAGCCACCATAGCAGGAAGTGGCGATTTGCTCGCCATCTGGGGAGAACCTGACTGCGGTGACCAAATTGCCATGTCGGAGTGGGCCAACGAGTCTCTCCCCGTTTGTTACCCTCCAGATGTTCGCTTTGAAATCACCCCATGATCCAGTCCCGGTAGCAAATGTGGTCGAGTCTGGGGAAATGTCCACTGCAGACACTTGCTGTCCGCTCTCCACCTGGATGATTCTTTCATGGATCTCTGAATCCCACACGCTTGCCCCCTCGTCTGTCCCACACACTACCCATTTGTGATCCCTTGACAGAGAGATGGCGTTAAAGTCCGACATGCTCGTTTGCTTTCCGACCTCTCGACCGTCAGCGAGTCGCCATCGTTGAATCCCATCCTTACCCCCACCCAAAACGTGCTTTCTGTCAAGGTGGAACGCAATTGCGTATACTTTGGCAGAGCCGCCGGTCCCAAGTACTATTGTCGGGTCTTACTCAATTGTTAGCACCGCACAGTCACTGATCGGAACTGCTACACACCGGTATTCGTCGACGACATCCTCGCCGATGGAACACAGTCGTGCGCTTCGAAGAGTGGGTGAAAAACGGGGTGTTTCGGTTTACTCGCGGTGCGCAAAGTTGCTGTACTAGCCTAACACGTTTCCTTATTCTCAATATGGGTCTGTGCACAATGGTGCCTCGTGGCTTGGGCGCTGTTCTTATCCGGATCCCAGCTAGGTGACCCCCACGCTAGGATCAACCAAGCAGTCCACTTTGGATAATCCTCGCCTTGGTACCAATGGTAGTTTTGACCTCGGGCTTGCAAGTCCTTGTCTCACCTACGTGACCCAATTCTCAACCAGTGAACCACCCGCATTAGACCCGCGTGCGATATGCGCCTACAAAACACATGTCGTTATCGATGAACCGCTCATACTCCGCAGAGATGTTCTTGACTAGGTGGAGACGATTGTATGTCACTTCACTACCCAAGCTCGAGCCCCGTCACTTTCCTATTCATATATTTGCGCCTTTCTGGAATAGCTCGCGATTGCTGCTATAGGCGTCGGACAGGTGGGTTTCGCAGACGTATGTACAGCTCTATCCGGGCTCATATGGTTGCGCTGACCCGCACCCTCGTCGACGCCAGTAATCCCTTTGGACGTCCAATCACAAGTTCACAGCATCCACATGGAACCCACAGAAATGCTAGAGGTCGCTATCAAGTACTTTCCTGGGCTCTTGGAAGCGGAATCTGTCAATACGGTATGCAGGGCAGTGGCACCGAGTGCACTCTTCCCCAGAGTAATTTTGAGGCGTCTTCTTTTCTCCTCATCCCCCAAGCAATCAAGGTGGACACGTGGAGATAGATGCGCTAACATTCTTGTAAGACCGGGATTTAAACGAAGGAACAATACGCCAATGTATGGAAAACGAGAAATGGATTAAGAGCGGTCGATAGAATTATATGCGCCGAGTTCCTTGCGCGAACACCCCTCGCCTGTGCATGGTTGCGACCAAGATGCGGTACTTGCGTTCAAGGTGACAGTAATGTTCATGTTTGCTACGGTGCCGGGGCAACCCTGTCGAATGCGTCAGCTCCCAAATTGCCCGGGCGGGAAGGTTCGTCCGAGATATCAACCGTCTCCCCTGGATCTCCAGCTTCAACTCGCACGTGGGTCAGGTAGGAGTTTGCTATTTACGCGACGTGTACGAACGGGAGAGGATCAACGATCAGAGTACCTGGTCAATGTCTGTGTAGGCTGTCCGTGGAACAGGTGAGTACGGATCATAGAACGACGTCATGTACGCTGATGGACTCTCAACCACCAGTGCGGACATTATAGAAGGCATCCCCAAATAATGTACGTCCTCATCTTGGCGTCCCGCTGAACCCGACCTCTGACGGACCCACGGCAGCGTCGGTCCCGTTCTGCCGAAACCGCGGATGCTTCTGGTGGCTGCCTTCCGCATGGATACTCGTATGATCAGAGTGTCAGATGCCTCTAGCGGTGTTTGAAGCGACTCAAGAGATTTAACATGGTCATCGAAGTCCATTTCGTCTGGACGGAACGATACCCGAAGCGCTTGCGATTCGAAAAGAGGTGAGCGCTTCGAGCGTCGCATTGCATCTCGCCACGAGTTATCCATACACTCCAGCATAAGAGTTGTCGAGTACTCTTCTGACGTGCGGTTGTCGAAGAGTCGTGTGTGGTGATGAGAGAGTAGGGTAGGGTCTGAATGTCCAGGCTCGTATCATCAGCAGAGAGGAACGATGTCAGTAGATCCTAGTGGAATCATTGCACTCGATCGTCTACTCCCGAGTACTTGTCCACAAGTGTCAAAGCACTCGCACTCAGTTGTACGTTGTACTTTCCTCCGTGATAAACGAGAATGATCGTTGGCATTCTTTAGGTTTGAAATAGTAGCTCGGATAAATAATACATTGTCCCACTAACTCGAAGTACTGGGTGATCGATGTCTACACAAGTACCGCTACACCAGACCACCTAGATCATCCATGGGTTCCATCGTGATTAGCTGATCCACGACACAACATCCATGCAGGTAGTCTGATCGAAATAGTAGCGTCGCCCAATTCTCGTTGATCCTGATTCACTGTTAGCCTAAGAATGTAAGTTATATGATTGTACGCGCACCGTTACACGGATCCTCCCGGATGAGGAATGGGATAAATTGTTCGGTTGTTGTGCCTAATAGGAGATGTGAGCCGTCATCATGTGGTCTACCATCGCCAGAAAAAAGACACACATGGCTTCCTTCCGTTTGTTTTACCGCACCTTGTCCGCTTTTAGAAGCACCTTTTTTACGCTCGGCCTTATGCTGCAACGACTGATGAGTGCCTGCCTGTAAATTCGAAGAACGACGAACCTTTCGTGGTCGAACGGGTTTCGCCACCGCTCGCTAGAATGATATGTTGGACACACCGCATCTGATTGTCTATCCAGGAGGAGCACTCACTGGCACACGTCTAGTTGCAGCCATCGTCGAAGGTCCCGCATTTGAATCTTCCACCCTTGCTGGTGACTGTGAACGAGATTGATGATCAATAGCCAGAGGTGGCTTTCCCGGGACTCGATCGGCTTTATGCAAAACCGGGTCCTTATTACTCTTCCTGATCCTCGTCTGCAACCACTTTTTGAACATCGGAATACGTTGAGATGGGGCAACAATGTCGCGAGGTTCCTCTGGACGCATCTCTGAAGGGGAGATCATCGGCAGAGCATCCGACGGCTGTGGAGCAGCAGCGGACGCGCCAAGTGGCGGCACCTCGTCCTGCCGAGAATGGGGTAAAGATGCGGAGGACAGTGACTACAGCATCGTCAACACAGATGAACGAGGAGAATGTAGTGATCACCAACCTCGTTGTAGTCAAATCGAGTACCGGGCGTGCCAGACGGCACGTCGACCTATGCGATCATGATAACTCGCTTCATTTGGAGAAAGAACGAATAGATACCTCGAGGAGATCACTATCGGCGACTTCCTTGCGCGTCTCGGACTTGGGTCGATTGGACTTCCCTGGCTCTTTCTGGTGTACATATGAAATAACGAAGTCAGCGCAACTCGTTTTGGTGATAGAATAGCAAATTTTTACTAGGTCAGTGCCAGGTGGGTTGTTGTCTTGGCCAGCCGAGGTGGAGGGCAGCTCGTCTGGTTGACCATCCTCGCGAGTAGATGCCTAACGTACTAGTGTGTCAATGGGGAAGACGGAATGGGGCATATCCGACATGACGACATGATCAATGGACAAATACTTACATGGAAAGGTCCATATGAGTCCGGGAGAATGCTGCCGAGGCTGCGCACATTGATTTTCCCATTACCTTGTCCACACGCAAGATAGCTACCGTCCGGGGAGATGGTGATTGAATATATATCTTCTCTGACCTCGATGGTAGGGACAATGTGTGCGAGAGTCGACGCATCTAGGAACAAGATGGAAGGGCCTGCGTAGGCAACAATAAATTTGCCGTTCGGTGCCAGAACAATGGATTTGTGGTCGTCAACGAGAACGGGCGACTCGGTAATCTGGGACCCTGTGGACACAGCGAACAACTTGATTTTGTTGTCGTCCGATACAGTGAAAATTTGTTGACAATCGTTCGACCACGCGAGCGGAGTGATTGGCCATTCCGAGG
Source organism: Exsudoporus frostii (assembly GCA_038089735.1). Taxonomy (NCBI): domain Eukaryota; kingdom Fungi; phylum Basidiomycota; class Agaricomycetes; order Boletales; family Boletaceae; genus Exsudoporus; species Exsudoporus frostii. The sequence continues at coordinate 78,771 of JBBPLK010000023.1, forward strand.
GTGAGATAGTCGTGATGTCGATGACCTCGTCACCGTTGTGACTGTCGAAGATTCGGACGGAGCCACCCCAGCAGGAAGTGGCGATGTGCTCGCCATCTGGAGAGAACCTGACTCCAGTCACATAGTTGTCATGCTGGAGTGGTCCAACGAGTCTCTTCCCAGTTGTTATATCCCAGATGCTCGCTTTGTTGTCACCGCTTCCAGTCCCGATCGCAAACCTGGTTGAGTCTGGGGAGATATCAACTGTCCACACCGAATTTTCGCCCTCCACGTCGACGAGTTTTTCATGCAACTCTGCATCCCACACGCTTGCCCCCTTGTCAGTCCCATGCACTACCCACTTCTGATCCATCGACACAGAAATGCTGTACACCCAGATTCCCGCTTGCTTCCCGGCCTCTTCACCGTCTGCAAGTCGCCATCGCCGAACCCCACCATCGCCCCCGCCCAACAGATGCATTCCGTCAGGATGGAATGCGACAGTCCAAACTAGATCTCCGCCACCTGTCTCAAGCACTATTGTCGGGTCTTACCGAATTTTCAGCGCTTCAGCATATCTTCAACGTAGTCACTCCTCGGAGCTGTTACGCACCAGTATTTGTCGACGACATCCTCGCCAACGGTACACAGCCGTGGGGTTCGAAGAGTGAAAAAGCGAGGTGTTTCGGTTTGCTCGTACGCAACGATGCTGTACAAGCACGTTTCGTTGCTCTCAATATGGCTTTGTTCGCACAGGTGCCTCGTGTCTTGAGCGTTATTCTTCCTCAGATCGCAATTAGGTGACTCTCCTGCGACGATCCACCGGGCAGTCAGCTTCGGCAAATCCTTCCCTTGTTGCCAATGGCAGTCTTACGGACTCTTTCCTCGGGACTTGCGAGCCCTCTTCATCCCTCGCCTACACGCTCCGAGTGGACAATCCGCATTAGACCCGTGTGCGACTCGTAGCACTGGAAACCACGTGTCCATACCGTGACGTTATCAATCAGGGACCACTCATATACGCTCATACTCCGCAGGGATGTTGTCGACCAGGTGGGAGACGAACAGTTCACCCACACAAGTTCGAATCGCGTCACTTTCCTGTTCATATGTTTGCGCCTGCGAGGAATGCCTAGCGCTCGCTGCTATAGACGTCGGACGGGTGAACGTATATACATCTCAATCTGGGGCTTATATGGTTGCGCTCACACACCCCTCGTCGACGTCGGTAATGCCTCCGACGCCCAGTCACAAGTTCACGGGTGGACTGTCACAGGCATCTACATGGAGTTCACAGTAACGCTCTACGCTAGAGATCGCTGCCAAGTACAACACTAGGCTCTTGGAAGCGGATTTTATCACTATGGTATTCAGGGCAGTCATCGAATGCACTTCGGCTTTTCATACTTTTCCCCAAAAGCAAATTTGAACTGCCGTGATTTCCCCTCGTCCCTCAAGTAACCAAGGTGGACACGTGGGTCAACGGTCGCACGAGATAACTGCGCCCGCTTTTGAGAAGTTGAAGATGGGTAAAATCGTATTTCCGAGTGATCGAAATTTTCGATTTGGGATGAGTATACCATTTCTTCGAGTGTCCATGTGGAACGTTACACAGCGAGTTGACGTATACAAGGAAGCTAGAGAACGGGACCTACGGCTACCTACATAAACCTACCTGCAGGTAGCTGATAGTGAAACAAAAGCATACGGAAAGCGGACAGGGTTTGTCAATGTTCGGAAAACGAGAAATAGTTCGAAAGCAACCGATGTAATGATATGCGCCGGATTCCTCACCCGAACACCCCTAGCCTAGCTGTGGTTGCAACCGAGACGTTAGTACGTCGCTAATCTCACCCGCATAGACATGAGTACTCCAAGGCAGGCTCCTGATCTGTACATCCACCGTAGATGATAATCCACTCTCCACGAGATCTGAGCAACACGCCGGCCGCCACTGCCGACGATCAGCTGTCTCCCATATCAACCTCCAAACGAGACACCCACATCTCACTTTTCGACGTCTGCGATGTAAAGGAACACAACATCAAAGACGAGGACGGGGCCATATCATTGATCATGACTTGGTTCACATCACAGCGTGTACCTGAAATCAGGCGCGCGATCACCCAGGGTTCTCAATTGCTGGATCGTGTATTGGGACTTTTCCCCTCGCTCAATGCGTTGCCTCAATGCTTGGTCCCTCGCATCATTGATGCGCCTGTACAAAAAGACCAAGATGGGCACCACGATCAATCCGATGGCGACGAACATCAGCTCCAGGCCGTCTACCCAACATCGGGGTTAAGCATTCATGAGGGGAAGAGCAAGTAGCGCGACTTACGTCCAAGGATGTATCGTGGCGAATCTTGCTCTCGGTAGATGTTCGCCGCGATGGCTCCACCAAAGTTCCCGATCCCGATATGGAACGCCATGCCTACAGCGCGCTTATATTGACCAGCGAGATTATTGCCGAGCCTAGTCAAAATATTCAGTGAGTGCACTTCAAATGTCGGGATCAAGACACACCATGCGACAACGCCAGGGAATGGAGCATAACTTCCAATAACGATCAAGAATGTCCCAAAATACTTGACGCCATTCGAAGCATTCGATATATTGATGGAGTACCCGATGAGAAGCAAGATGAGGCCAGCGTAGATGGTCGCAGAACGAATCTGATATTTATCCGAGTAGTGCGCGCAGGTGAGAAGGACGATTGCTAGACAGATGTGTAAGTTGTCAAGCATACGAGATGAATTCACCCCGAAACCCACTGGAGAAGACGTATGGTGGGACGGTAAGGAGTTGACTAATAGCAGTGGTATAGCCGAAGCTGTGATCCAACGTTAATCACCAGTGATAGAGCAGAATCATGGTCACGAACTTTTTGATAATCGTTCTATGCACATGGAAGAGACGTTCGTGAGGACCAGAAGATCGAGAGTGAAACAACTTACGGAAGGAAAAAGGTGATGCCATACACTACATCGGAGGGGTGAGCCTCGCACTACCGACTACGGAGAATGTAACCGTTACGCACGAGGAGCAATGATTGACAGGTAGACAAGCAATTGCAAATAGATCTGCCAATCAGTAAAGGCAGCTATGATATGACGGAAGGCAAAATGCTCTTCCTCTCCAACGGACGAGTTGTCATATTCTGCGATGCGTCAGCCATGCCCGTCGCAAAGAACTGGGACAACACACTTTTCCTCCATATAAGGTACGCACGTTCTTCCGGCGTCAGGAAAGTAGCAGTCGACGGAAAATCGATGAGTACTGACAAAGGTATCAAAACAGAACCTTGGACGCTCAAAGAACTCTTAACCCACCGAAGAAAGCGATAAACCCAACAACCACAGTCAACAGTCCTTCAACAATCTGTTGAAGTGGTTATCAGAACAATAGCCTTCCACGCTTGGACGTAACTCACAAATATCCACGACCAACCCTCCAGATTCCCTACTCCCCCCATGTATCCTATTCCAAACGCAAGGAGGCCAGAAAATGCACCTAAAATTGTGTTTTAGAATAGGGCGGCATCAAAAAAACCTCTGCATTCTTCACCTGCCACTGTTGCTGCCCCAAAGAAGAGGCCAACACGATACTGAAGCATATATCGTGGATACCATAATGTGAGGCTATAATGCCCACGTCAGTTCGCGAGTGGTACATCAGCTCGCAACGCACTAGTATGCAACACCGGGGAACAATCCAGCTTCGGCGAGGCCAAGACAGAGCCGTACAGCAACCAATTGACGGTATCTGTACATCCCATTTATCAATCTCGAGACAAGTCAACAATAAATGCCCATTACGATGTCACGATACCCATCAACGTCCTGGAACTGATATGAGTATCACGCCGGATTTATGGGATAACAGAGCTACGTACATGACAGTACCCCACAACACCTGAACGTGCATCAGCTAACCAATATCAGAAGGTTAAAGTGTTCAACTCACCATAATGCCTGGGAGCCATCTTACGCCCCTCGTGGATCAGCAATACGCGTGTGATACCTTGGACTAGCCTACCTCGATGGACGAAACACCTTCAAGACCAGACTGAAGGGCGGCATAAGCTCTGCAAGTAATCTCGGCGTCACGGAACTCACTTGGCGGGACATTCGAAAGCGCAATACGACTACAGGGACCGAGTTGAAGCGCAAGATCAAAAACGAACGCAGAGTACACACCATGAAAAACATGGTCTGTAACTCGAATTAATAGACATGTCCGTGCAAGGAGGAAGGAGTGACACACGAGAGCAATACTATATCTGTTGCCAGTCAGGTCGAGCTCCGTCATGAGACCATCGAGTTTGGCGTTTCCTTGCTCATAGTGAGTCTGCTGAAGTAGGCCAAGTTACCCCGAATGACGAACAAAACGTACCAATATTGCCTGTCCGATTGTAACAATGATCACAAAAGACATCGGTTTCAGCTTGAGAATCTAGCTGAACCTGTCTGACCCACCTCGGTCCATGAAACAAAGGAGATACATCAAAGTCAAAATTGGCATCAACCGCAGATCGACCTTGCGCCACATTTGTTTCTCAGCCTCAGGACTGAGTGCGCGGGGTGTGTCATTATCCGCAGAGTGAAACTGCTCGATCTCGGCCTCGAGCCACTTTTTATCAACAAGATTCTCGTAGCGGTCGAACTGGGCTGTGATAGGCATGATAGGCACGATGCCTTGACGGTGTGGGGGTGAAGGGGACGCGGAAATCCGCAAGCCAGAGGAAGCTAATCAACTTATGTATCTGCATATACCAGGGCCGCCAAATCTCCGAATCTTTATAGGGCTGTCCTGATCGGTAAATTAAACGCTGGATGGCGACGATGGTGAACCTACGTAACGAGGCACAAGGGGGCGGGGAGTGTATGAAGGCGAGTAAAAACGTACCCGTTGGAAAACGCGAAGACAAAAGTCGAAGATCTTGATACGACATCTCGGCGGAAACTCGAAGCCACTCCGTCGGTCTGCACGTCGGAAAAAATCAGCCGCAGTCACGCCCGAACGTCGGAAAGTTGAAGTACCAAAGTTGGTAGAATAGCCGTGAGGACTCCGAGTTTCGTGTTCACGTTTTAGCCACAAACTAGCCACAAGATCATCGTCCAATCCGTGCGCAGTCAACGCGCCACCCCCTGATCACGAATTATGTAGTTTCATCCTGGCGTAAATTCACATTTCCCCAGACATATCGGGCACATTTTAAACTTCAAAACTAAAAATTGTCTTTCTACGTTCGTCAGTTGAGCGGTTGTATAGGTAACAAGTCAGTTCGTGGCTAAAACATGAACACGAAACCCGAAGTCTTCGCGGCTCTTCTACCAACTTCAAACTGACGTTTGAGGCGTGGATGCAGGTGCCTGATAACGTTAAATCTTTGCCGACGTACAGATCGACGGACAGACTCTCAATCCGGCCCCACCAAGATGTCGCATTCTTTTATTTTCATGTTTTCCGCTACGTTTTTACTCGCATTTAAACACTCCCCACCCCCTTGTCCCAGCTAATTACTAACGAACTCGACTTGTGTGTTCCCATACACCCGCAACCGCCTTATCTCCGACTCTATATAAGGTAATCCTGGTCGGTAACTCTAAATGTTAGATGGCGACGACGCGGAACACACGTCGTGATAAGTCCCTCATCGTTACCAAGCAGTTGGAAAGAGGAAAGGTGCCCTCGTTCATACATATTGCGTACCTTTTGACTCTAATGCGACGCATGAACGACGTAGGGTCGATATGCGGACAGATAACTCTCGCCAAAGCTGCAGCTGACCTTAGACTACCTTCAAACTTGCAAAGCCAGCCATTTTGCGTTTGCGTTTGACAACGACAACAGGCCTAGAACAACTCGTTGGCCAGCAACAAAAAGTGTCGACAACTTTGAACGGGTACATAAATCTCAGTTGATTCTCATGGCACGCCGCACGCTCGGACATGCCAAACCAAGTCTGTCACGCTGTGTGTGCTCGTCCAGATCCGGTGACTTGTGGTGCCACGGTCAGATATGCCACTCTGAGTTGCGTATACTGACCCGACCATGGCTACACGGTGACTCTGGTTGATCACTGGTCCACATGCTACTCGGCTGCAGATCAGCATGATGTGGGCACTCGTCAACTTTTCATTCAGGTGGTTCAGATTATAAGTTACACAGGGGAAGACCGCAAATGTCGCCGAACGCTATGGCGCCGCTAATGTGTGTAACAAGGTGAAAGTCAACGAAGCGGTGGGTGAAACGAGGTGAGGAACTTAAGAGACATGTAGAAGCATTACCTCGGCTCAAATATTGACACAGGCTAACAAGGCTCGGCTATATCCGAATCTGAATCCGCAGTAGACTGAGCGCACTCCTGCATCCTCCAAACTCACCCAGAAAGATCTCCCTCCAGAGGACTTGCATTTAGTCAGGAGAAGGTGTCTGCGTATGCTCAACCGTTCCTCATCATACGTACCACCACAGTATCCAGGAAGCCCTCCAGATGCTTGGGTGGTCACCCCGACATTACACGACTCGTGATCCATCGTGATCTCTTTTAAGCTATTCTCCATTTCCTTCCCCTCCATCTATCTTACTTGGCTTATTAAAGAAGAAAAAACCAAGCAGGTTGGGTGGAGAAAATGTGTTTACTTTTTTACAATAGGTCACCGAGCGCGGCCATCTCGGCTCCGCCAGACTCCCGAATACCGATTTCCCAATCTGCACGACGGATGACATCAGCCGTGCACAACAGAGCGATGAAAAAACGAGACACGTACAACTATAGATAATGGTGACTGCCATGAGGATACCTGTTCCACTACCAATTGCACCCATCAAGTCAGCAGCGACGGACAAGAGACCAAGCATGGCCCCTCCAAAGGCGGCAGCAGTGGGGATCACGCGCTTCAGTTCCTTGTACATTGAACCTTCACGGTGCCCAGCCATGACCTGTATATCACACGTTATCAGCACCGCACACGAACAGCTCTAAATGTAGGCGCTAACCATCTGTTGATCCTTGAGCTGTTTGGCAACGTCCCGAGGACCACTTCCTGAAACTTCAATCCAAGTCTTGGAAAAGAGAGCACAGGCAGAGACAACAAATGCGACATAGAGACCAGTGTGAATAGGATCAAGGAGGACCTCTTTTATAGTATGAGGGGGCGACATGTAGTAAGCGATACCAGAGACAGCACGGAGCTGTGGCGAGTCTTCCACGGGCTATGTGGTCACGTGATCAACAACCTTTCATGAACGCATTAAACACGACTGACCTCCCACACCCCAATGAGCTTTACCAAAAGGTTGGATGGGAAGCGTGAAGCAAGCATCTGAGAGATGATGAATACGTTGGAAGTAAGGGCAGACTGGAGCATGATCGGCATGTTGGACGTGTAGAAGAGTTTGATAGGATACGAGCCGCGTTGCCCACGGAAGCGGTTACTCTTGACAGGGATTTCAATGCGGAAGCCTTGCAAGTAAATGACGGCGGCAAAGACGACAACAGTGGCGATCAAGTTCATTATGTTCGGGAGACGGTCTCGCCAGAAGGCCTCGCGTAGGGCACGACCCTTGTCGTTCCAGGTGAAGAGGAGGTGGAATAGTGCAACAATTGCACCTTCGAACTCTGGACCACGACCGGTGTTGACAGTCGTCGGGGAGAATGCCTTCCAGATGATGGTTTCGCAAATGTTGGTAGCAATGAAAAGAGAGATACCGGAGCCAAGACCGTAACCCTTCTGGAGGAGCTCATCAAGCAAGATGACGATGAGAGCTGCGGCGATAAGTTGAATGATGAGCAACAAGCAAATGCCGGCGCCCAAATCCTTGGGTTGCCCGTAAAGACCAGTGAGGACATAGACAGTAGCCTGACCGAGAGCGATAATGAGAGCGAACACTAAAGGTTTTGGTCAGTAAAAACGCTTTCAATGTTCGGATAGCCCAAGGCAAAAGACCCACATTTCTGTGCACCACCGAAAAGAGCACGGTCTTCCTTCAAGCTGAAGTCAACTTCGATCAAGTTTGCACCAGCCAAGAGTTGCATAATCATTCCACTAGTGATAATTGGACTGATGCCGAGCTCCATGAGTGTACCGCGGTTTGAAGCAAGGATGACACGCATCCAGTACAGAGGGTCGGCCGAGTCGGAGGACATGATTCCATAGAGCGGGACTTGGGAGCAGACCAAGAAAATAAAGAGCGTCACCGCGGTCCATAGTAGCTTTTGGTTGAACGGCACCTGGCGGAAAATAAGAAATAAAATCATTGGACGCTGCTGGTCACGCACCTTGCGGTCTGGGGAAGAGACTTCGGGCAGCAGTGGAAGGAAAGGTCGGACAAGGTTCAAAAACCGAACTTGAGAAAATGACAGTTAGCACACCGACACTGCGTACGAGAAGAGATGAACTTACACCCGCTCATTGTACGGAGGAACCCAGGAGGTAGAAAGACAACGTTTAGAGGATTTGACACGCTCCGTTCCAAAGTCGTGACAGACGTGGCAGTATCAAAACATGTACAAACATTTGTTAGTACAGCCACCTCGACCACTTGACCAGTCAGTACTAGTACCGTCTGCTCGTATGAGGGTAGGTAACAAAAGTAAGTAGAAAAAATTACAGGAGAGTCATCAAGCTTCAACACAGCCCTATCGTACTGCATCTCAGCGTGGCTCAAAGAGTGCATTGCTTGAAATGCGCGTTTACAGCAGACCTCACAAGTAGCGGGATAGATGCTCTCGTGATCTGCTTCCCGCACCGGTAACAAAAATGCATGTTACACCCCGGAGTCACGCACTGAGTGGCGGCACCGCAAAGAGAATATCCATCAACGACGGTCTGAGACGGCCAACACCAATGTTTGGCAACTCACCGTCATATGATTACATCCCCCGTTCTTCTGAACCGGAGTTTTGCATCCTGTGACCGAGGATCATCGACTCGGTTCTGACGCCGAGATCTAACGCGCTTACTTGGACAGTACTTCCATCCCATCTGTTTCACGAGATGGTCCAGCTCCTCCGTTCCGTCGCAAGAGTGCTTCAGTTTTCTACCTCCCGAAAGGCTTTGCTGACAGTTCTTGCACCAGGTATGCCTGCATCCTGGGAACGGACAATGGAGTTCGTCCAGTTGTTCATAATCTTCCTTGTCGACGAACGCCGAGCGATCGCACCTTGGGCCACATGAGTTCCAGGTATGGACAATAGGTGGGTCTGCCTGTCGATCACCTGCGACAATGTACCCGTACACACAAATGCGCCAGTTCGAGCTCAGACCAGATTGTATAGTGCTCCTCGGAGACCCCGAGTCGTTGAACCAAGGCTCCGGACAGGACTGTTCGTGATCCTCATCAGCAACTGCCTACAATTGGATCGGCAGTTACTAGTACTCACCAGACGGACTGGCGTTTCCCTGTTCGGCCATGCATAGCGGGCAAAACACGGGGAACCTGCGTTCCTCGATCTTTGAACATACGTGTCCTGCAAGACAACCCCTACAGAATCCATGAGCGCAAGGAAGAAGGTGAATCCCATTCTCCTCAGGTATGTCCTCAAAACAGATCACGCATTCAAAACATGCTTCTTCGTCAGACTCTTCAGACGAAAGCGAGGTGGAGATCGAGCTCGAGCTCGTAGACACAGACGATCCATCACCTGAAAAAAATATCCGGCAGTATCGTTTGGTCTGCTCGTATGGTAGGAACGTTGTCATCGGGCGTGGTTTTGCCATGCGCACACTTGACCCTTCTCCTAATGACCCAACGCTGACACGGCCAGCGTAGCCGTAACTCGTCGTTGGCGCAGCCCTACCGACGTCAAACGGAGTCCTTGCCCGCAGCTCTCTATGATTTGATCCGGAGGGTTGATCGCTTTGGCGCCGATTTTGATTTCGGTCCCTGTTTTCATCTCGTTCTCTTTCCCAATCCCGTCCTCGATCATCTATTTCCCCCATCACCCTCAACAACGCAATGCTCTCGTTGATCGCCAACGATTCCGCATCTGACAACATTGGAACCCCTTCAGCAGGGGTAAACATACATATCGTACAGCTCGTAAACAGCTGCGCCTGCCACCGCTTATCGCGCGTCACCAAGTGGTTATCCACCGGCAAAATCCCCGACATGCGGGCGGCTGTTTGTTCCAAGGACGTGCTGATCACAAGGGCAGGCGTCGTGCCGTGCTCTGGCGGAGCGAGGGGGAGATCGAGTACAAGAAACACGTCTTTGAAATTTTCGCGGAGCTTCAGACATACAGTTGTGCCCGCAGTGCGACTCACAACCATGGCTGAGACGGGAGAGGCGTGTAGTTGCATTTGCCTAGAAATATATGTGAGTGGTCCAGTTTATCGAGGACGATAAAAAAACGACTGACCGCAACGATTGTTTGAGGAGTATCATACTCGGAGGGCCGTGCTTGGTCGCAACGTGCACGAGCGCCCCCTCGAACAAGGGTATGTGATACATTTCCTCCAGCTGAATTGCCTGTTCGCCGCTCAACTGCTCGCACGGAGTCAACATCTCCTATAAACACCGCGACAAAGACAAAGACATCATTGTCAGCACCGACCGTCTCGACGATCAAAAATCCACGTTCAACAACCCCTTGACCCACATACCTCGAGGACATGCCGCTCCATGATGGCACTCAACCATCGCACCATACCCGGGCTCGAGTTGTTCCCTCGCGTGCGCTGCATCTGCATATGCTTGAACGCGACCCGCACGAAATTCAGTGCGGCAAAGTGACATGCCGAAAGGGTTCGACATGGGTAGCGTCGGACGTCTGGGAGGGGGAGAATGCGTTCTTTTCCTGAAAGTACGTCTTTGACGACTCCGCCGTGATCTGTACCGAACCATGCGGACAGGCGTTCGCCAAGCATGAGGCGAAAAAGTTTGGAGGGTCGAAGGCTGAGGGAGGGGATGAACCCCCCACCCGGGTGTGTTTGCTTCATATAGCGTTGTCACTGTCACTCGATGAGCACAGACACTCCTGTTCGCCGTTCGCCGCGCGGCCTCATGGAGGAGGGAGAAACGTTGCATTAATGACGCCAGCCACAGCACTGGCGCTTCGATAGTATACTTGTGTGCGTGACTTCTGCTAGCGAGTTGACTTCTTCGGACGGAGGCTGGCAAACTGTAAGCGGACGAATGCAGATTCATAGGTATGGTCACAACAGTCGATACATCAAGCGTGATAGCAATCCCACGCACGAGACCCCACACCGGAAGTGCTTCTACAATGGCCACAGCTATCTGCAAACATGCACCCTAGAAGATAGCACAGGTGCGAAAGTGCTCGGTTTTGCCTTCCTGTATTTCCCGAGGAATGGCGGTTCGGTTAATCGTCTCACCACAGCGATAACAAAAATGCGTATTACAGCCAGGCGAAACACACTAAACGTCACAGCAAGTTCCGTAAGTGCCTGTTTTATGGCGACTCAGAAGCGAATAGGCGACGTACCGAGAGGTGATTGCAGCCAGAGACTTTCTGGATGGGCGTCTTGCAGTCTATATTAGGGAAATGAAGCACTGTCGATACGCGAGAGGTGGTGTTCGACCTACTGGGGCAGTACCGCCACCCTTGCTGTTTCATGAGATGATCCAACTCCGATGTTCCATCGCACGAGTGTTTAGGTCCACTTGGGTCGATCGTCTGTTCGCATTTTTTGCACCACACATGGTCACATCCAGAAAAAGGGCAGTGAATTTCAGATTCGGCTTCAAGATCCTGTCTGTCGACGAAACCGGAATGCAGACACCTCGAGTACAAGATCAGCACGAGGGGGCGTAGGGAAATACATAAATCGTACTTGCGACAATTGATTGGGACGGAGAATTGAGCGATTTCCATCTCTACCCAGATCTCCCACTGTTTCTCGGAGACGCCGAGTAACTGTACCAACGCACCCGGTATGGCTGAGGGTGATGAATACCAGTCAGAGGGGTCCGATCTCGAGACTCACTTCCGGGATTTTGGTTTCTGTGGTCTGCCATACAAACTGGGCAGAGCACAGGGAAACGATGTTCCTCGATCTTGGTGCAAACATGCCCACGTGTGCAATCTCTGCAGATTTCGTGATCACATGCGTCGATATGAACGACATCATCCTCTGGGAAATCATCTAGACAGACGCCACAGTGGTACTGGCGTTGTGCGGTTCGCATGAGCTCGTGTTTTTGTTTTAGGAGGCGCTCATTTTCGGAGTCGAACGTCGCCTGCAGCTGCAGCGCAAACACCATGCTGGGGTCCATCTGATCATCGCCACCGAAAAAGTCTTGGCGTTCTCCAGTGAAGCGGGAGGACCGGGTCAGGTGAGGACCTCGGCTGTGGATGACAGAAGTCTTGTGAGCCGTCTTCACCTCCGAGGGCTTGGAAGTCTGAACACGTTTCGTTTTTGCATTTTCCTTCTCTAGATCAACCACGCTTCTCTGCAATTGCTGCTTCTCCTTGTTCAGATTGCCGTTATCGTTGGTGAGTTCCACTAGTTCCGCCCTCAACGTGAGGAGTGTTAAACTGGACACGATAAGAGATTCCTCCCCCACGTCAGCATCGTGGGAAGTAGGCCTGGGAACAAACACATGTCCAGCGCATTTTTCGAGCAACTTTGCTTGCCAGTCAATATTGGCTTGAGCAAGGGGAGCCTTGTCCAAGGGGAATACATCACAAATTTTTTGTACGATCTGCGGAAGAGATGTAGATGTAGCAAAGGTCAAGGTTGCGACTCGTTCGCGCTCAGAGGTTGCTCGTGGATTGAATAGGACGAAAAGGGCCTGCGCAGATGTTCGCAGCCGTATGCATACGATGACGTCTGGATAGCGAGTGATGAGGATAGCAGCCGATGAACCAAGGGCACGTTGATTTCTGGTATGATCGCCCCATCAGTGCAGGGAACAACTTAGGGGCAGTTATGCAGACCACATACTCCAACAATCTTGCGATGCGATCAGGGCTCGGTGGATCGTAGTCCGTGGACACAAGTTTGAGCGGCACTTCAAATAGAGGAATGCGATACACATCTTCGACTTCCAGGTGCACACCAGTAGGCGATTCGCGACAGATTGCGAGGGCATTCTGGACGCCAACAGGAAATCAGTGGATTGATCTTCGAAAAAGGCTCTACGTACCTCGACCATCTTTCTCGAGCATAGCAACGCGATAATTTTGGACAAGATAGGAGTATTCGCCTCTGCCGCAAAAGCGAGCCTCGCAAAGTTTAGCGCGGAGAGAACGCCGGCAGTAAAGTCCTTGTCGGGGCCAAGGACCACATTGTCGAAGGATAGGACAGAAGCCTTACCTCCCAAGATGTCCGATATGAGTTTGTGTACTTCCATCCGTCGACGATACGGTTGAGCACAACTGAGGGTGAGACTTAAGCGCTTAAGCCTTGGAGACCTGATGGTTTTGGGAAGGCGGCGGCGGCGGTTTGCGATGATCTGCGATGATTACCATCGTAGGCTATCAAGTCAAAATGAAACCCCAATTCCTCAGTTGTCCATTGTTGCAGTGGTGGTCAAAGTTGACGTTCTTGATGGCTCGGTCGTCAAAATATCTTTGGTGAGTCACGGAGCCCTCACCCGACTCAGGCTGAGATGAGATGATTTAAATTCTCACTGCTTTCAATTTGTAAAGTACTTGTACGCCAGGACCCAGTCTACACAGTCGCACTTGGACTTGATGCAATCTTTCAAGCATGAAACTCTTTGGCGGCCGTGTGACAGTGCACTGCCATTTCCCTAGAATGTCTAGGGTTACTTTCCCACTCATGATGGCACGGCCGCCCGGCGTGGGTGCCTGGGTGACCATCCTCCATATACACATGATCAACCGTCGAACAGCATAACCCGGCTTTCCAAGCTCCACGACCATAATCATCATCGGCCTGGTCACCAGAGTATTCACCGCTATCGATCTCTGTGCCGCACGATTTTAGTTGTCCTTTGAGTCGTCAACACCCGACTCGTTCCGCCCAGTCGATTCGGAACTCGAGCACAAGCATCTCGTCTCCGCTGTGCAAGCGTGCAACCAGCCATTACTCGTAACTCATTCAGATGATCGTCGCTCTGGGGTTCCTTTACCCCCTTCTTGCGCTGTATGGCGCTCAGAAGCTCTTCGTTGAGTTTACACACATTTTCCTCGGGCCCAACGCCGGTGAGCTTCGCTTCTATATCTATATGGATCCTCGTACGCTTTGTCATTTCGGTCCCGCCGCATCCCCCGTTTCCCGAATACACTCGACCGGGACATTCATGTGTACCAAAGCCTGTTCCGTTTTCTCTCCCGTTTTTGTTGCGTTCGTTCGCTGAAGCGGCGATGTTACCCCATCAAGGATCCAACGAGGCAGACGTCCACCTCGCAGTTCATCCTGACTGCGGACCTCTCTGGGGAACCGTCTCAGATGTGAACGCAGGGCTCAACCTTGCGAACATCAAGACGATCGTGGCCTTTGGTGTGCGTGCGCGCTTGGTTCATCTTCGTGCTTGTAAGAGCGCTGACCATCGTTTTGTATGTGTATAGGACTCGTATACAGACGGCGGAAGACACGACGGTGGGCCGCTCGCACCACCTGTCGTGATCCCTCCGAATCCGTTCGCGGGCGATCGGTCGACGAACGGAAAGATTTGGGTCGAGCATATCGCGGACAGCATCGATGCCACGCTTATGGATTATGCCGTATGTTCTTTCGTTGATAGCAGATAACGTTATCGTCTCATCGAATGCCTTGCAAGTGGTCCAGTGCGGTGACCAATATCAGCCTGTGGCCGTCCAACCCCTACCCAAGGGACTTTGTCATGCAAGGCGAGATGGAACCGTACATGGTTCTATACTCGACTGACCCTTATCACAGCCACGACGTTCCTCAAACAATCGTATCAGCTTGACCCAGAGACCACGCTTTACACAGTCTTTTTTGGTATCAAGTCAGTTCCCTCTTTTTGAGGCTAACCCACTGACTGACGACTCCCTACAGTGATTGGGGTGATTCTTTTAGTAAGTGTGCTTGAGACCATATCGGAACGCCCATTCATGAATGATCATCTAGTTGACGGCAACCACCTCCCACAAGCAGCCCGAGACCTCCTCCATCAAATGACCCTCCTCTCCCAACCTCCTACCAACGCCCGCAACTTCCTCGTTACCGACGCTTATGGTCGAGGCACTCATGATACCTGGGGTGATGCCTGGCTCCAATCCGTCTTTGACGGGCTGATCGCACTCCACGCACAGGACCCCCCAATCAACGTTGCATTTGCCAACTTTGGGACGATTTGGGATGGAGTGTTGGGTTTGGATCCCGGCTACCAGGCGTTTGGATACGTGAACACGGGTCCGTGTAACCCGGGGCCGACAACGGACGGAGGTTGTTCGGATCCGGACCATTATTTTGAATGGTTCTGGGGGTACGTTTAGGTTTCATTAATTCATTTGTATTTCGTGGGGCTGATTCGTGACGTAAAAAAAAAACGACAGACATCCGTCGGCGGTGACGCACAAGATCATGGCAAACTACGTTTTGGAAGTATTGGACGACTGTAGAGTGTTATGATTATGGTTTCGTGTCTTGTTTTTCTCTTCGATGTGCATACCGAAGACACTAAATGTCTGTTGTACTCTACGTGTACCGTCCCGTTATTTTGTATTGTATTCCATCACTTCGTATCACATCGCTAATAGATGGATATCGATGGACAATAGCATCGCATTTGCCTGTTGCAAGTAATGAGATTGGCTGGAAGACTGATTTAGAATTGAATGAGATGCTATTTAACAACGACCAACTGTCTAACATGACAAGCTTGCCCTTGCACCAGAATTCATGCTTATTCCCGCTACGACCGTATGGGAGTACTTACTAGTAAGTACCAGTTGCAAGCAGTCCGTAATTTTCGGCATACAAGCGTACATTGAATATCTATCTCCGACTGAAACTGCGATTTGGCAGCTGTGTAGTTCATTGTAGCTACTCCTTGACCTCGTAAAGGGGAAAGAAAGAATGGATCACAGTGTCCCATAAATTTTCAAGACGACAAGGTTGAGATTTGAGCAGACGGCGGTACTTGTATGTGAGGAGACAAGCTGATCCTCGCCGAGAGTTAATACCCAGACTCAAACTCCGAACGTCTCTCTCAGGCGATGGTACTCATGCATAGCAGTCTTCGTTACCAAATCTTACTTGCCGGGACCTTCATGCTAGTACGAACTCGGTCACAATGATATACATACAAGATACACCCGACACTTTCGACGCTATCGACCGCACAACTTGTGAAGTGCATTAGAATCCGCGAGCAGGTACAAACCTGAACAATTGGTTGCGTTCTCCGTTGAATTCTCTGATCACGATCTGTTGATGTTATGTCGCTGATGAGAATTCCGCTGCAACTAGGAAAAGAGAAATAAAGTACCGGACTGCGCGGCTCTTCCGCAGTCCACACCCGTCTGCCCTCAGGGTCAGCCGCGATACTAGGATACGGGCGATGAAGTGAGTGAAACATGTAGACACCACTCGACATACGTGATACTCACAGGTAGGCGTCCTCACGGTTGCGGGGGATGAGGTGCCACTCTTGACCCAATAAGGGTTCATTGGTCGCAAAGACCTCCCCTTCGCGTTCATGGGTTTGCCGGTAAGGGCCCGCACTCAACCTGGTGGGACCTCCGCCTTGAATGGGTGGTGATGCTCTCCACTACGAGCGGTGAGGTTGGTATCCTCGACTGGGCATATCAAACAGAATTACCTCGATGAGGTCAACTGCGAGGCGAACAGGCTGGCCAATCAGGTCGCGGTTCAAGTACCAGATACCGACATTCGGTTCTTCCATCGTAAGGGAGAAGAGGTTGTAAGTGGCAGCCATTGATGTTTTGAACTTGATGAGACGATGTGGTGGATGGGAAGCCCTTCACTGCCAGTGAGTTGGCTTTTATACCGTCAAAGAGCTTCAGCATGCCCAACTTGGGACTAGCCGATGATACCGGTCAAAGTTGTTACTTTCCAAAAACCCAGACATGTTGATCGGAGACATGGAGGTCCGTGTTTCGATAAGTATTATTCAAATGTTCGCCACAGTACCTTTGGTCATAGAATGGATGCTCATAAGGATTGTCACAAGCCTTTTCTAGGATGTACCCCAGAACGTTATCTCCACATTGCTCGCATCTTAACGTTTAACGTCCATCGCGGTCAATAAGTTTTCAGAATTAGCAGGCCTCGACAACAGTGACGATCTCGAACAGGAACCAAAATACAACCATTAACTCGCCGCTCAGCGCTCATTAATCATTCTCGGATGCACGAGATGACAACACAGGCCAGAATCGTCGGTCGGCGCTATCCAATGAAATTGCATAGGGAATGAACGTGGAGTACATATTCATATGGTTGTCTTTATGCGCAATCGGTTCATAGGTGAACAGAAACCGAAATACGACCGATAGCTCGCCACTCATTCTCGGAGCATGAGGTATTGATCCCAACGCCCACTGGGTTCGTAGGTACATGTCTCGACCCGAACGTGGATGAATCCAACACCCTAATAGGCTTTGACAATCCCCATTTCCTCCGCATTCCAGGCTCTCGGTCGCCATCGCACGAGGTATATCCGAACGCGATCTTTCTCCGTTGGCGCTCTCCACCCACCAAAGGTAGCTTCATTGGCACAAAGGGTTACTCGAGTGATGAATCCAGACTTTGACGGTCCGCAGTTGGGTTATTTGATACAAGAAAGTAAACCCCTCACATTTGGCACGAGACTTGATTTCGTGCGTCTTGTTTTTCGCTTCGATCCGGATACCGATCGACGAGGGTACTAAACCTCTGTCGTACTCTACGCGTACCGTCTGAATCCCGTTCGTTTTGTATTATATTGTCACGTATCGCATCGCCAATAAATGATATTGATCACGATGTCGTTCTGTCAAACACACAGTGTTGGGACACTCAACATTAAATAAAAATAAGTAGTCAAGTTGTAGCAGTCCGAAATTTTCGGGTATATGCAGGTGGATGTTGAAACTAGCCAATTTGGCAGGTAATGTAGTTCGTCGTAACCCCTCCTCAGCCTCATCAAAAAAGGGGAAAGAAATAATGGATTAGCGAGAAAAACGTTCACAGTGTTCAGTGTTCAATGAAATTGCAAGAGGAGCTTGAGGTTTGTCCTTTTCGCCTATCATCGCCAACGAAAAGCTTCCGAAAAGAATGGATGGAATATCGTTCCTCGGATCGAAGACTCTTCGGGGCCGAACATGTTTGCAGAAAGATGACGGTGAGCTACACTGGATGACGTTGTGGATTTCAGTTACTGTCCCGCTGAACTTGAGCGTGTTTAGAATCTCAAGGGTGCTGAATTTCAGGCATGGTTGGTAATTGCAAGTTATCCAAGCTCCCTACTATCGTGTTGAACCAAACACACAAGTCTGTCCATTTTTAAATAACTGCTACATTCTTCAAACCTGGAGCACCTTGTGCCCGAAGGTCTCAGCTACTGAGCTGCAAGCTCGCACAAAAATGGGAATAAAATGTGGCACAGAATCAATGCAACAAGATTACTTTAATCAGGTCAGGCGTTTCACAGTCGTGTCATGGGTTTAACCATCTTAGAACGTTGTATCACTTGCAATTCTTGATATTATCGGTCCAACAAACCGTGTGAAATTCAGCCAGTCTTGAGAAAACACGCTCAAGTTTGGCGGGACAGTAACTGAAACCCACAACGCCATGGGCCAGTGTAGCTCATTGTCATCTTTCTGTAGACCTGTTCGGACCCGAAGAGTCTTCGATCCGAGAAACGATATTCTATTCATTCTTCTCGGAAGCTTTTCGATGGCGCGGAGCCTTAGGCGGAAGGGTTATCAGGAAAAATTTGTCTACTCTGAAGTCATTCACAGCCGTCCGCGTTGCTAAGTCTTGCTCGCAGGGACCTTCATGCTAGTACGAACTCGATCGTGATGATATACATACAGATACACCCAACACTTTCGACGCTATCAACCGCACAACTTGTGAAGTGCCTCCTCACTCTTCATGAACAAAATCAAACCTGAACAATTGGTTGCGTGCTTCGGTGGAATCTCTGATCCTGATCTATTAACGTTATGTCGCTGATGAGAATTCTGCTGCATTAGGAAAGAATAATGAAGTACCGGACCGCGCGGCTCTTCCGCAGTCCACACCCTGTTGCCCTCAGGGTCAGCCGCGATACTAGATACAAAAGGATACGGGCAGATGAGGTGAGTGAAACATGTAGGCACCACTTGATATATGTGATCCTCACACGTAGATCTCATCACGGTCGCGGGGGATAAGGAACCACTCTTGACCCGATCCAGGTTCATTGGTCGCAAAGACCTCCCCGTCGCGTTCTTGGGTGTACTGGTAAGGGCCAGCACTCAACCTGGTGGGACCCCCGCCACGAATGGGTGGTGTTGCTTTCCACTACATGTGGCGTGAGGTTGGTATCCTCGACTTGGAACATGAAATAAAATTACCTCGATAAGGTCAACTGCGAGGCGAACAGGCTGGCCAATCAGGTCGCGATTCAAGTACCAGATACCGACATTCGGTTCTTCCGCCGTAAGGGAGAAAATGTTGTAAACTGCAGCCATCGATATTCTGAATTTGATGAGACGATGTACAATGTCACGGTGGATGAGAGATCCTTCATTGGGTTGCGTTGACTTTATACCATCAAAGGGAACCCAGAAATGTTGATTGGAGATACAGCTCGAGGGAGTCCATGCCTTGATAAGTTTTAAGATTTAATTGTTGGCCACAGCCTGACGCTGCCTGAGCACTTCGGTCATACAATAAACGCTTAAAAGGACTTATCACTGCCATCATAACATGCATCGTGATCAATAAGTTACGAAAATTATCATGCCTCGACAAACAATGCCGATCTCGAACAGGGACCGAAATACAACCAACAGTTCGCCGCTCATTCTCGGAGCACGAGGTGATGGAACAAGGTAGAATCATCGGTCCGACTTGGCGCTATCCCATCGGATTGCATAGGGAATTAACGTGCACTGCACATTCATAGGTCATCCCAACGCTTACTTGGTTCGTAGATACATATATCTCCATCCTGCTATTTATCTCGGCCTGAATCCAAGTCCCTTTAATTAACAATCCCATTTTCCCCGCTTTCCTGGCTCTCGGTCGCCATCGCACGAGGTATACCCGAACGCGATCAAATTTCTCCGTTGGCGTTCTCCATCCGCCAAAGGTAACTTCATTTGGGTTAGTCGATAAGTACAATGAAGTAAGCCTCTCACAATTGGCACGAGACTCGGTCCTCGGATGCCATCTCGTAACTGAAGCCCCCTAGATCAGTTACGATATGTAATTCTCATATCAGTCTCCGCATATACGTGGACGTTGACAGGTTCACCCATCGTTCGACGTCCACGTGGAGTGTGACAGAGATTCTTCATCGGAAAAGTATAGCACCCAAGGTATGCTCCACCGCTATGAAATGAGCGATTGGCATGGTACAATCGACTTGTGAACCTTCACACAGTGATCCGAGCGAAGCAAGTCGGCGGTGGGTATGCGCCTCACTGTACCTCTATTATGCGGGCGCTGAGCGGAGCAGACTATTTCCTATAGGAAGCTGTGGCAGGGTATTAATTCATCCACCACAAGTCCAGAGCTTGTTGGTAGCGAATTGTTTTTGCAGGCTAGGCTCTGTGTTGCGGTAATTACTTTTAACGCAATTCAGAAGCTGCTTCTCGTCATACTGACGCGACCTGTTTAATGATCCGTGCCGGGCCAAACAAGATATGAGGCGAGGGAGTGATGGCGAAGGATTGAAAATGGGGTGATGATTGTTGGGGTGGAGGTGCGGCTGGAGAGGGGTGGTGATCAGACGCACACCCGGGCCATGCACGATCCCAAAGGACACACAGAACAGCCCATGCGATCCTGCCACGCATGGGCACGACACTGCGACCGGTTAACCTGCCGAGTCCAGAGTCAGATGTTCCAGTCAGATTGGGCAGAAAGTAAAACTCAAGATCTAGCTTAAACGTCCTCGAGGTGCTGCCAAGCATGCACGGGAGGTGGCTTCATGAAACGTCGAGCGATCTCCATATCGTCGGGGCACAGGAGCCTCGATTGTGGATAGTACAAGTGTGTTGCATTCTATCGGACGGACGACGACCGATATCCTCGTCATGCGCTATACTGCTCCGCTTTCCCCTCGGACACCTCGACTTTCTCCTTTGTACTCGCATCCCCGAGTGCCCGCTTCAAACTACAAATGGACGCCCAAGGTCAGCTATCTCGTTCCAGGCCGAAAGCAGGAGGAGAAATAAAGCCACGAACATTGCTTCGTCATCCAGCACGGTCGTATCCCGGACCCGCGCATAGATCATCGGAAAGGCGAATAGGAGGCCGGCTGCCACGAGGCACCATGTCGATAGGAAGATGTTCATATACCTGAACAGAGAAGGGGATTCAGGATGATAAAAGTGACAATGGCAGAGACGAACGGTAATCCGACGGCATCCATACGCCAAACGCCTGCTGCCCCTGCAGACTGAATCGAGTGATCTGGGTATTTTTCATATCGTGGTTCTCAGTCAGCATAACCCAAGGTTTTACCATAGACAAAACGCGAAGCACAAGATGGGGCAAAAGGAAGAGAACGAAAGGAATCACTCACAAAAGCCAGCATAAATCGCAAGCTTGTTCGTGTCGTTGGACATGGCGCCGATCAACCAAAACGCCGTCGTCTGCCACATCGCATCAAGCAAACCATAAAAGATCATGAGCCACACGTGTGCCGGGTATGCCGGGTCATAAATGTCCATCTTTTGCGCGTCTGACGGGATCGATTGGCGCGTGTAGGTTCTGTGTTAGATGTCGTTCATGGCGGGTTGGAATTGAGAGAGGGGGCTCTCATTGATCACTGGTATTACACGAGATGAACGACGGCGTGAACTTACTTTTGGTACTCGTACGCCCAGATGTGGACGATGAAGACCATCGCAAGGAGGATGCTCCAACCTGTAAAGGCTCGGGTACGCCGGCGGAAACGAGTGTTATCCAAGACGAGACCGATCATCCACGAACCGATGATCTGGGAAAGCCAATACATAAGGTTATTCAGTGATCGCGCGCGAATGTTGAACAGGGCCGAATTATAGTCGTTGAATTCTGCCGCATTGTTTTGGCCAGTCAGGATAACGTTTGTGCATGAGATTAAGCAGTCGACTTACGCCAGGTATAAAAGTAGTTACTCGCAAAGAACATGGGAAAGAGGAGCAGAATCATGGGGTCGGATATGATGGCAACCCAGAGGTTGTAGAACTCGGACTTCCAAGACGGAGAGCGTGGCGTGAAGACTTTCGTTCCGTCAGTACGAATCATTTTGTTTGGATCAGCCATAAGGAGTGGGATGGTAACTCCGATGAGCGTAAGTACTAGAAAACCGATCTAGACGCACGGGTGTATATTAGGCTGGGGAAGGCTGTTGATGGAAAAACATACATATGTCCCATTTCCGACTAGGAAAGAGAGTATTAGAAATCAAGATATTCATGTCAGTCTCTAACGCATGACATACCACTATTGTTCTGACGGCCGTTGGTATATAAGACGAGAGGCGAAGGTTGAATACGAACGAACGTACCGTCGATTTGAAGTTTTGTCCAAAGGACACAGAAGAACCAACGACTGCGCCGAGATTGAATATGCCCCAAAAGATACTGATAAAAATACCCTTTCGACCCTCAGTCGGATAACTGAGCATCAAAGACCCTTGTGCTGTCCACAAGAGCGCAGCCGTGACACCAAGAAAGGCTCCTGCACCGATAACGAAGCCGTCTGCATTCGAATGAATGTTGATAGCCCTGAAAAACTGACATGAGTACCATCCTTTGATGACTCTGATTGGGAATATGCACAGATACGAGCCCACATAGAGTGCATAACCAAACGTGCCCGCAAAAAGCGTCCATTTCGCACCAAACTTGTTGTTTACCGTGCTTGGCCAACCGTCAAGTTCCTTGCAAGCGTCAAAGGGATGAATGAACGATTACCCAGAAAAGAACGCAAAGAAAGCGTATGCGGCGTAGAGTGCGCATGTCGAATTCGCAGACGTCGTGGCATTTACTTGTCCACCACCACCGAGACCGGTCAAGGCGTTGAACATGCCAGGACATAAGAAGCAGACGAAGCCGAGCATGACGAGCTGCGTGATGGGGTGATAGTACACGCCCTTTATGCCACGGGGTCGCTCGAAACGTTCATTGGATGAATCGACGTCGATGCTCGGGGACAGGCTCGAGTTCTTTGCGAGAGGGGTCCCGTGCATGGTGAATAAGTCGGTAGGGGGCAGGTGTGCGCACGCAGAATGTTCCTCTACTTATACCTCGATAAGCGGACATGTCATGGGACTGGTTTTTCTGTGGCCAGATAACACGGAGGTGAGGGAAAAGGAAGAGGAGCCGGGAAGGTAATAATAGCTCAGTCATCGACGATTCACCATGAGGAAAAGATAAGAAGGCAGGAGTTCCCAGGGTACGGGAGGTCGTGGTAACATTGAGGAGATGCGGAACGACGCAGATGTTTATGCGTGGCAAGACAGTCAACATGCTAAGCAACTGCGCGTGAATACTTGCCCAGGTGACCAAACGGCTTCGAACTCCTCGAAAGGGTGAAAATCAGTGCTGTCATGTGAGGCGGGTGCCTCAGTAGAAAGACCTATATGTTGAACATGTGGCAACTTCGCTGACTAGGTTTCGCAAACTGCAGAAGGCATTCTCCATTCCAGACACCTGAAATACCAACGGAAACCTACATGTAATTCTTTAAGTAAAGTTAGTGGGTTCGTGAGTTCATTGTATCCAAGTCAGTGAGCCGCGGAATTGCCAGTGAACGCCTATGTGAGGTCCACTCAGCGGCGCTGAGGGATTTGTGGCTCCTTGGATAGATGCACATGTGTAAATATTTGGCACAATATTTACCACGTGACAAATAACGCTCCTGCTACGACTCGAACTGAAGCCCCTCTGCGATCTTGTCTCTGAACATCTCGGAATTCGTCCTGGCTGCCTTCACCAACTTTCTACACGACGTGAGCTAATTTTTTTTCCGTCCGGGCCGCGTGAACTCACACCGAGCAGTATCTTGTGCTGTTGCCCCTGTATCTCCATCCCACCTGTAACGCAAACTCAGTTGGCCTTGTACAACTCTAAACATGTCAAACGAGGACCAGTCGCACATCGATGATGAGATCACTAGGCTAACATCGTCACTATACGACCTCCGTTCTCAAAGGAATGCCTTGTCCTATATTTCTCGCCTCCCTATAGAAGTCCTCGGGGACATATTCGTCCATTGTGCTTCCGACTATCACTACCAAGAGCACCACCCTCCACTCCACTCAGATGCGCCCGATTGGGTCAACATTTCATACGTTTGTCGTCAATGGCGCAACGTCGCACTGGACTGCCCAACTCTCTGGACCTACGTTTTCGTCTCGTCACAGCGGTGGACAGAGCTGTTACTAGCTAGATCGAAACAAGAGTCACTGAAGATCCGCATTAAAATCGATCATCCACTGGAACGGTGGTGGAGGTTCCTTCAGACAGTGGCAGACCACGTTGAGCGTATCCAAGAACTATGCCTCCTGCGCGGGAACGCTGACGGCGAAACCTCACCTTTGCTAACACCATTCACACGAATTCCTCGTCTGCAAGTCATGGAGTTTGATGTATCTGGATCTTACTCCACACAGTTGCAAATTTTTCGTGGAGCAATTCCAACGCTTCGTACACTGAAAATCTTCAAGAACCAAATGCCGTCACGGTCGTATTCGTCTCGGCTCAGTGGTTTGACATCGCTCAGCCTGGAGAATATTACGGATGACAGCCGGCTAGACATCGTCGAGCTTCAGTCCTTGTTAAGTTGTATGCACGATCTCGTGCATCTACATCTCTGGAATGCCCTTTGTGGCGCCAATCGTTTTCTCTCCTCAACGGACTTTGATGTCACCCAGAAGTTCACTTTACCCCTCCATCTCTCTCGCTTGTTGGTCGCGGCGCCGCTTTCAACCATTGTCGCATTTCTGTCTTACTTCAAGATCGCATCAAAGACAGATATGAAATTGCAGTGCTTTGGTGAACGTCCCACCTTTCAAGATCCCTGGGGCGAGAGATTTAGCTATGACGAAGAAAACTACCTCCAAAATGATTGTTGCTCACTCTATTCGCTTCTTGCACAAACACTCTGCTCACCTGGAGATCAGGCTCTCTTTGGTCCCATTCGCACATTCAGTATTCATTACTCCGATAGGGAATTTGTCTTCAGCTCGTCTGAACGTTATGGTCGTTGTCCCCGTCTACTAAAAGCGCGCGAAGTATACTGGGATTGCGATATCCCCCTTCAGCTCAGTATCAAATTCACATCAATAATGCGGTTGGGGGGTTTAATCACAAGCAACATCTGTCGCAGTGTATCCCCAAAGGATGTCCGAAGTGTTCATATCTGCAGCCTCGAATACTCCTCAACTTTATGGACGATTTCTCTGGCACACTTCCAAGAAGTAAGGCACCTCAAAGCCACCGACTGCAATATTACTGGTTTATTTTCGGCACTTTCTCTTGTCTCTCCCCATGACGCGGAGGACCAGGAAGGCTACGTTGATCAACACCTGCGTTGTGCGCCGGTTTTAGAGGAGTTGGAATGTATTTCATGTTGGATAGATAAGAGACAGGGCATTCCCGCTGGTTTCCGCACGGCGCTATCTATCCGCAAAGAGCGAGGACGAGCTCTCAAGCGACTCATCATCAAGGATGATGTCAAGAATGCATTCCGTCCGGAGGATGTGTTGGGCCTGCCAGTTGGCGAGGTTTCTTTGAACGGTCAAAGTTACTAGGCATTGGGACACCGTTCAAGTGGATCCTCTAATTGGTGTAGTCGGTAGGTGGGCCAGGTGTATGACACAGCCACAGACAATGTATGCCGAGTCAACTTAGTTCAACCGTCCTCGCTAAACGATAACGATGTATTGTACTTACCATGGCCACCACGTCCGCTGCGATTCTATGATCCCACTCGATTGGAAAGGCTATCAACTCTCGCAACTCATCAAGATTCAACAAAGCCCTCTCTCTCGCAAGACCTATATGTATCCCATTCGACTTTCTCGTTCGTGGCGCGATGCTACGAACCACCCTCGGGGAATCTCGGGCATAGAATGGCATCAGTGAGGCACGCATCATATCAGCGAGCGGTACAGATTGTGTGTACGACAACCTCGTCGATGGGCAGGACTCGAGATCGAGTATTTGGAGTCGGTATTGCCGTCGCAGCGTATGATGATGCCTTCGCAAGATGATTGAGTCTCCTCCATCTCGTGTCGTATATCTCAGTACGTCTATTCCTCGACTATCCTCATCCTACTCTCTTCTAGACACTTTCTAACCGGTTCGTATGCCGGCCACATGCATCCGTCTCTTTGATCACGCGTAACAGTTGGTCCGGGACGTTCCAGCGCATCAGGCACCTATCACCTCTGTCTGCGTCGTCCCTTCCCTGGGATCAACAGACGACTCTGTGGTTATCGCGAGCGCCTCACACTATCTGACCGCTTCACTCACCCGCTTCTCGCTCGTACCCGATGTATCCCCGTCCTTCCAGACCCTCGCCTCGCTCTACCTCCACATCTCCCCTCTATCTTCCATTTCCTCCGATCACACTGGCTCCCATCTCCTTGCTGCATCCTGGGACCACCTCATCGGGTTCTGGAACACCACTATCCCTGTCCAGGACGAAGTGGAACACACATCTGACCTGGCTTCCTCTTCCGAACGCAAAAAACGGCGCAAGATAGCCGGCGAGGTTGACCAAGGGCACGGAAAACGCAAAGCCCCCACGACCGTACTCAAGTCCCATATGGCACAAGGCGGACTTTGCCCCCGAATCCAACGAACGGGCGTAGAGTTGTGGGTTTGACTCGACGGTGCGGTCGTGGGACGTTGAGTCGGGTGTGTGTGGATACGATCGTACGTCGTTCGTCCTTGCCGTTTTTAGGTGACATGGAAAATCAATCTGATGCCGGTCCCTGTTTCGTTTTGATATATTATATTTTCGATCCTTGTCATCTAGGCTGTTCCTGAACGACCGATGCTCGATCTCGTTACATCTGACGGACACACCGTCCTCGCGGCCTCTACGGATCCAACCATTTCCATCTCTGACCTCCGTTCGCCAGTATAGCCCGAATGCTCATGCACCCCGCCACACCATCCTGGCTAGCCTACCCCTGTGCCGGCAACGCCAACGAAACTTTGCCCTCACCCTCAAACCCGAGCGCACCTCAAATCCTGACAGGCGCCTACGATGGGATCGCCTTTTTATGGAACTTTCGAAGCTTGCAGAGCACTGTCGCGAGTGTCAAAGCATGGGACGGTACGCCCCAAAATATTTTGGGCGACGATTGGGTGACGGGGCCGTTGGCGTCGGTGGGGATGGTGGCGCCGAGATATGGCGGGTCGGTCAGGGGGATCGGATGTTAGCCAAGTGAAACGTTGGTCGTGTATCGGGTTTGGTCACTTGAAGGTGTGGAGGACGCAGCAGGTGCGATATTCAACGCGCTTTTTATAGGGGGGTGATGAAAAATATGTGAATTCACATGCAGACGCTCAGGGATAGATATAAAAGATGGATAATCTGAAGTTGACGGGAGTCACAGATACCCCCACCGCACGGATCAGAAGGCGAGGCGATGAGCCCAAACAGATCCGAGACGCGTGCCCACCCGGAGCTTTCAGAGATCACCGACTTGGCATATCGCGCATCTCCCCTGTTCGTATGAGCCTCATCCTCTGCTATCCTCGTCGTCCTCCAGCTTGCTCACGGCCCTTTCACCTCTCCCTCTCGACTCGTGTCTGTCGTCGTTGGGTGGAGTCGTGTCCCCTGGCACCTGGTGAATTGGGAAAGTATGAGAGCGCGACGTGCAGTCGATCACACTGGCCTGCATATCGCGTTGGTTAGAACCCCCATCAACTCGGCATGGTACTTGAGTGCAACGAGACCTATCGTTTCCGTGGCTTCCGTCTGCTGGTGGTTAACCCATGAACTTGTCGTTGTGGCGTCTGAAGGCATGTGTGAAATGCAACCATTGAAGTCCCGGAGAGACATACATACGTCCGTGACGTCCACCTCTGACGTTCGTAGCAGCGCGCACGTGGGTTGCATGAACGCGGATACAAAAGAAAAGGAATGTGACACGATTCAACGAGTTCGGGTGGCGAAGTGACAAACTTGTTCATCTACCATCTCGTGGAGAACATTCTTCTAGAGTATGAACCCTCCCTCTTGAAAAACGTCCTGGAAAACACACGCGTATTTTGTGCGCAGCGGCATGTCGCGAGTGGGTTTAATGCGGATTGTGCGCTCGTCGACGGTCGTGAATTTCCGAGCCCTCCAGCCGAGATGTTCGGACGAACACCTTGACGAGCACTCACAAGTTCCATGATAAGCCTACGATCGACGATATCATGAAGCAAGGTCTCACCAATGTGGACCGTTTGCCTGGTCGTCGCCAGGAGGACCGAGGACACCTAATTGGATTCCGGGTAAGGGTCGATGCCGAAGACACGAGGCGACCGCATCAACAGAAAACCCACATTGAGAATAAGGAAAAACGTGTTTATGGGACGGCTTCGGCACCACGCTGAAACCACGCCTCCTCACTCTTCGACACCGACGACGACAGCGAACCACCGCCCCTAGTTTAAACGTTCAACCACCAGCTTGTACGTGTTTGCTGCACCAAGGATGGGCGGTAAACGTCGGTCGGTGAGTGTTTCCTCTCTTCTGATAGACGATCTCGGATGCGGGTGCGTCTAACATGTCATTCTAGCGAATGGCCTCACGATCTTTTAAAATACCCAAGGTTTTATCGTTCCTCGTGTTTGTACGCATGGGAACTCAGTCAGACGTGACAGCATGAATCGCCTAGCAAGGCTGCTCTTTCGAAGCAGCCTAAACAAGGTACAGATGCGTCCCGTAGCGGACAAGGTTCTGCAGATCCGAAGGGAGCAGATCCGGTGCGCCTTTTTCTCGGTATTCAGTGTCCCGTGTCATGATGGCTTATTTCTTATTAGGCGCATCAAGCAACCGACCCATTACATCCCTCCGCTGGGAAGCGTCTGACGGTGCGTGTTGCTTTCCTCAAGCTTACATTACGAGACTCATAGTGTGATCAGCGCAGAGCTACCATTCTGTTCATGCTTCCCGCCTGGTTGTGCTGCATGCGTAGCTCACGTATCGAAGATGGGACACATTAATGATCCAGCTGATTCGATGTCATACATGTACATATTCTATGCTGCTTTGTTACTATGTGTACCAGTACGAGTTCGTGTTTCCTCGCACCAGTTATTAGGAGTTCGTGTCCTCACAAGCCCGTCCAAGACTGAGCTCGCTAGCATTGTCTCTAAACGGTCACTGTGGAAGTCTGCGCACGCGAACGTTGGGATTGCAGGATAGGGTCTAATTGATTTGAGCTATTGCAAAACTACAGAATATCAATTAGGACGACGCTAAGACGAGTCGCTAGTGATTTTGCAAGCCTGGGTTGGCCTGAAAGTCCTATCTTGACTGGGCCTGGGCCTGAATAAACCTTACGCTAAGTGGGCCTGGCCTAGGCCAGGGCCCGTCATAGGAAAAATGCAAACGATAGCTGTGAAGTGGTCTTTGAGGGCGCGAATGTGACCAACGAAGGAAACAATCAGCGCACCTCAACGGACAACGATGATGCACTAGATCCATCAACACAACCTCATCCACCAGATCCCAGTCCATCAGAACCACCCCATCACGAAACGGAAGGGCGCGACGATGTACATTAGTCGAGCCGGCACGATATCGTGCATAGCAGTCGGCCGGTGGGGTAGTTGAGCCGGGCGACGAAATTCACAGCGGACAAAAAGGATAAGAACGGTATGAAGGCGGTAGAACCCATAGAGTTGAGATAGAGGGCCGGGAGGCCGTATAGGCGAGTCGGAGGAGTTAAGACGCGTCAAGGGCAACATGGAGCGCTAGAGCGATGGAAATTGTGGACAACGATGCGGCAAGGATTATGCAACCACGTCATGATTCGAAACGAAGCTACTAGCTAGAGAGGAGCAAGCCAGCGACGACGGGACAAACGTGACACGAGCGGCGTACCTGAGCCCATATGGCACCAGAGAAGCATACAAGCCGACCTATCGAGGATGCGAACCTACCGCATCCGTCGTAGATGAATCAACCGCAACCTAGAGATGTCAGCCACATTTAAGATGCACGAGAAGGAGTCATTCGATCGCGTCAAGGCTGTAGCAGACAAATCGCAGTGATTGAATATGTTGTACACGGACTAGAGATGCAGGATAAGTGTTCCAAAGGGGCAAAATACGAGTGCGACGCCATAGGAGCCTACAAAGCAAGATCGCGCGCACCACAGAGCCCACACCAAGCAACCACCTACCATATCAGGCAACCGCTCGGCATACGGAGAATCCGCGATGCTCCCCTTATAAGCCAGGGCCTA
The DNA here is from genome assembly GCA_038089735.1 of Exsudoporus frostii. NCBI lineage: Eukaryota > Fungi > Basidiomycota > Agaricomycetes > Boletales > Boletaceae > Exsudoporus > Exsudoporus frostii. Next base: position 109,293 of record JBBPLK010000023.1, read on the forward strand.
TCGCACCTCAACACAGGCCCTATGCCCATGCAAGCCCCATATCCAGCACCACATCGGAAGAATTTGCTTCTAAGCCCTTGGCATAGTAGTCAAGAGCGATTTCTAGCATTTCTGCGGGCTCCATGTAGATGCCTACTATATTAAACTGTCAGTGGTGAAGCCGGAAGCTTGGCATTGGATATCCAAAGGAATTCCCGGACCTGGGGCCGATGAGGGGGGCTGAGCGCAACCATTCGAGCCACTGAGAAAGCACGTACGAGTGAATAGGAACGTGCCGTGGTTCGATGGTGGGTAGCGAACTCGCAAAAAATCATCTCTCATCTGGAGAACATGCCCTCGGAGTATGAGTGACCCCTTGTCCGAGAACGTCGTGGGTATACACATATGTTTTGGGCGGATGTCGGAGTGGATCTGATGCGAATTTCGTCATGAACCGATGAGTCCTGCAGCAGAAGTATAACAAGATCACCCGTTGGAAGATCTTGCCAAAGTTGGCTGCCAGTGCTTGCTCTGTGATCACAACGAGGTCACCCAGTTGACAACTGGCGAGTAAGAACAGCCTAGGCCACAGATAACTCGAAGGCCCACCCTGCGTAAACAAGACCATATCGAGAAGAAAACGTGTTCCTCACCACAAGTACTTGCATCGAAACACCTCATTTTTTCACTCTTCGAACCCCACGACTGTGTATCGTAGTCGGTGAAGATGTCGTCGACGAAAACCGGTGCGTAATAAACAGTTCCGACGAGTGATTGCATTAAACGTTGACAATTTGGTAAGACCCAACAATAGTGCTTGACACTGGTAGCCCCGGTGATGTGTGGGCAGTCGCTTTTCATCCTGACGGAATGCATCTTTTAGGCGGGGGCAGTGGTTGGATTGGAAGATGGCGACTTGCAGACGGTCTGGAGGTCGGGAAGCAAACTGGAATGCAGTTACGCGCCATTACCGTATCGAGGGATGGCAAGTGGATGGCATGTGGGACTCGCGAAGGAGGGGCAAACGTGTGGGATACAGAGCTGCATGAAAAGCTCATCGAAGTGGAGGGCACAACTTCGGTGTATGCCGTCGATGTCTCCCCAGACTCGACCAGGCTCGCTACTGGGACTGGAAGGGGTAAACAGGAAGCAAACGTCTGGAGCATGAGGACCGGGGTGCGACTTGTTGGCCCGCTCATTCATGATGGCAATGTGACAGGCATCAGGTTCTCCCCGAGTGGAGAGCACATCGCTACTTGCAGCTTTGGTGGCTCTGTTCGCATGTTCGACAGTCACAATGGCGAACAACTCCTTGATATCGAGACCGTCACAGCTTCAACATGGCCAATCACTCCGCTTTCGTGGTCCAACGATGGTCGACGAATTTTTACCGTATCGAATGACAAGAAAATTAGATCTTTCGCTGTATCCACTGGGTCCCAGATCGCTGAATCACCAATCCTCCACAATAATTACTCCATCTCTCTAGCTGGTAATGGCAGATTCATCTCTACTGTCGCAATGCATACCATCTTGTTCCTGGACACGTCAACTCTCGCCAAGATTGGCACATCCATCGAGGATAGCGAAAGGATGTGGTCGATTGCCATCACCTTGGATAGCAGCCAAATTGCAATTGGTCGACGTGACGGGAAAATCATCGTACATAACCTCGCCAATTCTCTGCCGCACTCGTATGGCCCTTTCCAAGTGAGCAATTGTCATGTCATTGTGTTAACTTGTCGGATAACCACCATCTCATATCGATACGCTACATTAGGCATCCACTCGCAAGGAACAACGACCAGAGGAGCAACCTTCGACCTCGGGTGGCCATCGCAACAAACCTTCTGGCTCTGAGGCAGTAAGAGTTCGCCATTCTGTCACCAAAATGAACTGCGCTGACTTCGTTATTGCAAATGTACACCAGGAAGGACCAGAGGGATTCAATCGACCCAAGTCTGAGATACGCAACGAAGTCGGCGATAGTGATCTCCTAGAGGTATTCGTTCGTTCTTTTCCCAATTCGGGTGAGTTATCACGATTGCACAGGTCGGCGCGCCGTCGAGCACGCCCGGCCCTCAGTTTGACTACAACGAGGTTGGTGATCATTATATTATCTTCTTTCATTTGTGTTGACGATGCTGCAGTCGATGTCTTCCGAACCTTCCGCCCATTCTCGTCAGGATGAGCTACTGCCCCACAGTGAACCACAATCGTCAAATGCTATACCCATTACTTCCCTTCCGGACGCACGTCGAGATGAAAATGTTGATCCTTCCAAGGCGTCTCGGGCCATTCTAACGTTCAAACGGTGGATACCAACAAGGATCCGGAAGACTAACCAGGATCCGGCTTTGCACGAGCTCAATCGAGTTCCCAGAGAGTCGTTTCAGCCTGCCCAGCATCAATCTCGTCCTCAGTCGCCAGCAAGGGTGGAAGACTCAGATGTGGGACCTTCGACGATGGCTGCAACTAGACGTGTGCCAGTGAGTACTCTTTCTCGATAGACAATCGGATGCGGCGTGTCTAACAAAGCATTCTAGCGAGCGGTGGCGAAACCCGTTCGACCACGAAAGGTTCGTCGTTCCTCGAGTTTACATGCAGGCACTCATCGGTCGTTTCAGCCTAAGGCTAAGCGCACCCGTCCTAAAAAAGGTACCTCTCATCATGGACAAGGTACTGCAGATCCAGCGGAAGCAGGACATGTGTGTCTTTTTTTCTGCTAATGGTAGACCACATCATAATAGCTCATACGTGTTCTATTAGGCACAACAAGCGAACGATCCATCTTCTTCCTCATCCGGGAGGATCCGTGTAACGGCGCGCGTACTTTCGTTCAGCTTGCATTGTTAGACTCATGGTGAATCAGGATCGACGAGAATTAGGCGACGCTATTATTTCGATCAGACTACCTAGATGGGTGTTGTGTCGCGGCTCAGCTAATGAAGATGGAGTCCATGGATGATCTGCGTGATCTGATTTAGCAGGACAACATGCAGTACTTGTGTAGACATCGTTCGCGCAGCTCTTCGAGTTATTATCACTTCGTAGCACTGGCGTGAGTACCAATAGGCTCGTTGAGGTTAAGCTTGGTGGGATGGAGGAAAATGTGTCATTGATTCGCGCTACTATTGCAGACCTAATGAATGTCCATAAACCGAGAGTAAGCATTAGAACATCACATTCGATGTCTTTGGCGTTCGTCACGGATCCAAGCACAACTGAGTACGAGCACCTGATCAAGACCTGAGGCGATTACTTGTGGACAAGAACTCGGGAGTAAATTATGGAGTGCACTGGTTCCACGGGGCACCAATAATCCGCTCCAGGATCTACTCACATCGTCTCTCTGGCGACGATACGAGCCTGCACATTCAGTCTATCCTGCTGGACATTGACTTTGACCACGTGGACGAGTATCTGCCATCACCTTGCAATATTAGTAGCAGAAGTTCTGATAAATCCATCCACGACTGAGTTCGCTAGGATATATATTTAATGAGCTCGACAGTCACTGAGGAAGCCTATACGCACTCAAAAGTTAAGATCTGCTAGTTGATTCAAGATATTGCAAACCTGAAGGATGTCATCCAAGACAAGGATGTGTGTTAATCACGGGTCCAGGTATTTGGTGCGAGGGCTCATGATCAAGACCCCTGGGCCTCATGAACAGGGATTCGCTCTGGACGATGGAATACAGTGATGTGGCTGCTCGTTCCAGGGACACCATACACATCGATGACTTACTCCTCACATTTTCACACCTCTGTCAGGGAAACCGATGACAAGGAGTGAGGTTCACAATCTCTTCTACCATATCGTATTCAGACGACTTGGACTAAGTACTCGATTAAACAATTCACTTGTCCCAATATTGCCCGCTGACGGTCGACGAGCTTACCGATCCTACTGATCCGTCCCGATTCCAGATAGTGGTTCTTATAGCCTGCTAATGCGCCATATCCGTGCTTGGTCTTGCCGTCGAATAAATGACAATCCAACGTAGGGCTCCACTTTGGTTTCGACAGTGTAGCATAAATCGATGGATCTCCCGGGTCCCGCTTAGGGCCAGCACATCAGCCACCCGCACCGATGAATCCCGCTTAGATGCAAGCTCCGACGTACGGATGCCGACCGTCTGCGAATAAGACGTGTCCGATGCGAATTGAATGTCGGTGAACGGTCTTATACAAAGATCGCGATCGTTATTGACGGTCGACGACTTTCGCTGGGCTTCCCTTTAAACCGATAAACTAGATGCCCGCCGCTGGAGAGCATGAGCAAGAGAAATCAGAATGAAGATTTTTCCCTTAGTCCCACCATCAAATCAAAGAGATATGGCGCGGGAGTGATTGAGCGACTTACCTGAGCTTCCATGAGTGCTTGTAGGAACGTGTGGGAGACTGGATTGCTTATCACAAATGGGACCTAGCAAAAGAGTGAAAAGGTAGCATAGACCACGGCGGACTCGACGGGCATCACAACGACCATCGTACAGTCGATGTCGAGAGTAATCCCTAGCAGTTCTGTGAGTTCCATGTAAATAGATATATTATGTTGTCCGTGGTGAAGCCGGGAACTTGGCATAGGGCGTCAAAAGGCATCACTGGCGTCGAGCGCAACCATTCAAGCCCCAGAGAAACACGTACGTACGTCTACGACGTCCACCTATCCGACTTCCACAGCAGGGAGTGCGAGCTGATTGATAAACACGCATGGTGATACATATAAACAGGAATGCGAACAATCGTCTCTTATCTTGTGGAGAACATGCGCCCGAAGTGTGAGCACTCGCTGTTCGAGAACGTCATGTGCGGATGAGTCGCGAGTGGGCTTAATGCGGATTGTACACTCGTCGTGAACCGAGCCCTGCGGCCGAGACATGACAGGCACTCACAAGTCCCTGGATAAGACCACCCCTGGCGATAAGGCAAGGTTTCGCCGAACTTGACTGCTTGCCCGGCGGTCGCAGCGAGGTCAACTAGTTGGGATCCGAGCTAGTAAGAACAAGGCCAAAGACACGAGGCAGTTGCGCAAACAGAACCATATTGAGAATCTAAAACGCGTCCATACAGCAACTTTGCGCACCACCAGCATACCGAAACACCTTGTTCACTCTTCGAACCCCACGACTGCGTACCATCAGCGAGGATGTCATCGACGAAAACTAGTGCGTGACAGTTCGGAGGAGTCATTGCGTTGAACGTTGACAAGCTGGTAAGACCCAGCAATAGTGATTGACACCGGTAGCCCTGGTGAGGTGCGGGCTGTCGTGTTTCACCCTAACGGAATACATGTTTTAGGCGGGGGCGATGGTTGGATTGGACAATGGCGACTTGCGGATGGCCTGGAGGTCTGGAAGCAAACGGGAATGCATTTGCGCGCCATTACCATATCGAAGGATCGCAAGTGGATAGTCTGTGGGACTCGCGAAGGAGGTGCAAACGTGTGGGATGCCAAGTTGCATGAAAAGGTCATGGACATAGAGGACACAAAGACGGTTTATAGCGTCGACTTTTCCCCAGACTCCACCAGGCTTGCCACCGGGACTGGATACAGCAATGACCAAAATGCGAATGTTTGGAGCATAAGGACTGGGAAGAGACTCGTTGGCCCACTCAGACATGACCATGATATCACTGGAATTAGGTTCTCTCCGAATGGCAAGCACATTGCCACCTCCTGTCCGGGCGGCTCAGTCCGCATCTTCAATGCTCGCAACGGCAGACGACTCCTCGACATCAGGGCTGAAACACCCTCGCAATGGCCATTCAGTGTCACTCCGCTTGTGTGGTCCAATGACGGTCAATTAGTTTTTACCGTATCGGACAACAACAAAATCAAGTCTTTTGCATTTCACACGGGGTCCCAGCTCGAAGTTCAATCAACGATCCTTCCCGGCGCACGCTCTATCTCTCTAGCTGACAGTGGAAGATTCATCGCTACTACTGTCACAGATCATGCCATCTCTTTCTTGGACTCGTCAACTCTTGCCAAGGTTGGCACAGCCATCGAGGGGAGGCGGTCAACTGCTGTCTCCTTGGATAGTAGTAGAATTGCAACCGGACGGGATGACGGGAAAATCATAATACATAACCTCAGCGATTTTCTTCCAGATTCGTATGGTCCTTTTCAAGTAAGCAATTGTCCTTTTGTGATGTTGGTTTGTCAGATAACTACTGTCCCATATTGACACACTACATTAGACATCAAGTCGTGTGGAACAACAACCAGACGAGCAACCTTTGACCTTGGGCAGCCATGACCACAAATCACCAAGCTCCGAGCCGGTAAGAGTTTGTAATCCTGTCACTAAAATGAGCTGCTCTGACTTCGTTATTGCAAATGTACACCAGGAAGAATCAGAGGGATCCAATCGACCCAAGTCTGAGATGCGCAACGAAGTCGGCGATGGTGATCTCCTAGAGGTATTTGTTCGTTCTTTTCCCAGTTAGGGCGAGTTCTCATGATCGCTTAGGTCGACGCGCCGTCGAGCACGCCCGGCCCTCAGTTTGACTACAGCGAGGTTGGTGATCATTATATTATCTTCTTTCATTTGTGTTGACGATGCTGCAGTCGATGTCCTCCGCATCTTCCGCCCATTCTCGTCGGGACGAGCTACTGCCTCATGTTGAAATACTATCGTCAAATACCGTACCCATTGCTTCCCTTCCGGAAGCGCGTCGAGATGAAAATGTTGATCCTCCCAGGACGTCTCGGGCCATTCTGACGCTCAAACGGTGGATACCAACAAGGATTTGGAAGACCAACGACGATCCGGCATTGCACGAGCTCGATCGAGTTCCCGGAAAGTCGCACCAGCCTCCTGATCCTCAATCTCTTTCCCAGTCACCAGAGAGAGCAGATTCCACGAATCAGGGTGCTTCGTGGATGGCGGCAGGTCAACGTAAGCGAGTGAGTGCTCTTCTTTGATAGACGATCCGACGGGGTGTCACTGAAGTAAAACGTCAGCGAGCGGTTGCGAAATCTGTACGAAAACCAAAGGTTGGTCCTTTCTCGAGTTTACATGCAGGGACTCATTAGACGTTAAAGCCTAAATCGCCTGCCAAGCCTGTTGTTCCGAAAAATCCCAATAAAGATGCTTCCCGTAGCAGACAAGCTCCTTCAAATCTGAAGCCAGCAGGCACCGTGCGTTTTTTTGTGCCTATGATGTACCATGTCGTGACAGCTCACGTCTTATTAGCCACGGGTGAACGATCAATCTCAACCCTCCGCAGGGACGGTCCATCTTACGGTGCGTACACCTCCCTTTCCTTACCTATTCGACTCATGTTGGTCACATCAGCAACGGTCAGACAAGGTCATCCTTGCGATCGCGTTTCCTGCGTGGATGTGCTGTAGGTCACGTACCGGAGATGGAACCCATGGATGATCTAGGTCATTTGATGTAGCAAGATATGTAGATACTTACTCGCCGATCAGTCCACCCCCTGCAGGAATGATCCGTTCCCAAACCATCTGTGAGGGAAATTTTGTCCGAGAGCCTGAGTTGCGGTCACCGACATTTGGGGGTGCTTTCCTTGAAGCACCCAGGTGGGTACGTATGTCCTACCCTGGCGCCCCACCGATTTCCCAACTTTTCCTTGCTCTCGCGCACGTTAGTTTTCAGTGTCGTTTGGTCTACAACATACTTATCCCACTGTCCCTCTTTTTGACACCTTGTGCAATCTGTTCATTGCACCCCGGCATTGATACCCATGACCCCTCCATTTATCGTTACCTTCCCTGGTCGTGATGGAGCATGGCGTTTCATAAGACCTATTGCATGTCTATTTGTATTCTGAGCTGAACGATGTACGTAGAAACGATCCAGGTGTGTCGAAGGGGAAAAGAACAGAGACATTGTCACCACCGTGACGCCGTCTCTTCCATCTGTGGTGTGTCTGATCTCATCACTGCCAAGTGCAGTCAATGTTTCAGGAACTGCACATGGCACAGCTGAAACGCCATCATCAGCTCGGCAGATTTCCGACAGTACATGGCTCTCGTTGAATGTCGTTGGAAGGCTCAGCCGTGAATCGTAATCCACCTCGTTCGGACCAAAGAGCGAGTTTCAGATATGTTTGCTGATCCATCGCGAAGATGAACACCCCCAACAGCAAGGAAAGGAAGATAAAAGAGATGATCACTGTCGATCAGCCTACGCGACGCGGGTCCAGAACACCTCCGAGGGAATCGGTCATGATACGATGGGTTTCCCCGAGGGGATGTCTAGCATCGTCGGACCCGACACCTAGCAACAATAACGGGCCTCTAACCCTGGGATCCAATGAAGATAATGTTCCGGGTCACCACAAGGTCCGAACCATCGGTGTCCCATTGCAAATGATGTAGGTGCATACTCGAACGCTTCGTACCCACGATCGAGACGAAGTATATCGTCCCAAACAGCAGCCAAGTCGACAAAGGCGCCATTGGGCGGCATGCTATGTCCGAGTTCGTCGTAGGTGGGGTGAATAGATGCTTTACCCCATGCGTTTTGTGTACCAAGGCCGTACACATCGGTGGCGGAAAAAGTCTCGGCGTTTGTGGGAGGATTGCAGTCGAAGATCACTTGGCAGGTGTTAGCCTGCTTGTGGGAGATGATAGTCGTCGACTGGTTAAAGGTTGCGTGCCCCAAAGAACCGCGAGCTGGACAGAGGGAGCGAAATTTCCTAGCCACTGGGGTGGTAGTCGTGACTCGGCGGCTATTGCTCAAGGCGCTGGTACTTACTTGATGCCAATCGAGAAAAAAGTTCTGGGATGAGGCCAGTCAGTTCGGTAGTGGACGTATGTCAAAGGAAACGATGGTTTATATTGTAGATTCAAGCCAGCATTCATGAGAAGTGGTTCACATTGTGGCCCTATAACGAGGTGGATTCGTCGTTCCCTCGACGGAACCAAACCATAGCACCGACGTTAGCTGCGAGACGAGCATGGTGGTTAGAGATGCGAAACGAAGGTACCTGTTGTTCTCTGCGTGAACTACCACATGGTAGAGAGAAGCTAGAAATGAGTGATACCCACGAAAGGACACGAGATACCACGAGAGCGCTGGAAGAACGATGAAAAACGAACCACGAGTCGGGTTGAAGAAAGCCTATCTTCGATTTCCATCAGGATCTTCAAGCATAATAGCGATACATAACACGACGGCTAGCAGATTGATAACAATTGGTGACCTCAAAACGACACTGAAAGTCAACGTGCGGAAGAGCTAGGGAGTATGTGAGGCCTACTCACGTGTCTGCTTTGATACATCGATACATATTTGGTGAGGAGTGGACAGATGGGCGAGTCTATTTTCATAGGGACGGGGTTCGGTAAGTATGCGGGAGGAAACGGATCGGCGAGGAAAAGGCGCGGACACGAACGATAGTTGCGAGGAGATTTGTAACATGAAGGAGACGCGTAGGACTTTGAGACGGCGCGAGCGGGTGGGCATGACGTTTCAGGTCAGAAAACCGTCCGAGGCGGGTGTGGACGAATCATGGTACTCACCATAAGCTCACCGTGGGATGTGAGTATGCATGAGACCCGTGATGACACCACTAGACGAAATACATACCCAGTTATCACGTCCAAAATGTCAGCACGCCGTTGGAAATCCGACGTCAACCGAGAGACATGCTAGCGACGAGTCGGCAAGCCAATTTGGAAGGACATTGGATACATGCCCAATCTCATCCATGCAGATCGAAAATATCTGCTCCTCATGCGCGTTCTGACCTCCGGGTAACCCACGATAATTGATGGATTCCAAGTGCATATACTGGTCGAGTTGGACCGAAGGAAAAGGGATCCAAACACCAACTGGATGGAGACACAGAGAAGAGCCCTCCGATCATTCAATACGCCTAACTGGCGAGTCAAATTAAACTGATCCCGCCACGCTGGTGATACAGCACCATGGTAGAAGTAAAATGTCCCCAAGAGCGCAGCATAGACTCGAGAGAAATCTCTAGCACATCTGTGGGTTCCATATTGATGCCTGCGATATACAGATGAATAGGAACATGACGTGGTTCGAGAGTGGGTAGCGAAATGACAAAACAATCATCTCCCATCTTGTGGACGGCATGCCCCCGAAGTATGAGCGTTCCCTTCTTCGAGAATGGCCGCACGTTTTCGTGCGGTATGTCGCGAGTGGGCTTTGTGCAGATTGTACACTCGTCGTGAACCGAGCACTGCGACCGAGATATGACGGGCACTCACAAGTCCCTGGATAAGACCACCCCTGGGGATGAGGTAAGGTTTCGCCGAAGATGACTGCTTGCTTGACCCTCGAGCGAGGTCATTGAACTAGTTGGGATCCGAGTATGAATAGAGCCAAAGGCGCGAGGCCGTTGCGTAAACAGAACCATATTGAGAACAAGGAAACGTGTTTATACAGCAACTTTGCGCACCAGTAAACCGAAACACCTCATTTTTCACACTTCGAACCCGAAAGCTGTATGCCATCGGTGAGGATGTCGTCGACGAATGCCAGTGCGTAGCAGTTCTGAACAGGGATTTGTACGATGCTGACAATTCAGTAAGACCCAATAACAGTACTTGACACCGGTAGTTCTCGTGTGGTGTTTGCAGTCACATTCCACCCCGACGGGAGGCATCTTTTTGGCGGGAGCGATGATGGGATTCGACTGTGGCGACTTGCAGACGGACGGGAAGTTGGGAAGCAAACAGGAATGCAATTGCGCGCCATTTCCGTTTCCAGGGATCGCAAGTGGATAGTCTGTGGGACCGAGGAGGGTGTAAGTGTGTGGGATGCAGAGTTGCATGAAAAAGTTATCGAGGTGGAGGCCAAAGCCACGGTGTATGCCGTCGACGTCTCCCCAGACTCGACCAGATTCGCCACCGGGACTCATGACAACCGTAATGCGAGCGTCTGGAGCATAGCTACTGGGAAGAGACTCGTTGGCCCGCTCCAACATGCCGTTCATGTGACGGGGATCAAGTTCTCCCCAAATGGCGAGCAGATGGCTACATTCTGCCCAGGTGGCTCGGTCCGCATTTTTGACAGTCACAACGGCGACCAGCTCCTCGACATCAAGGCTAACAGACACTCAAGTTGGCCATTCGGTGTCACTCCACTTGCATGGTCCAAAGATGGTCAACAATTTTTCGCCATAATGGACAGCAACAAAATCAACTCATTTGCTTTTCCAACGGGGTCCCAGCTCGCCACGTCGCCGATCGTCAATGATGAGCGCTCAATCTTTCTGGCTGGAAATGGGAACTTCATCGCTACTGTCGCAGACCACGCCATCTCGTTCCTGGACTCATCAACCCTTTCCAAGATTGGTACTTCCATCGAGGATGGCCAAACAATGCGGTCCATTGCCATGTCTTTGGATAGTAGCCAAATTGCAATTGGGCGACGCGACGGGAAAGTCATCATACGTGACCTCACTAATTTTCTTCCAGACTCGTATGGTCCCTTCCAAGTAAGCAATCGTTCTTTCGTCACGTTGGATAACCACCATCCCATATCGACACACCACATTAGGCGACTACTCGCGAGGAACAACCAGACGACCAACCTTTAACCTTCGGCGGCCATGACAATAAATCACCTGGCACTGAGCCAGTAAGAGTTTGTCATTCTGTCACTATGACACACTGCACTGACTACGTTATTGCATATGTACACCAGGAGGAGCCAGAGAAATCCATTCGACACAAGTCTGAGACGGACGGCAAAGTCGGCGATAGTGATCTCCTTGAGGTATCCATTCGTTCTTTTCTCGATTGATGCGAGTCCTCATAACCCCATAGGTCGACGTGCCGTCGAGCACGCCCGGCCCTCAGTTTGACTACGAGGTTGGTGATCACTATAGTCTCCTCTCTCATCTGTGTTGACGATGCCGCAGTCACTTTCCTCCGCATCTTCTGTTCATTCTCGGGAGGACGAGGGACTGCCCCACGGTGAACCACAGTCGTCAAATGCCCTACCCGCTCCTCCCCCTCTGGAAGCACGTCGAGACGAAAACCTTGATACTCCCAGGTTGTCTCGGGGCATTGTGATGCTCAAACGGTGGATACCGACAAGAAGAAAGAATAATAAGAAGAACTCGACTTTACATGAGCCCGATCGAGTCCCCACACATTCGCATCAGCCTGCCAAGGATCAATCTCGTCCCCAGCCACCAGCAAGGGTGGAAGACTCAGATGTTAGACCTTCGACAATGGCTGCAACTAGACGTGTGCCAGTGAGCACGCTTTCTCGATAGACAACTGGATGCGGCGTGTCTAACAAAGCATTCTAGCGAGCGGTGGCGAAACCCGTTCGACCACGAAAGGTTCGTCTTTCCTCGAGTTTATACGCAGGCACTTATCACTCGTTGCAGCCGAAGGCCAAGCGCACCCGTCCGAAAAAAAGTGCTTCTCATAGTGGACAAGGTGCTGCGCCTCCAGCGGACGCAGGTCATGTGTGTTTTTTTGTTTGGTGATGGTAGACCACATCATGAAGTTCACGTCCTATTAGGCACAACGAACGAACGATATATCCCATTCCTCATCCGAGATGTTCCGTGTAACGGTGCGCGTACTTTCGTTTGATCAGCTTACACTGTCAGACTCACAGTGGATCAGGATCGACGAGAATTAGGCGACGCAATTATTTCGATTAGACTACCTAGATGGGTATTGTGTCGTGGCTCAGCTCACGAAGATGGAACGCATGGATGATCTAGATGATTAGATGTAGCAAGATGTGTCGGTACTTATGCAGATATATATCACGCAGTCCTTCGAGGTAGTGACACTGGAACGCTCACGCGCCCTCCTGCGCCATCCTGTCTCATCTATCCCAGCGTTATACCAACCTTTTCCCTAAATGCCAACAAAACTTGCTGCGACGTTCACCCCAGGCGCACCTCGATCATTGATGTCACACATCTGGACGGCGTACATAGCTAAACGTGCGATGAAGATATCGACGTGATGTGGAGTGCTTTTGACAAAAAAAAGGGGTGAGAGTAAAAGAAAGCACTCTAGCATCACATGCAGCAGGCACGCAACGCTAGAAACAGGCATCAAATACTGATAATCTGAATGCATGCACGCTACATTCCGACCTTTGGCAACTCGCGCAAGCTGGTACACTCGGTCGCATGACTTTTTCTGTCGATAGAATAGTCATTGGATGGAAATAAGAAGCATGACGATGATATTGACAACGAGGGAGACATAAAAGTAGGGAAAGGTCCAGTTGATGGGACAACCGGCGTTGAGGGAAGTCAGTGTGCGAGAGGACGGCCTAGGCAGTTGGACCTGTTTCCTGCGTACAGTATACGCATGGACAGGTAAAGGGGCGGTAAATAACGTGCAGTTTCGAGCACGCAAAAGATCTCGTCAGGGACCTTAAACCGATACCCCGACCGTTGCCCTTCCAGGACTGTTTAGACGAATTATCATCGATAGGAATCGGAAGGAGTTGGCAAACCAGAACAGGGACGTGCGAGAAACGAGATGCGAGGTGTGATACGCGCGACCCAGCAAAAGGAAGGTGGCATAGAGTTGGGTGAAGGCGGGTGGGGAGAAGGAGGCTTATTATGAGCGATAAGCTAGCGGGTGCTCCAAGACGCCTGCCAGATACCAGGATTCTTTCGAGTACCCACCAGCCTCTTGTTGCTTCCGTGCAGTACCCAGCCAGCGTGGATCCCTCTCCTAGCCATCCCAAGTGGAAACTCGACGATGAGACAGCGGTCTGGACCCCAAATCGGCGACCGGAACACGTGGTCCAACACGATGTATCTGGCAGAAAGTCTGAACCGAAGAATGACAGTTTGTGAAGTCGCAGAACAAGGTCGATCCACCCTGTTTCCATCGACGTCATCTTATCAACACTCGGAATGGTGGTAGTATACTCGTACCAAATTGAACTTTTGCGGCCCCATGGCCATCCGTTTCTCGGAGATGCGATGTCACCCATCCTCAACTTCTGAAAGGCGGACGTACATATCTGTGTCGAGCTTGATCCATGTGTCCATATTGGTTGCTCGGGAGACGGGGGAAAATTCCAGCGGTTCAAAATTGCTTCGAGAGAAAAATATAAGAACAGGACGCGGCACTCGATGACACTGTCCCGCATACCGCATTGGTAGAATCCGCCTCTAAAAGCTCAGCATGGTACTCGAGAGCGATCTCTAGTATTTCTGTGGGTTCCACACGGGTGCTTGCGATACAGTTTAGCCGTGGGCCGTGGCAAACCCGCGAACTTTTCATTGACATCTAAAGGAAATACTGGCGTCAACGAGTGGTGCATGTGAGCGCGACCAGTAAAGCCCCGGAAAAACACGTACAAACGTTTACGACGTCCACCTGTGCGAGCTGATCCATAAATACGAATGGGTCTGATGCGGACTATACACTCATCATGAACTAAGTCATACAGCAGAGATATGACGAGCACTCATAAGTCCCAGAATGAGATCGCCCTTGGCAATGGGGCAAGGTTTCGCCAAAGTTGCTTGGTGGGAGCAGGACAACGTGGGATCGAATAAGAATAACACCGACGACACGAGGCACTTGCGTAACTTAACTGACCTATATTGAGAACGGGGAAACGTCTTTATACAGCAACTTTGCGCACGGCGAGTGAACCGAAACACCTCTGTTTTTCCACTCTTCGAGCTCCACGACTGTATACCATCGGTCAGGATGCCGTCGGCGAAAACCAGTGCGTCACAGTTCCCACGAGCGATTGCGTTGAAGGCTGATAATTCGGCAAGACCTAGCAACTTTAGTGTTAGACACCGGTAGCCTTGGTGGGGTGTGGGCAATTGCATTCCACCCTGACAGAAAGCATCTTTTGGGCGGGGGTGAGGATGGGATTCGACGATGGCTACTTGCAGATGGTGAAGAGGTCGGAAAGCAAACAGCAGTACAAGTATTGGCCATCTCCGTATCGAGGGATCGCAAGTGGATAGTCCGTGGGACCAACGCAGGCGCAAGCGTATGGGATGCAGAGATGCTTGATGAGGTCGTCCATGTGGAGGGCACGGCAATTGTGTCTGCAGTTGACGTCTCCCCAGACTCAACCAGATTTGCCACCGGGACTGGATCGAACGACAACAAAGCAAGTGTCTGGAGCATAACAAGTGGGAAGAGACTCATTGGCCCACTCAAACATGACATTACTCCCACCGGAGTCAGGTTCTCCCCCAATGGCGAGCACGTCGCCACCTCCTGCCCAGGTGGCTCGGTCCGCATTTTTGACAGCCACACTGGTGATCGACTCCTCCACATCAAGGCTAATGAACCCTCGCTATGGTCATTCAGTGTCACTCCGCTCGTGTGGTCCAATGACGGTCAAAAGATCTTGACAATAACGGACAACAATAAAATCAAGTCTTTTGCATTCCCCACGGGGTCCCAGCTTGCTGAATCGCCGATTCACGACAACACTTACTCCATCTCTCTAGCTGGCAACGGGAAATTCATTGCTACTGTCGCAGCAGATGGTGTTTCATTCCTGGACACGTCGACTCTCGCCCCGGTTGGCACTGTCATACAGGATAGCGAGGCGAAGTGGTCGACTCCTGTCTCCTTGGATAGTGACCAAATTGCAACTGGACGTCGCGACGGGAAAGTCATCATATATAACCTCGCTAATTTCCTTCCAGATTCGTATGGTCCTTTCCAAGTAAGCATCTGTCCTTTCATCATGTTGGCTTGTCGGATAAGCACCGTTACATCTCCCATATTGACACTCTATGTCAGACATCTACTCGCGAGGAGCCTTCGATCTCGGGTGGCCATGACAATAAATCACCTCACTCTGAGCCTGTAAGAGTTTGTCATTTGGTACTCAGTCCCCAATACGAGCTGCGCTAACTTCGTTGATGCATATGTACACCAGGAAGAGCCAGGGAAATCCAAACGACCCAAGTCTGATACGCAGAACGAAGTCGGCGATAGTGATCTCCTCGAGGTATCCATTCGTTCTTCTCCCAATTCAAGCGAGTTCTCATCATCGTATAGGTCGACGTACCGTCGAGCACGCCTGGTCCTCAATTCAACTACCACGAGGTTGGTGATCATTTTATTATCTTCTTTCATTTGTGTTGACGATGCTGCAGTCGATGTCCTCCGCATCTTCCGCCCATTCTCGTCGGGACGAGGTACTACCCCATGGTGAACCACAGTCGTCAAATGCTGTATCCATTGCTTCCCCTCCGGAGGCACGTCGAGACGAAAACCTTGATATTCCCAGGTCGTCTCGGGCCATTCTGATGCTCAAACGGTGGATACCGACAAGAATCTGGAAGAGTAACAAGGACTCAACTCTACATAAGCCCGATCGAGTCCCCAGACAATCGCGTCAGCCTGCCGATCATCAGTCTCGTTTCCGGTCACCAGCAAGGGTGGAAGATTCAAATGTGGGACCTTCGACGATGGCTGCCAATAAACGCGTGCCAGTAAGTGCTCTTCCTTGATAGACAGTTGGATGCGGTGTATCCAACATATCATTCTAGCGAACGGTGGCGAAACCCGTCCGTCCACGAAAGGTTCGTTTTTGCTCGGCTTTATATACAGGCACTTAAATGTCGTTGCAGCCTAAGGCCAAGCGTACCCATCCCAACAAAGATGCTTCCCGTAGCAGAGATTCGAAGCCACCAGGTACCGTGCGTTTCTTTGTGGCTTTTATGTGCCATATCATGACGGCTCACATCCTATTAGGCACAACAAGTAAACGATCAATCTCAACCCTCCCCCCGGACGGTCCATCTCGCGGTGCGTACACCTCCCTTTCTTTACATATTCGACTTATGTTGGTCATATCAGCAACGGTCAGACAAGGTTATCCTTGCGATCGCGTTTCCTGCTTGGATGTGTTGTAGGTCACGCACCGGAGATGGAACCCATGGGTGATCTGGGTCATTTGATGTAGCAAGGCATGTAGATACTTACTCGCCAAACAGTCCATTCCCCGCCGAAATGATTTCCTAAACCGTCTGTGAGGGAAATTTCGTCCGAGACCCCTGCTGTTTACCCTAGATCTAGTCCGGCTCCATTCACAACACGACCTATACGGGTAGGAGAGGTCTCGTTCCCTTCTCATGGGAGGTCCTGTTCGTCAGATAACCATGCTAATCAACCCGCAGGCTCTGGCTCCACTTGCGTCGCTCAACCATCGTTTGTCTTCCCGTCTAGATTTTCTCGATCGGGAGGGCCGCGAGTGACACGGCTTTCAAGATCGGCGTGTGTGCTGATGAATCCCACCGCACTCCATGTTGCCAAGTAAGATGCAAGTATTGTTGAGGTTGTTCATGCCCCATCAGCCTGGGTTGCGGTCACCGACAATCGGGGTGACGGGGTGTCTGACTTGAAGCTGACCAGTGGGTATGCCTCGGCGCCTCCTACCGATCTCCTAGTTCCTCCTTGTTCTCGTGTACATCGGCTTTCAGATCAGCGCCGGTTTGAACATGCTCATCCCACCGTGATGTGCGACTGTATGCGCAATCAAAGTAGCCTCTTTGACATTTTGTGCAATCTGTACATCGCAACGCATCGGCAGTAGATACCCACACCATCTACCGTCACCTTCCCGGCGTTTCGGAATGCGGCTCGAGTATGAAACATTTATTACATGCGTATTTGTATTCTGAGCTGAACGGGGTACGTAGTAGAAACATCCAGCTGTTTCAAAGGGAAACAGAACACAGACGTCGTCGTAACGCCGTGTGGGCGCGATGTGCACGAGTTCAGAAAAGTAAATATAGGAATTCAATCGATAAGTACGATAACGGTGTCCGAAAAATCGGATCCTCGGTATCGGCGAAGTGGAAGAGGCTCACCTGGAGAGGAAGGCGATAGTTGGAGGTCCTGTTGAAATCCTTGATGAGAGAGAGGTGTGGAGTACAAACGTGCAGTGGTGCGGGGATGTTTCGAGGGATCACTGAGCGAGTCCGGCGAGAAAACGTTGCTGTGAGTAGGGCTTGGCATAGGGCAGTTCTATCGATAATCTGTCATCCTGATTTTGGCCATTTCCGTCCCATGTTGGAGCTGAAGTAGAATGTTGGCTCACTTTGGGCCCACTCAACGCCAAGATATACTTCTTGATGATCACCGCCGCACTGGCAGATGTATTTTCTCCGCTTCACCGCCGCTGCAGCTCCCCCACTAAGAGAACGTGGCCTTAGACGAGATGTGAGCTCCCGATCTTGAAGCCGGGATCAATGGATTGGAATGGGGTACTGGTTGTTGGACAGGACTATATGGGTAGCCAGGATATCATCTCGTGATGCCACTCGTAAATAGCTCGGGATGAGTGCAGGCGTGGAAAGAATGGCGATGGGATGAGCGACGAAGATGTTCCTGTGGCGTTTTCGTTCCGTAATAACGCCTTGAAATGGACGAACGGCAGCAACACGCTTGTTGACCTCAACTTCGATGGATCTGCTCTCAGGTTGGTGCCAAATGGTTCTTGCTTGCTACCCAAGGCGGGACTCTATGATCATGGTCCTAAATTGAAAGTACGATCCATTCTTTTAATCACAAACGTCCCGTGCTGTATATACGATGTGACTCCGTTCTCTGCATGGCAACGACGCTGTCGTATCACCCATCACCGCCCCTCGATCCTGTGTTGCGTCCTTGTGGGACTTCTGGAGGATCAATCGATCATACATCACTCGTTGTTCCAAAAAGAGTCTCGAAGCATACGTACACTTAATACATCGAAGAGGAGATATAACTGCGAGAGGATCCGAATACCAAGTTGCTGGCAACCTCCCTCTCCTTGGCTCGTGATCTTTCTTGTTGTTAAGCCCTTATACACTGCCGTTTCTCTTGTACAAGCCATGTCCTCCGACTCACAGTCTGCTTTGGAACTTCTCCAGATGAATAATTATGTATTGCGTACGTTGATCAAGCGCTCCCCCTTGGTCAATGATCTTACTGACCATCGCAGTTATTATTGTCACTGCTATCGTATATGACTATCGTGAGTGATTCTACGGCGTGCACCCCATTCCTTTCGTTCTGCGGTGACCATCGTAATCCTACCATTGCAGTCCTCACCTTTTCGAGAGAGGTATGTAATTTCACTCTTGACATCTTATTTGTCGGCTCAGCGATACTGTTCAAAGATAGACTATGTTTGGGTAAGGAAGCGACAATGATCGACTGAGTACTACCCAGCTGATAGTCCCATAGTGCAGACCCTGGACCTGGATCTCTACAGTCTTTGTTCTGGTGTGTATGAGGCTTCGGAGATCCCCCATTGTACATCTTCCGACGTGACAGTTCTGTAGGTCCGCTATCTCGCTCTTAGTAGTGCTATGTGGGTCTATGGTTTCTGTCGTGCATGTGCACATCAAATTACACAACTAACAATGAATTCGTGCTCAAGTCTCACTTTCCTCAGTATGTTCGGAGTTAAATAGGAGGTTAATGAAACTGATCAGATCCTTCACAGGTGGTAGTTCCTTTCTTCCTGGCTCTCTCAAAGTGAGGTTTTCTGCTTCGCACCTTGTCTATCATTAATGTCGATCTTCTGGTAGATGTATGCCGCATCTACATTCCGATTGAAAACTGTATTTATAATAGGTCCATAGGTGTAAGCGGATTGATTCGCCGCCCTCCATACAATCAGTATGACATGAATGTTACCAAGGTACGGTAATGTCCCTGGTAGCCTCTTGGGAGTTTGCAATATTTTATAATGCTGCTGATTGTGAGTCACTGCGCGCCCGAGTCCTTTCCTCCACCATGATTTCAATTACAGTGGTAATGATCATGCGGGTGTACGCAATGTGGAATCGATCGAAAGGAATCCTTCTGGTGCTACTGTTCATCTATGTGCCACAGGTCGTTTGCACCCTAGTATATATTGGCCTCTGGTACAATCCCAATACATACCTTTCTGGTATGTCTTGATCTAAATTGCATGTGTCACTTGAACCTCACAGAAGTCGCCTTCGTCTCATGCCACCCTTCACTCAAGTCACAATTCTCCAAATCGACAATTTTTCTGTTTGCGCTTTCTCGCTGGGAGGAACGTCATCCACGCTTGACTTGTATGGCAGAATCCTCTTAATTGTTCTTGGTGCTACCCTTTTAGTCCTCACTGTCTTCCAAACCGTGAAGCAGTCGGTTACGATGCGCAAAGCGACTAAGAAGTGGCAGCCCAATCGGTACATGCAACAACTCGTGAGAGATGGTGCTCTTTATTTCATCGTGTACGTCTTCCTCCCACTCTCTCGTTTCCATTCGTCACCATCAGGTTCTCCCGTTAATCTTGTCCTCGAGTATTCGCAAACAAACAAACTAACCACACAAATGTGTTCCCTCGACACCTTTAGGGCCATGTTTTTCAACATCACGTCGATGGTTCAAATCCAGCCTACAGGAAACAGCGGTTTGGCGCTCTTCTTGAGCTTGCTTGCTTATATCACTATGTGCCCCATCATGCCTCGGTTCATCATCAGCGTGCGAGAGCTGTACGACCGAGACCTTCGTGGCCGAGTAGAGGGGATCGACACCGGATTCGGTGTGTTATCGCAACCCATTTCCAGTGAAAACGTGGTTGTGTCTGCAATTGCATTCGCGGATGTCGCCCCAGGGGAGGATCAGGTCGTGGAAGGGGACGAGAACGAATTGGAGGCAATTCGACTCGAAACGCGGCGAGGTCAAGTTTGAAATATTGGAGCAGCGATGGATATTGGAGGATGGTGATACCGAACAGTGACTCGGATATCTATGTGTTATACCCATACATATGCATCGTCTTCTGAGCTCGACGTACCGAGTCCTGACGCCACAGGCATTCTTGGGGTCGATGAGGGCGGCTGAGCGTCACCACTCGGATCACAGAGAAAGCACGTACGAATGAGTAGGAACGTAACGTTGTTCGAGGTTGGGTAGCAAACTGACAAACAATCATCTCCCATCTTGTGGAGAACAAGCCCACAAAATATGCGCACTCACTGTCCCAGGAGTCCAGGACGTTATGGATATATGCACGTGTTGTGTGTCGTATGTCGCGAGTGGGCCTAATGCAGGTTGGAACCGCAGGGTCTTGCAGCCAAGGTATGACGAGCACTCACAACTCTTGGCAATGAGGCAAGGTCGCGCTAAAGTTTATTGCTCGCCTGATGGTCGCAGCGAGATCCAAGTAGAATGGCGCTAAAGGCACAAGGCACCTGCGTAAACAAAGCCATATTGAGAACAAGGAAACGTGTTTATACAGCAACTTTGCGCACCACGCGACTAAACCGAACCATCTTGTTTTTTCACCCCGCGACTGCATGCCATAGGTGAGGATGTCGTCGACAAAGACTGGTGGGTAGCAGTGTTCTGAAGAGTGATTGTACGATGCTGATCACTCAACAAGACCCAAGACTGGTACTCGACATCGGATGCCACGTGCATGCAGTCGCTTTCCATTCCGATGGTATGCATCTTTGTGGCGGGGGCAATGATGGGATTCAACGCTGGCAACTTGCAGACGGTCAGGAGGTCGGGAAGCAAACGGGAGCGCAATTGCGCGCCATTTCCGTATCGAGGGATGGCAAGTGGATAGTCTATGGGACTGATGACTCGGGGGCAAGCGTGTGGGATGTTGAGCTGGATAAAAAGCTCATCCAGGTGGAGGACACAAAGAGGGTGTCTGCAGTTGACGTTTCCCCAGACTCAGCCACATTTGCCACCGGGACTGCAGGGAATGACGAAAAAGCGAGCGTATGGAGCATAACAACTGGGAAGAGACTCGTTGGACCACTTAAACATGTTAATTCTGTCACTGGCGTCCGGTTCTCTCCAGATGGCGAGCATATCGCCACCTTCATCCCAGGTGGCTCAGTCCGCATCTTTCACAGCCGCAATGGTGACCAACTCCTCGACATCACGGCTAAAAGACCCTCGCAATGGCCAACCAGTGTCACTCCACTTGTGTGGTCCAACGACGGCCAACGAGTTTTTACTATATCGGACAACAAAATCAAGTCTTTTGCTGTGTCAACGGGGTCCCAGCTCGTTGAATCGCCAATTCTCGATGGCGCGCGCTCCATCTCTCTAGCTGGAAATGGCAACTTCATCGCTACTGTCGCTGATCATGCCATCTCGTTCCTGGACTCATCGACTCTCGCCAAGATTGGCACTGCCATCGAGAATAGCGAAAGCATGTGGTCGATTGCCATCTCCTTGGATAGCAGCCAAATCGCAACCGGACGAATTGATGGGAGAATTAGCATACATGACCTCGCCAATCTTCTGCCGGGCTCGTATGGTCCTTTCCATGTAAGCATTTGGCTTTCGTCATGTTGGCTTGTCGGATGAGCACTATTCTATCTCCCATATTGACCCACTACATTAGGCGCCTACTCGGGTGGAACAACAATCAGACGAGCCTTTGACCTTCAGTGGCCATGACGACAAACCAACCGGATCTGAGCCAGTAAGAACTCTCATTCTGTCGCTAAATCGAGCTGCGCTTTTTGACTTCGTTACTGTATACGTACACCAGGAAGAGCCAGAGAAATCCAATCGATCCACGTCTGTGACGCACTGCGAAGCTGGCGGTAGTGATCTCCTCGAGGTATCTGTTCGTTCTTTGCCCCATCCACGTGAATTCTCATAATCGCATAGGCCGACGTGCCATCGAGCACCCCCGGTCCTCAGTTTGACTACAGCGAGGTTGGTGATCACTATATTCTCCTTGTTCATCTGTGTTGACGATGCTGGAGTCACTGTCCTCCGCCCATTCTCGTCAGGACGAGGCACCGCCTCATGATGAACCACAGTCGTCGAATGCCCTATACATTGCTTCCCCTCCAGAAACACTTCGACATGAAATTGTTGATACTCCCAAGTCGTCTCGGGGAATTCTGATACTCAAACGATGGATGTCGAGAAGGATCAAGAAGAGTAACGCGGACCCGGCTTTACATGAGCTCGCTCAAGTTCCCAGACAGTCGGATCGACCTCCCGATCTTTCATCTCCTTCCCAATCGCCAGCGAGAGCAAATGCCACGAATGAGGGACCTTCTTGGATGGCGGCAGGTAAACGTAAGCGAGTAAGTGCTCTTCCTTCATGGACGATCCGACGCGGTGTCACTAACGTACAATGTCAGCGAGCGGTTGCAAAATCTGTACGAAAACCAAAGGTTCGTTATTCCATGAGTTTCTTTGCAGGGACTCATTAGACGTGGCAGCCTAAATCTAAATCCACTACCAAGGCTGCGGTTCCGAACAATCCCAACACAGACGCTTCCTGTAGCGGACAAGCTCCCGCAGATCCGAAGGCAGCAGGCACTGTGGTGAACGATCCAACTCGACCCTCCGCCGGGACGGTCCATCTCACAGTGCGCATACCTCCTTTCACCTACGTATCGGACTCATGTTGAATTACATCAGCGACGGTCAGACAAGACCATCCTTTCGATCGCGTTTCCTACATGGATGTGTTGTGGGTCAGGCACCGGAGATGGAACCCATGGATGATCTGGGTAATTTGATGAGCAAGATATGTGGGTACTTGTGTAGACATTGGTCGCGCAGTTCTTTGATCTGGGCAACCTGGGTTGTTATGAGTACTGAACATTGACAAACCCGTCCAGATTGAGCCTGGCAAGTATGGCCACCAACTAAATGACGATACGCACACAAAAATTGGGATGGAGGACAACGTATCATTGACTCGGGCTACTAATGCGAATCTAAAGAATGCCGACTGAGCCGAGGATGTCGCATCCCTCCTGCCTCGACGTCCTTCTTGTTCATCACAGATCTAACCGTAGTTCTCTACATCACTTCCGCAGCCCCCCTCTCAAATAAGGTGGGCATAGATAAGTGTGAGTTCCCCAGTATCGGCGGGGAGGCACTGCTAATTGTTCTTCGACCCGGGACTCGTAACATTTCCCTCCCTTATAATCTGGTCGTTTTGAGAGGAGAGATCGTTTTTGGACCGCTAGAACGAAGAAAAGAGCAACAGGGTAACCTCACATACCACATACTGGAGATCGAAGAGCCAGTTTCAGACATTATTAGATAGGATGCTACGTCATCGTGCTGAGCCTCGTGAACTGTAGCTGAGAGAACTACCAGTGCCCAACAGCCAGAAAGGGCAGAGAAGAATTGAGTTCAAGGGATGTGAAACCTCGTCAGAGGGGCCCGGGCGTTCTTTTTCTCCCATTAGAACATTGGTGATGGCACGAATGGCCAACCGAAGAGAGCTCCGCTCAGTTCAGCTGCGGCAAACCATCGTACTCTCCCAGGGAAGGCAACAGGAGGCGCGGGCATCGATATATTCATTGCACGCAGTGCTACAAAGAGGGATCTGTGCTTGCACATACGGTCGCAACTTGCATGTCACGGTGAGATGAGCAGGTTACAATCAAAATGACACTGAAAGCCAACGCACGAGAGAGCAACGAATAGCTGGAGAGGCGTATTCATGTGTCTGCTTCGACAGGGGTGTCCCGATGGGTGAGCCCAGCATTATAGAGATGGAGTTCGGCAGGGATGCGGGAGGAAACACAGATAGAGGAGTCGACGACACCATTGGATGATCATGGTGATTCGAGATTTGTCACAGGAAAAAAACCGTGCAGCGTCCCCAGGAGCGGTGGCCTGTCGATGGACAGTGCCATAAAGAATGTTGGCTCACTCAACATCACGGCACACATCCTGATCATCACGGTTCGGATCACAACTGGCAGTCTAAGAAGGGACCAGAGGTGTAAAGGCATCCCAGGCCACGAAATTATTATACTTAGCTCGGCGAGAAATCTACAGGCTGAGGGGCGCCTCGGCCGAGTGTGGCGGCCCGGGCAATGATGGCTCGCTTCAACATCACGAGGCCTGATGATCACAATTCAACGTTCGGATCACTGTTGATAGCGGGCGACAAAGTTTCCCCCTCTTGGATGTTTAGCAACGTAAAGTCGAAATACCGTGCATAGATTTGCCGTGGTACCATCTATCATGCAACACACAATAACCGTCCTCCTGGGTGATAACATTTAATCCTTAATTTGATTGTAAACATCCTGTGCCCGGATATATACGACTTTGTTCTCTGCACAGCAATGAAGATGCGTTCGCACAGGCTGTACCAAACAAGTTTCGAGGCAAATGTATATACCGGATAGAAGATATAACTATCACGGGGAGTCATCGCCGAACCACTGGAAATCTCCCCCTCCTCAACTCACAACCTTTGTTCCCCCATTTCTCTTGCATCTGCTATGTCCTCCGACCAACAGTCTACTTTGGAATCTGTCCGACTGAATGACTTTATATCCCGTACGATCGCCCATACGTTTGATCAATTGTTAATCTTACAAATTAATACAGTGATTATTGTCACGGTTGTCGTATATGATTATTGTGAGTGACATCTGTCTGTGCTATCTTTTTGCTCTGAAGTGATCAAAAATTTCGATCCTACCACCACAGACCTCACCTTTTCGAGCGAAGTATGTTATCTCGCTCGCTACATGTTATTTGTTTACTGACATTTTTCAAAGATAGAGTATGTGTGGGTAAGGAAGCCGTAATTATTGACCGAGTACTAGGTCCCTGACCGCCCCACAGCGCAGACCCTGGACCTAGGTCTCTACAATCTTTGTTCTGGTGACTATTAAGGCTTAGAGCACACGTATTTCGAAATCACAACTCTATAGGTCCGCTATGTTGGTCTCTGTTGGATGATGCAAGTCTATTGTCGCTATTTTGCACCACTAAATTACATCGCTAATGGTGACTACGTCCTCAAGTCTTGGCAGCTTTGGTATGGTCATAGTTAAATTGGTAGTTAGTCGAGCTCACCAGATGCATGTCCAGGCGGCAGTAGTTTTGTTCCTGGCCCTGTCAAAGTCAGAGTTTCTGTTTCAACCATGTCCGCATTAATCATCATCTTCCGGTAGACGTATGTGCATAGAGTGTAATTGAAAATAATCACGACAACAGTTCCGTAGATGCAAGTAAATTCGTTTTACTGCCTGACACATTATTAATATGAGACGTATCGGATATTCCAAAGGTACCATAATGTATCTGGTGGCTGGCTGGGGAAACCTAATGTTTATTAATGCTGCTGATCGTGAGTAACTGTCCCCCCTGATTACTTTCTCTGCTAGATCATGAATCCGATTACAGTAGTAATGGTCCTACGGGTATATGCAATGTGGAACCGATCCAAACGAATCCTTTGGGTCCTCCTGTCAATTTATGTGCCACAGGTTATTCTCTCATTTGTTTTGTCGGGCCTCTATATCAATCCCGACACAAACCTCTCAGGTAAGTCTCAAGCTAAACGACGTGTGCCACTGAAATTTCATGGAGTTGAACCTTCGTCTCCATTTCAACAGTCACAATTGTCCGAGTCGCGGATCTCTCTTTTTGCAATTTCTCACAGACCAATCTTCCATCGCCTCTTAACCTGTACAACCTGTATAGCAACATCCCACGAAATCTTCTCGCGGCTACATTTTTGATCCTCGCTATCACCCAAACCGTGAAGCAGTCAGTTGATATGTACAAAGCAACCAAGCAATGGCAGCCTAATCGGTACATGAAACTACTCGTGAGGGATGAAATTATTTATTTCATTGTGTATGTCATGCTTTCACCCGCTCTCTCATATCATTACCACGTTCTCCCATCCATCTTACTCTCGAATAATCATGGTGCACAAAAGCTGACCACTCGCATGTTTCCCCTGGACTGCTAGGAACATGTTTTTCAATCTGGGAATGATTGGTTTGTTGCGAATCGAACTTAGCATCACACCAAACACCATTTTGGCGCTCATACTGACCATGGTTCCTTACGCAGCCATAGGCCCCATTATGCCTCGGTTCATCGTTAACATACGAGAGCTGTATGAACGTGACCTCCATCGCCGCTGGCAGGGCGTTGACACCGGATTCGGTGTTATATCACAGGCTATTGCCAGTGAAAACTCGGTCGTGTCTGCGATTGCATTCGCTGATGTCTCCCCGGGGCAGGACCGAGCTGTAGAGGACGCGAACGAACTGGAGGCGATTCAACTCGAGCCGCTAGGAGATCATACGGGTCAGGTTTGAACGAGTTGGGTAGAGGTCAGGGTTGAGCACTAGTACTGGGACATTGATGGAGGACAATGGCTTGAAGATTTATTTTACCTATGCATATGCCTAGAATCGCGATGAAGCCAGCGCTTCAAGCTGCAACAATGGTTTCGATAACATGTAAACTCGAGGAGCGGGCGCCACATTGGCTCGCAACCCGAGCCGGACTGTAGCTGGGGACGTGAATGAGTGCTGTATATTCCCACTCCCCCGACCAGGTAACGTCTGTTCTGCATGCACCAAGAGGAGAGAAAGGTCATTCCCAAGATCGAACACCGATGTGACAGTCCGATTCGGCCGTCCCTGCGCATGGTGGTCGCGGTCGCTGCAGCAGGGGACGCAGTAGACCAATCTCGTAAGATTATCAGCCCACCCTTCATCCAGGACGCAGAGAAGACGAGGTGGCTTCGTTGGCTCGTAGTAACACGATGTGTATTGTCTTCAGCCGTCACTGTCTAATAACTGTGCTCAAAGTCGCACCCTATTCGTTGCCAGTGAGTGAAAAATCCATGTCGAAGTTCTACCTTGCTGTCCAACATCCGGCGTAAATGAGCCGTCCTCCTGACTCTTGCGTACTCTTCGGATATGCCTCAAGTGCGCTCTCTATTTCGTATTCACTTGTTGATCGCACTGTAGGATATGTGATTAATGCCTCAAACGTAACAACGGGTGTCAACCATCGTGGAATATTCTGTACGTCGTTGGGATTTATGGTGGGTCAGTACAGCTGATACGTGGACCTCGGATACAGCACGCAGAAACGATGTTGAAGAACGCGACGACAGGGTTGACCATCAACCTCGGTGGAGGAATACAAGTGAGCGGTGAGCATTGCAATACAGAATCGATGTGAGCAACTCAGGTAGCACTTTCGCTTACAATATTGATCCAGTAGGCGTTATATTCGCTCGGAGATATGTCATTCGTGCGCATGCATCAGCCGTCGAGTTGAGCGGATCTCTCTCTAGATGGTCCGGAGATTATGGTTCCTCAACTTGAGACTCGTGACATTTCATTTCCCTCACATATGCAGTCAATTCAAGGAGATATCGCTCCGGACTTCCAGAACGGGGAGGGGAGAAGGCGGTGGATCGAAATGGAGAAGATGAACTCCCCATTGGAGATCAAATGAGTTTCAGACAATATTGGAAGGCATACTACATCATCGTGGTGAAGACGACGCGCGTAGCAGTGCGAATGAAAGAGAATATGCTTACCTGTAACTGAAATGGACGCTCAATTGCGAGAAAAGGAAGAGAAAAAAGAAACTTGGAGGGATGCGTAACATCGTCGAGGGTCAATAACCCCAATCCTTGGACCCGAGACCAGATAAATGAAGCGTCACTCACCTTGAACCCAATAGAAGTAGTGCTCAAGGATATCACGAGACCCGACCGTCGACGTTCCATTTTTGACGCGTGCTGGCGGAGGTGTAGATGGAGACTTGGATGGAGACGCTCCTGGGGCAAACCGGGTATCTCCTGAAGCTCCGACTCCGCACGACTCTCGCAACGTCCCCTGCGTCCACTTCACCACCAAGACTCCTTCTTCCACTCAAAAATTTATAATAATATTCTACTGGAAACGCTGCGAATCCATCAGTAAAACCCTCACTCGCAAAACCTATGACACAGAAAATGGCATGAGCAAGGTATGTATCGCGTCCGGGAGTGGTATACATCGGACCACGACAAACTTGTTGCTGGGCAGGATAGGAAAACACACTCGAGATGGCGTATTTCGAGCCGGTGCATATTGCTGCCGCACCGTATGTCCACGGTTCTGCGCGAGGATTGGGTCACCTCTACTCATGTCATACATCCCAGTACGCCTTCTCTTCGTGTACCCCACTTTCTAACTGGCTCGTATGACAGTCACATCTGTCTCTTTGGTTACGCGGAACAGTTGATCCGGGACGTCAAGCGCGCCAAACAGCCACCACCTCTGTCTGTGTCGTCCTGTCCCCAGGATCAACAGACGAGTCTGCACTCACCGCGATCGCCTCGCACAATCCGACCTCCTCCCTGACCTGCATCTCGCTCGTACCCGATGCATTCCCGTCCTTCCGAACCCTCAGCCACTCAGCCTGCATGCCCCCCTTCCTTCGATTTCTTCCTATCACACCGGTTCCTATCTGCTCACCGCATTCTGGACCACCTCATCAGCTCTCGAGACACAACCATCGCGCGCGGGACGAGGTTGGACCCACAGTTGGCCTGGTTTCCTTTTCCGATCGCAAAAAAAAAAACAGCGCAATTTTCCCAGTTGACCAGGGGCGTGGAACGACCGATGCTCGATCTTGACGGACGCGCCGCCCTTGCGTCTTGCACGAACCGGACCGTCCCCATGATTGACCTCCGTTCACCTTCGTTCCCTCGTATGGTTGGACCGCTTATGCACCTCGCCACACCATTCTGTCTGGTCTATCCCCTAGTACTGGCATCTAAGAAGGTCCGCTCCGATGTCCCTCTTGTTCCTCACGAATCCAAGTAGAACTGAGTGTGAGTGCTTAGGACCTGGGGTGGTTTGTCCCTTGACACTTGTGGACGAGGACTCGGGACTTGGGGGTAAATGATCGGACGCACTGATTCCACGGGACACCGGTGATACGGATCTACTCGTACTGTCCCTCTGGTGGCGATACGTCTCTCTCATGACCTCTCGACAACAACACATCAGACGAGTATTCCTATGCTGGAGTGTATGCAACACTCAAGACTCTTTTGTTGGCCCTCTGACAATCGGAAACGAGGGCCATCGCGACGCCAACTGAAGGTGCGCGTCCCAAGGAAACGAGAAGGTAGCAGTTATGATATCCACTGGAGTATAGAGGTAACTCGTATCTTCAATACACCGTACAGACGCATTAGCCTCCTGATCCTCGATGTCCTTCCAAATAACCTGCGAGAGTGGGTGCCACGCATTAGGGACCTTCGTGGATGGCGGCAGGTGAACGTAAGCGGGCGAGTGCTCCTCCTTTGATAGACGATCCGACACGGCGTGACTCTCGTACAATCATAGCGAGCGGTTGCAAAATCTGTACGAAAACCAAACGTTCGTTGTTCCTCGAGTTTACTTACATAAACGTAGGGACTCATTAGATGTTACAGCATAAATCGTCCGCCAAGGCTGCTGTTCGGAGCGATCCCAACAAAGATGCTTCCCGTAGCGGACAAGCCCCTACGGATCTGAAGCCAGCAGGCACCGTTTTTTTTGTGGCTATTATGTACTATGTCATGACAGCTCACGTCCTATTATGCACAACAGGTGAATGATGCATCTGAACCCTCTGCCGGGACGGTCCATCAGCAACGATCAGACAAGGTTATCCTTTCGATCGCGTTTCCTGCGTGGATGTGCTGTAGGTCACGTACCGGAGATGGAACCCATGGACGATCTAGGTGATATGATGAAATAATGTTCGCCGATCCGTCCACCCCCAGCCGAAATAATCCATTCCCAAATCGTCGTGAGGGAAAATTCGTCCGAGACCCCTTCTGTCCCCCTAGAGCTCAGCTCCATTCACATTTGGGTCAAGTGGGAATTCAATGTTGATGCGACCCGTACAAGCAGGAGAGGAGCAAGGTCTCGCTCCCCATCTCACGGAGGTCCTAACCACGCTAGTCAATTGCAGACTCTGTCCCCGCTTCCCATCGCTCAACCTTTACTCTTCTATCCGTCTGAGTTCTCTCAACCAGGAGGGCCCCCAGCGACATGGCTTCCAAGGTCGGTGTGTATGCAAGTGAACTCTGCCGCATTTCGGGTAAGATGTATGGGGCAGAGGGTTGAGCCTCTTCGTTCCCCATCACCTTGGGTTTTCGTCACCGACAATTGGGGAAACTTGGATTGAAGTAGACCAGTGGCTGGGCCCTGTTGCCCCTCCACAAATATTTTAACTCTTCCTTGCTCTCGCGCACATTTGTGTTTCAGCGTTGTTTTGACTGTAAGATGCTCATCCCACTGTGTTATAGGAACGGTTCCCTCTTTTTGGCACTTCCATTGTGCAATCTATACATTGCACCGCATCAATACTCACACTGCCTCCTTCTATCGTCACATTCCCTGATGGAGTACGGTGCATCGGAACACGGATCAGATTTGTAGAGCCTCTGCATATATGGTTTGTGCTTCGAGCTGGACGGTGTACATATATAGACCATCATTTTCGCACGTTTCTCTCAATGCGGGTGGGCGTACGATCAATCACACCATCTCTGTATTAACAGGATGTGCATCATGATTGGGTCAGAAAAGGAGGTGCATGATTTGATGAATGCGATCACCGTCTACGAATATGAAGGGGTTCGTTCCTCGGGGATGGCGAATAGGAAGAGACTCGTGTGGAAAGGGGTGCGAGACACTGATCGCTTTGAAAGTTGGCGATGACTCTGCAGAGGTGTGATGCGCAAACCTGCATGTAGTGGTACGGGGAGGGATAGAGGTGAGGCGAGATGTTAGGAGGCATTCTCGGCATAGCTTGAAGGCAGTGGGACTGGGAATAAGGTCCCGATCCTGACTTGAGCCATCACACTCACGGTGTCCCATGACGGTGGTATCTGAAGTAATGCCACGACACACTTGTTGATCATCACCGCCGTTTCAAAAAGCAAGCGTAGTTCTCTGCATCACGTCCACAGCCTCCTCTCTCCGAGTCAGATAAAGTGGCCATGGAGAAACATGAATTCCCCAGTAATGTTGGCAGATTCGTGTTATCACAACATTCTTGGTTACTGAAGTACTACTGACAGGCCAGTGTCGAAAATTTTGTACATCACAGGATGTTTGCGGTGAAAATCTCGAATCATGGTTTTCATTTAGGATTGTGATTTGTATCCTATCACCTCCGGCGACAAGTTGAACCCCCGAAGCTGTGGCGCCAGACCAGATATATTCTGCCCTGGGGCACTACTATGGATCAAAAGCACCAGAGGGGATATTCTTTGCTGTTCGTTCAAAGAACACTGGCCCACATCCACACTCATGCTGAAGTATTTACTGGTGGTATCATAACACTTCTCGGATATCTACTTACTTCTGCCCATCAATCGGTATCAAATTCCAACCTACTATATGTTTATGATCCTGATCCGTCATGCCAGATCGAGGGATTATTTCATTGTAGAGTTCCTCTGGGCCGTGATCCTTGTCAGCATACCCGTTGATGTACGTACGGCTTTGTTCTCGGCACGGCAATGAAGATGCTCTCGCACAGGCTGTAACGTACGTTTGTTGCACGGTGGATCAAAAGTACGTTATCTGAAGTTGTACAAAACAAGTCTCGAGGCAAATATCAACATACCGGATAGAAGGTATAGTAACTGCCATGGGAATCCACGACCGAACACACCTCCCCTTCCTCAACTCACAATCTTTGTTCATCGTTAATCGATAATCATCAGACAGCTCCATTTCTCTTGCACCTGCTATGTCGTCCGACTTACAATCCGCTTTGGAGCTTCTCCGAATGAATGACTATTTATTCCATACGATTGCCCACACATTTCAAGTTGATCAAATGGTAATATTACAGATCAATACAGTTGTCATTGTCACTGTTATCGTATATGATTACTGTGAATGACACTTCTAAGAATCTGTGTATGCTATCTTTTTGTTCTGAAGTGACCATTTCAATCCTACCACTTCAGGCCTGACCTTTCGGGCGAGGTATGTTATATCGTTCTCTACATCTTATTTGTTGCTGACATTATTCAAAGATAGAGTATGTCTGGGTAAGGAAGGCATAATTATTGACCACGTACTAGGTCCCTGACAGCGCCACAGTGCAAACCCTGGACCTGGGTCTCTACAGTCTTTGTTCTGGTAATTATGAAGGCTCAAAGCACACACATATATTTTAAATTCACAGTTCCATAGGTCTGCTATGTTGGTCTCTGTTGGATAATGTAAGTCTATTGACGCTAATTTACACCACCAAATTACACCACTAATGATAACTACATCCTCAAGTCTTGACAGCATTTGTATGCTCAGAGTTAAATTGGCAGTGAATCGAGCTCACCAGATGCATGTCCAGGTGGTAGTAGTTTTGTTCCTGGCCCTGTCAAAGTCAGAATTTCTGTTTCCACCTTGTCCGCATTAATCATCATCTTCTGGTAGACGTATGTGCATAGAATGTGATTGAAAAGGATCATGACAACAGTTCCATAGATGTAAGTGAATTCATTTTCCTGCCTGATACATTATTAATATAAGATGTGTCGGATATTCCAAAGGTACCATAATGTATCTGATCGTTGCTTGGGGAATCCCAATATTTATTAATGCTGCCGATTGCGAGTAACTGTACCCCCTGATCACCTTCTCTGCTAGACCATGGATCCGATTACAGTAGTAATGGTCCTATGGGTATATGCAATGTGGAACCGATCCAAACGAATCCTCTGGGTCCTCCTGTCAATTTGTGTGCCAGAGGTTATTGCCTCCTTTGTTTTGACAGGCCTCTATAACAATCCCAAGAGTAGTACAGACTTCTCAGGCGAGTCTCAAGCTAAACGACGTGCACCACTAAAATCTCACGGAGTTGAACGTTCACCTCCTCCCACATTTTTCACCAGTCACAATTGTCCGAGTTCTGGACTTCTCGTTTTGCAATATCACATGGGCCAATGCTCCATCACTGCTTAGCCTGTATAGCGACATCCCACGATTTGTTCTTGGAGCTACACTTTTTGTCCTCGCTATTTCCCAAACATTGAAGGAGTCAGTTGATATGTACAGAGCAACCAAGCAATGGCAACCTAATCAGTACATGAAACTACTCGCGAGGGATGGAATTATTTATTTCATTGTGTATGTCATGCTTTCACTCTTTCTTCCGTAACTCGTTTCCATTCATTACCATCACATTCTCCCATCTATCTTACCCTTGAGGAAAGCACAAAAGCTGACCACTCGCATATTTCCCCTGGACTGCTAGGAACATGTTCTTCTATCTGGTTTGTTTGTTGCCAAACGAACCTAATAGCACACCAGAAAGCAGTTCAGTGCTCTTACTGATCGCGTTCTCTTACGCAACCATAGGCCCCCTCATGCCTCGGTTCATCATCAGCGTGCGAGAGCTGTATGACCGCGACCTCCATCGCCGCTGGCAGGGCATTGACACCGGATTCGGTGTTTTGTCACAAGCTATTGCCAGTGAAAACACAGCTGTGTCTGCGATTGCATTCGCTGATGTCACCCTGGGGCAGGATCAAGCCGTGGAGGGGGACGCGAACGAGTTGAAAGCGATTCCACTCGAACCGTTAGCAGATAATACGGCTCATGTTTGAATGAGGAGTTTGGGTAGAGGCCGGGGATGTCGATGAGCACTAGTGCTGCGAGATTGGTGGAGGACGGTGACTTGAATATTTATTTTACCTATGCATATGCCTCATGTTCGGAGCTCGACGTATTATATATTAGCCTTTGCTGTACGACGTACAGACTGTCTCGAAGAAGCGTCTCTTCTGCATATACTATTTGATTCGGTGTTGCGAATTTCTGGACCTACGCAGGGCTTTTGTCGAAAGTAGCACATTGTTCACCTTCGGGCTACGACATCGTATATACGATGCGACAGGAAAAATCGGTGGACCGCATGTCACTGAGACACAAGCTCGGGCAATCGAGCGTTTCCCCTGGTCCCGTCACACACGCAGGATAAATCCATGGATGCATGTACTCGATCTCTGTCTCGCTCACTCATCAGTGTCGGCGAGGTTAGCTTTGGCAGTAGAATCGCGATGAAATCAGCGGTTCAAGTTGCAACAATGGTTTCGGTAACATGTAAACTCGAGGAGCGGGCGCCACACTGGCTCGTAACACTGTAGCTGGGGACGTGAACAGTGAGTGCGGTATGTTCCCACTCACCCGACCAAGGAAAGTCTGTTCCCAAGTGCATGCATCAGAAAGAAAGGTCATTCCCGAGTTCGAATACCGATGGGGAGGTCTGATTCGGCCGTCCCTGCGCGTGGTGGTCGCAGTCGTAGCGGCAGGAAACGCAACGGCTATATCAATCTCGTCAGAATACCAGCTCGTCCTTCATCGTGCTGAAGATGACGCGCGTACCCCTGCGAATGAATGAGGATATGCTTACCTGTAACTGAGAGGAAGGCCAAATAGCGAGAAAGGGAAGAGAAAAAAAAAGGTTGGAGGAATCCATAACATCGTCGAGGGTTCGAGGGTCATTACTGTAACTCCAATCCTCTGAATCGGACCCGAACCAGGTAAATGATGTGTTACTCACCTGGAATCCAATAAAAGTAGTGCTCCGGGGAATCACACGATGCTGCCGTCGACGTTCCGTTTTCACTGACGCGTGCTGCCAGTGGTGGAGGTGGATAGAGGGACTCGGGGAATCCTGGAGGATGGTAAGATCGGGTATCTCCATAAGCTCCGACACGGCACAACTCTCCGTTGCGTCCTCTTCACCACTTACATATATCTTCCTCTCAGAAGTTCATAATACCACTCAACTGGAAACGCTACAAATCCATCAGCTTGAAAGCCCTCACTCGCAAAACCCATTCCATTGACTTTGTCGTCTGTGACCCAATCGGAAGACCCACCTCGGAGAACGTCACGCAGGAAATGGCACGAGTGAGGTACTTATTGCTTCAGGGAGCGGTATACGTTGGAGCACGAAAGGCTTGTTATTGGGCAGGATAGGAAGATACGCTCGAGATGGCGTATTCCGAGTCGGTGTTGCTGTCGCACCGTATGACGATAATTTCACGCGAGGATTGGGTCTCCTCTACTCATGTAATATATCCTGGTGCGCCTCTTCTTCGTGTACGCCTCTTTCTTGCAGAGACTTTCTTACTGGCTCCTATGACGATCACATCCGTTTCCTTGGTTACGCGGAACAGTTGATCCGGGACGTTCAAGCGCGCCAAACAGCCACCACCGAGTCTGTCTGTGTCGTCCTGTCTCCAGGATCAACAGACGAGTCTACGCTCACCGCGACGCCCTCGCACAATCTGACCACCTCCCTGACCTGCATCTCGCTCGTACCCGATGCACCCCGTCTTTCCAAACCCTCACCATCACACCGGTTCCCATCTCCTCACCGCATCCTGGGACCACCTCATCAGCTCTCTCGACACCACCACCGCGCGCGGGACGAGGTCGGACCCTGTGGACATTTGACCTGGCATCCTCTTCCGACCGCAAAAAGCTGCGCAATTTTCCCAGTTGACCAGGGGCGCGGAACGACCGATGCTCGATCTGGTGATACACCGCCCTCGCATCTTGTACGGACCGGCATCTGAGAAAACTGACCAAGACGGTGATGTGCGTTATGTAGAGGATTGCATTCCCTCCGCTTCGATGTCTTTCTTGTTCCTCGCAGATCCAAGTACAACTGAGTATGAGCGCTTAGGACCTGAGGTGATTTGTCCCCTGACAGTTGTGGACAAGGACTCTGGACTCTGGAGTCGGCTCGGGTGTGTGATTTCCTACAGTTATGTTATGGGACTCATGGTACATTGCATCAGCCAGTGAGAATCAGGCAGGGCTATTATGAGGTTTTCGGTCGATTTTCCCGCGGCTTTGGTTCAGGTAATGGAGCCGATGGGATCCATGGATTCGAGTGATTCGACGTAATAGATACCATGCTGAAAGTTTGAGCTGTGATCATGTAGACGAGTTGTGCCTCGTCTGCTTCGCTCAATGTGTTGTGTATCTCCCGATGTTGCATAATGTGTCGAGGGAGTTTTTTCGTTCTGTGCCGCAAACATTTTCAGGACCAACTTAGGGAGGGCTTTGTCGAACTCAACACGCTAACATTCACTTTTCTCGAGGGCTACAACACTGCACGCGATATACCCAAACGCTGTTGACATCCAGATAGTTGGCGCGCGGACGTCCGAGCCACGGTCGCATGTCGCTCGCGAGGCATGAGTTTGGGCGTTCAAGGGTTGCCTTGTTCACACCACGCGCGGCATCAATCCATGGGTCCATGTACTCGAACCGTCTCTCGTTCATTTTCGGAGATATTGTCTTTCTCGTGTTCAAATATGGATGTACGATTCAGACATCCCTGCCCATGTATGCACCCGTTCACCCAGGAGGACGCAGAGGAAGATGAAACCGCTGAGTCGTCGAGTTTCGTGAAAAAATCATATATCAGCCGACGCCGTCCGATCTAGCTGTGTGCTAAACTTCAACTCACGGACGCGAACGTACCCCAACTAGCCCTCTACCAGCTTTAGCTATGGCACATCGATTAGTCAATCACCCAAACACTCACCGTATTTACCTGCCAGAATAAAAAAACCATCGTCGGAGTTCTGCACTGGCGTTCGGCGTGGGCCCGCGTACATATTGTCGTCCTCTTGGCCTTTGCATACTCTGCGGGTAGGTCTCAAATGCTCTCTCCGTTTTATATCCACTTCCTTGCTGAATCGGGTCGTGTGGGCGAGGTATTACGAGGACTCGTAAGTCCCAGGGCAAAACTACCATTGGCAACGAGGGAAGGGTGGATTGCTTGGATGATCGTCGTAGGGGAGCCGCCTGCTTGCGATCCGAGTACGAATAGCGCACAAGAGACGAGGCACCTGTGTGAACAGACCCTATGATATTTGAGAATAAGGAAACGTGTTTATCCAGCGGCTTTACGCACCACAAGTAAACCGAAACGCCTCCTTTTTTCACTCTTCGAACCCCACCATTAGCGAGGATGTCGTTGACGAGTACCGGTGTATAGCAGTTCTGAGCAGTGATTGTGGGATGCTGACAATTCAGCAAAACGCAACAATAGACTATAGTACTGGAGGCCGGTGGTTCTCGTGCGGTGTGGGCAGTCGTATTCCACCCTGACGGAAAGCATTTTTTGGGCGGTGGTGGTGATCGATGGCGACTTTCAGACAGTGGAGATTCAGAGGTTGGAAAGTAATCGGGAATGGAGTTGCGCGCCATTTCAGCATCGACCGGGGATGGCAAGTGGACAGCTGGTCTGTGGGACTCGCGAGGGAGGAACAAGCGTGCGGGATGCAGGGCTGCATGCAAATATCATCGATGTGGTGGGCACAAACTGGGTGTCTGCAGTTGACGTCTCCCCAGATTCGATCAGGTTTGCCACGGGGACTGGAAGAGGTGGCAAGAAAGCGAGCGTCTGCCAGACTCTGGAGCATAGTGAGTGGGAAGAGACTCGCTGGCCCGCTCCAGCGACAATGCGGTCACCGGGATCAGGTTCTCCCAAATTGACGAGCAGACTAGTCTGGTGACCAGACTACGAGCAGACTCGGCCGCTGGTCTGCGGCGTTTTCGACAGTGCAAAGGCGACTGGCAGTTCATCGACATCGAGACCGTCCGAGCCACACGCTCAGAATGGCCAATCACTCCGTTTGGGCCGTGGTCCAGCGACAGTCAACAATTTTTAACTGTATCGGACGACAACAAAATCAAGTCTTTCGCTGGATCCTCGATTCTCAACAACGATTACTCCATCTCTCTAGCTGGCAATACAACGTTCATTGCTGCTGTCGCAATCCATGCCAGAGTCTCATTCCTAGACACGTCGACTCTCCCTCAAATTGTCCCTGTCATCGAGGATCGCAATGGTAGTTATCTTACGACCGGACAAGCTGATGGGAGACCCAACCTTGACGGCATTCTGCCGGACTCGTATGGTCCTATCCATGTAAGTATTTGCTCCAATATTCTCTCTTCCTTGTTGGCATACTACGTTAGGCATCTACTCGCGAGGACGGAGAATTAAATGAACAGCCTTCGCCCTCGGGCGGCTATGAGAACAAACCACCTAACTTTAATCAGGTAGGAACCATGTCCATCACCAAGACTTGTACTGACACCATTGTGTACGTATACCAGGAAGCGCCCAGGAGATCCAGTCCAATCAAGTCTGGGACACACAACGAAGACGGGAAGACGGCGATACGCCGGGTTTGTCTGCCGTTCAATTCAACTACGACGAGGTTGGTCGTCATTACATCCTCCTCTTGCCTCTGTGCTGACGCTGTTAAGGCCACCGTCCCCGGTGTCCTCCGTCCATTCCCGTGAGGACGAGGTACCGCCACTTGGCACTGCTGTACCACAGCCGTCGGATGGTCTGCAAGTGGCTTCCTTTCCAGAGACGCGTCCAGAGGAACGTTGCGACATCGTCGAGTCATCTCAGGGTATTCCAATCTTCAAATGGTTTCTACTGACGTGGACCAGGAAGGGTAACGAGGACCCAGCATTGAATGAGCCCGATCGAGTCCCCAGAAAGTTGCATCAGGCTGCCGATCATTAATTTCCCTCTCGATCACTGGCGAGCGTAAATGCCACGCATCAGGGACCTTCATGGATGGCTGCAGGTAAACGTAAGCGAGTGAGTGCTCTTCCTTGGTAGACGATCCGACGCGGCGTGACTCTCGTACAATCATAGCGAGCGGTTGCAAAATCTGTACGAAAACCAAAGGTTCGTTGTTCCTCGAGTTTACTTATATACATGTAGGAACTCATTAGAGGTTACAACCTAAATCGTCTGCCAAAAATGTTGTTCGGAACGATCTCAACAATGATGCTTCCCGTAGCGGACAAGCTCTTGCAGATCTGAAGCCAGCAGACACCATGCGTTTTTTTGTGGCTATTATGTACCATGTCATGACAACTGACGCCCTATTATGCACAACAGGTGAATGATACATCTGAACCCTCCCCCGGGACGGTCTATCTCACGGTGCGCACACCTCCTTTCACGTACGTATTGGACTCATGTTGGGTCACATTAACAACGATCAGACAAGGCTATCCTTGCGATCGCGTTTCCTGCGTGGATGCTCCCCCTAGACCTCCGGCTCCATTCACACTTGAGTCAGGTGGGAATTCAATGTTTACGCAACCTGTGCAAGTAGGAGAGGACCAAGGTCTCGCTCCCCTCTCGCGGAGGTCCTAACTACGCTAGGCAATTGCAGGCTCTGTCCCCGCTTGCGTCGCTCAACCATTGTTCATCTGCCCTTGGGTTCTCTCAACCAGGAGCGCCACCAGTGACATGGTCTCCAAAGTTGGCGTATATGCAAGTGAATTCCGCCGCATTTCGGGTAAGATGTATGGAGCAGAGGGTTGAGGTTCTTCGTGTCCCATCAGCCTGGGTCTTCGTCACCGACAATTGGGGGAATGTCCTGTCGCCCCCCACAGATGTCCTAGCTCTCCCTTGCTCTCGCGCACGTTGTATTTCAGCGTTGTTTTGACTGTAACATGCTCATCCCACCGTGATATGCAATTGTATGCGCAAGAACAGTTACCTCTTTTGGCACTTCAATTGTGCAATCTCAATCTATACGTTGCACCGCATCGATACCCACGCTGCCTCCTTTTATCGTCACCATCCTGACTTGGGCCACCGCAGTCACAGTTTTCCATGACGGCATCTGAAGCAATGCCACGACACACTTCTTGATCATCACCGCAGTTTCAAGAAGCAAGCGTAGTTCTCTGCATCGCTTCCACAGCCTCCCCTCTCAGATAAGGTGGCCATAGAGAAGCATGAATTCCCCAGTAATGTTGGCTGATTCGTGTTATTACAACATTCTTGGTTACTGAAGTACTACTGACGGGCCATTATCGAAAATTTGCGGGAATGTTGACGAGGATCGCAACCCAGAGGAGTTCTACAATGAGATAATCCCTCGATCTAGCATGGCGAGAGCGGGATCATAAACATATAGTAAGTTGGAATTGATGGACGGAAGTAAGTAGGTAACCGAGAAATGTTATGAGACACTGGTAAATACTTCACCATGAGCGTGGGTGTGGGTCAGCAAAGAATGTCCCCCTGGTGTTTTTGATCGGTAGTGGTGCCTCAAGCCAGAATATATCTGGTCTGGTGCCACAGCTTCGAGGGTTCTTGTCGCTGGAGGTGATAGGATATAAAATCACAATCCTAATGAAAACCATGATTTGAGATTTTCCCTGTGATGTACGTATGGCTTTGTTCTCTGCACGGCAATAAAGATGCTCTCTCACGCAGGCTGTAACGCACGTTTGTTGCATGGAGGTTCAAAAGTACGTTATTTTCGAAGTTGTACCAAACAAGTCTTGAGGCAAATATTAACATACTGGATAGAAGGTATAACTCCCATGGGAATCCACGACCGAACACACCTCCCCTTCCTCAACTCACAATCTTTGTTCGTCATTAATCGATAATCATCGGACACCCCATTTCTCTTGCACCCGCTATGTCGTCCGACTTACAATCCGCTTTGGAGCTTCTCCGAATGAATGACTATTTATCCCGTACGATTCCCCATACATTGCAAGTTGATCAAATGGTAATATTACAGATCAATACAGTTGTCATTGTCACTGTTGTCGTATATGATTACTGTGAGTGACACTTCTAAGAATCTGTGTATGCTATCTTTTTGTGCTGAAGTGACCATTTCAATCCTACCACTTCAGGCCTGACCTTTTCGGGCGAGGTATGTTATCTCGCTCTCGACAGCTTATTTGTTGCTGACACTATTCAAAGATAGAATATGTCTGGGTAAGGAAACCACAGTCACTATTGACCAGGAACTAGGTCCCTGACAGCCCCACAGTGCAGGCCCTGGACCTGGGTCTCTACAATCTTCGTTCTGGTAATTATGAAGGCTCAGATCACACGTATGTATTTCAAAGATTCACAGTTCCATAGGTCCGCTATGTTGGCCTCTGTTGGATAATGTAAGTCTATTGTCGCTATTTTGCACCATCAAATCACACCGCTAATGGTGACTACGTCCTCAAGTCTTGATAGCTTCTGTATGCTCAGATTTAAATTGGCAGTTAATCGAGCTCACCAGATACATGTCCAGGCGGCAATAGTTTTGTTGCTGGCCCCGTCAAAGTCAGAGTTTC
Source organism: Exsudoporus frostii (assembly GCA_038089735.1). Lineage (NCBI taxonomy): Eukaryota > Fungi > Basidiomycota > Agaricomycetes > Boletales > Boletaceae > Exsudoporus > Exsudoporus frostii. The sequence goes on from JBBPLK010000023.1 coordinate 151,184, forward strand.
TGTTCCAACCTTGTCTGCATTAATCATCATCTTCCGGTAGACGTATGTGCATAGAGTGTAATTGAAAATTATCATGATAACAGTTCCATAGGTGTAGGTGAACTCATTTTACTGCCTGAAACATTATTAATATGAAACGTGGATATTCCAAAGGTACCATAATGTATCTGATCATTGCCTGGGGAACCCAAGTATTTATTAATGCTGCTGATTGTGAGTAACTGTACCCTCTGATCCTTTTTTTCCTAAACCATGAATTCAATCACAGTAGTAATGATTCTAAGGGTATATGCAATGTGGAACCGATCCAAACGAATCCTTTGGGTCCTCCTGTCGATTTATGTACCACAAGTTATTTCCTCATTTGTTTTGGCGGGCCTTTACAACCGTCCTGGTGGTAGTACAGGCTTCACAGGTAAGCCTTGAGCTAAACCACATGCACCACTGACATCTCACGGAGTTGAACCTTCATCTCCTGCCACATTTTTCACCAGTCACAATTGTCCGAGTTCTGGACCTCTCTTTTTGCAATATCTCATGGGCCAATGCTCCATTACTGCTTGACCTGTATAATGACATCCCACGATTTGTTCTCGGAGCCACACTTTTGGTCCTCGCTGTTGCCCAAACCTTGAAGCAGTCAGTTGATATGTACAAAGCAACCAAGCAATGGCAGCCTAATCAGTACATGAAGCTACTCGTGAGGGATGGAATTATTTATTTCATTGTGTATGTCATGCTTTCACCCTCTCTTCCGTAACTCGTTTCCGTTCATCACCATCACATTCTATCTTACCCTTGAGAAAACCACAAAAGCTGACCACTCGCATGTTTCCCCTGGACTGCTAGGAACATGTTCTTCTATCTGGTTGGTTTGTTGCCAAACGACCCTAGTAACATACCAAACACCACTGCAGTGCTCTTACTGGTCGCGTTTTCTTGCGCAGCCATAGGCCCCCTTATGCCTCGGTTCATCATCAGCGTGCGAGAGCTGTATGACCGCGACCTCCATCGCCGCCGGCAGGGCATTGACACCGGATTCGGTGTTTTGTCACAAGCTATTGCCAGCGAAAACGCAGCCGTGTCTGCGATTGCATTCGCTGATGTCACCCCGGGGCAGGATCAAGCCGTGGAGGGGGACGCGAACGAATTGGAGGCGATTCCACTCGAACCGTTAGGAGATAATACAGGTGATGTTTGAACGAGGAGTTTGGATAGAAGCTGGGGAGGTCGATGAGCACTAGTGCTGCAAGATTGGTGGAGGATGGTGACTTGAATATTTATTTTACTTATGTATATGCCTCTTGTTCTGAGCTCGACATATTATATATTTGCCTCTGCTGTACGACGTACAGACTGTCTTGAAGAAGAGTCTCCTCTACATGTACTATTTGATTCGGTGCTGCGAATTTGGGGACCTACGCAGGGCGTTTGTCGGAAGCAGCACATTATTCACCGTCGAGGGCTACGACATCGTATATACGATGCAACCAGGAGAATCGGTGGACCTGGACCGCATGTCACTGAGACACGAGCTTGGGCGATCGAGTGTTTCCCCTGGTCTCCTCACACACGCAGGCTCAATCCATGGGTGCATGAACTCGATCTGTGTCTCGTTCATTCATCACAGTGTGGGCGAGGTTAGCTTTGGGAGTAGAATCGCGATGAAGCCAACGCTTCAGGTTGCAACAATGGTTTCGGTGACATGTAAACCCTAGGAACGGGGCTACATGGGCTCGCGACCCGAGTCGGAATGTAGCTGGGGACGTGAATCAGTGGGGAACAATCGGTGAATGTTCTGTGCGTCGTTGGAATTTATGGTGGATCAGTACAGCTGGAATGTGGACCTGGGAAACAGCGTCCAGAAACAATGCAGAAGATCGCGAATCTCGGAGGAGGAATATAAGCGAGCGGTGGGGTCTGTGATATAGAATTGATGTGGCCAACTTGGGTGGTACTAACGCTTGCAATACTTATTCAAGCGGTGTTGTACTCGCTTGGAGGTATGTCATTCGTGCGTATGCATTAGTTGTCGAGTTGAGCGGATCTCTCTCAAGATGGACAGCCGGAGAATATGGTTCCTCAGCTTGAGACCCGTGGCATATACGCCAGTCGATGCAAGGAGAGATCATTCCGGACTGCTAGAACGGGAGGGGAGGAGGCGGTTGATCGAAATGGGGAGGATAAACCGTCTATTGGGGATCAAAGGAATTTCAGAGTGTTGAGGGGTGTACCACGTCATCGTGCTGAAGATGACGCGCTTGACCCTGCGAATGAAAGAGAATATGCTTACCTGTGCCCAATTGCGAGAGAAAAGGAAGGGAGAAACCGAGAAAGTTGGAGGAATGTATAACATTCTCGAGGGTCAATAACCCTAACACTCTCAATCGGACCCGAACCAGACAGATGACACGTCACTCACCTGGAATCCAATAAAGGTAATGCTCCAGGACATCACAAAATCCGACCGTCGACGTTCCGTTTCCGCTGACGCGTGCTGGTGGAGGGTATAGATGACGGAGGGGCTTGGGGAAGCCTGGCTGTGAAGGATGGCAACATCGGGTATCTCCACAAGCTCCGACTAGACACGACTTCTCGGACCTCCTCACTACTAGTATGTAGTACCAAGACACCCTCTTAAAAATCCATGATACCACTCGACTGGAAACGCTACAAAATCATCAGCAAAGCCCTCACTCGCAATACCTATTCCATTGACTTTGTCGTCTGCGACTCGATCCTAAGACCCACGTCACGCAGAAAATGGCATGAGTGAGGTACCTATTGCTTCGGGGAGCGGTATACATTGGACCGCGACAAAAATTTTGCTGGGCAGGATCATCACACTCGAGATGGCATATTTCCAGTCGGTGTTGCTGCCGTAATGTATGTCGACTTCCACGCGAGGATTGGGTCTCCTCTACTCACGTCATATATCCCAGTACGCCTCTTCTTCGTGTACCCCACTTTCTTCCTAACTGGCTTGTATGACGATCACATCCGTCTCTTTGATTACGCGGAACAGTCGATCCAGGAGGTTCTAGCACACCAGGCAGCCACCACCTCTGTCTGTGTCCCTGGGATCAACAGACGAGTCTGCGCTCACCGCGACCGCATCGCACAATCTGACCGCCTCCCTGGCCCGCATCTCACTCGTATCCGATACATGCATGACCCCTGTTCTTCAAACCCTCCCCTCACTTAGCGTCCCTCCATTCCCTTCTATCCCATCTGCTCATCGCATCCTGGGACCACCACATCAGATCTCGAGACTCCGCCATCCCTCGCGGGACGAGGTCGGACCCACATTTGACCTGACTTCCTCTTCCAACCGCAAGAAACAGCGCAAAATTCCCAGTTGACCAGGAGCGTGGAACAACAGACGCTCGATTTGGCGAATTCGCATGACGGAGACATCACCCTCGCGTCCTGTGCAGACTGGACCGCCTCCTTGATTAACCTCAGTTCACGCTCGTTCCCTCGTATAGCTGGAGCACTTTTACACCTTGCCACACCATACTGTCTGGTCTATTATCCTACCACCGCACCAGCATTTTCCCCAAACAACAACCGCAACGAAACCTTACCCTCGCAATCGATCCCGAGCGCACCTCCGATCCTGACGGGCAGCTACGACGGTATCCCCTGACCCTGGGACCTCCGAAGCCACAAGAATGCCGGCGCGAGCGTCAAAGCATGAGACGGTACCCCTCAAAAGCTTCTGTGTCAATTGAGTGGGCGATATCGCGGGTAGAATCGAGGTATAGCCCCTTGGTTAGGTGTATCAGGTACTGACCAAATGAAACATTGGCGCCAGGCATATGGGTGACGTGGATGTGCCATGCAAGGCGATGTGCGTTATAATGTCGTACTCCTCCCGCTCAGATGCCTGTATTGTTCATCATGAATCCAAGTAATATTCGTACCGCGAGCGCTCAAGGTTTGGGGTGATTGCCCCTAGTGAATACGGACTCACTGGTGGGTGATCGAGCAGGATGGCTAAGCACTCGTTCCGGCAATACCATCCATGTTCACGAGGCTCTTGGCTGGAAAAACCTACGATGGCCACAGTTGGCATGATTCACAGACACGAATTAAGTCTTTGCAGAGGACCTCAAGGTAGTAGATCTGGAGATTAACAGCGGCGCCCGGGCCCCGGATTGCGCGGGTTGGCGGTCTCGACTCTCGAGAGCGATGTTATATGTGGCTAATTACGTGACAGCGATGCCAATATGGGCGATGGACGTCAAGAACGCTCGATGCTCTCCGTCGTCCGCGACCATTCGCTCGAACAACTTTGAACCCCCGTTACTCCCCCCACACAACCATATTCCTTTTGAACAGCAAGTCGGCATCCCCAACGCCGTGTCCGCGCCTTTCCTCGCTGACACTTCCATCCGCGTTTCCCTCCCGATCCTTACCAAATCCCGTTCCTATGAAAATGGTCTCGCCCATTTGTCCGTACGGGAAAGTTCGTCCGAGACTCCAACGGTCTCCCCTGGATCGACGGCGTGACCGTACAGTCGCCCTAATCCAAGAAATGAGGGTGTCGAAAACGAGATCAGGAAAGAGTGAAAGGTGGGATAGACCGCTGCGGGCTTAACGAGCACTGCAATGACCATCGTACGTTCCGTCGCATGATCTGGTCCGAGTAGTTGGACCATGGCCCGCCGGGGTAACCACAATTGGATGACAATGAGAAACGTTGCGATGATATTGATAGCGAGGGACACAGCAAACGAGGGAAAGCTTCGATTGAGCAGACGATCGGGGTTGATGTGGAGTGACGATGATGGCAAGGAGAATCGTAAGAGGGAGGTGATGAGGATAGAGATGAGTAGGACCGTGGGATGGGCGGGCGTATGAGGCCAGAAAATTGTCCAAAGTAGGTATGGACGAATCACGATACATATCACGAAGTCACTACAAGATGCGAGCATGCGTAAGACCCGTGATTCATAGGACAAGAGAGCCGCAAAATCCCTGCAGATGATGGCACACCACAAGACTAATACATACCCAAAGTGTCAGCACGCCATTGGAAATCCTACATCGACCGAGAACATACTAGCAACGAGTTGGCGAGCCAATTCGCAAAGAACATTCTCGATTTAATCCGCGCCGATCCAAAATATCCATTAACTCGTGCGCGCTCGGACCTGCGGGGAACCCACGATAAAATTCCGAGTGCATAAACTGGGCGAGTTGGGTCGATGGAGAAGAGATCTCAACTGGATGAAAATACAGGGCAGAACCTTCCGGTCAACCAGTAATGCCCCGAATCCGCGAATCAAATCAAACTACTCCCGCCGCGCCAATGACCTACCACGTTAGAGCTGATGCGCCCCAAGAGCTCTCAGCATAATATTCGAGAGAAAAAAATATAGCATTTCTCTGGGTTCTGTGTAGATGCCTACCGTATATTACACGTGGTGAAGTCGGAAACCTGGCGGTGGAAATACAAATGTTGATGTTCCTGGCGTCGATGAGGGGGTGAGCTCAACCATTCGAGCCACAGAGAAAGCACGTACAGATGAATAGGAACGTGACGTTGTTCGAGGTTGGGTAGAAAACCGAAAACTATCATCTCTCATCCTGTGGAGAACATCCCCCGGAAGTATGAGCGCTCACTATCCCAGAACTTCATGGATATACGCACGTGTTGTGTGTCGTACGTCGCGCGAGTGGGCTTAATGCAGATTGTATACTCCTCGTGAACCGGGACCTGCAGCCAAGATATGACGAGCACTCACAAACCCCAGGATAAGACCGCCCTTGGCAATGATACAAGGTTGCGCCAAAGTTGACTGCTTGCCTGATGGTCGCAGCGAGGTCAACTAGGTGGGATCCGAACAGAATAGCGCCAAAGACACGAGGCACCTGCCCATATTGAGAACAAGGAAACGTGTTTATACAGCAACTTTGCGCACCACACGAGTAAACCGAACCATCTCGTTTTTTCACTCTTCGAACCCCACGACTGTGTGCCATAGGTGAGGATGTCGTCGACAAAGACTGGTGGGTAGCAGTGTTATGAAGAGTGATTGTGCATTAATGCCGACGACCCAACAATAGTGCTCGACATCGGACGCTCTGAGTATGTGCAAGCGGTCGCTTTCCATCCCGACGGAATGCATCTTTTGTGCGGGAGCGATGGTGGGATTCGGCGGTGGCGACTTGCAGATGGTCAGGAGGTCGGGAAGCAAACGGGAATGAAGTTGCGTGCCATTTCCGTATCGAGGGATGGCAAGTGGGTAGCGTGTGGGAGTCGCGAGGGAGGCGCAAGCGTGTGGGATGCAGAACTGCATGGAAAAGTCGTCGACGTGGAGGGCGAAACCTCGGTGTACGCTGTCGACGTCTCCCCAGACTCGATCAGGCTCGCTACTGGGACTGGATCCGGTGATTCAGGCAAAGCTGCGAGTGTCTGGAGCATTTCAACGGGGGAGCGACTCGTTGGCCCACTCAAACACGACCGTGGAGTCACGGGCATCAGGTTCTCCCCCAATGGCGAGCACATCGCCACTTGCAGCCATGGTGGCTCTGTCTGCATTTTAGACAGCCACAACGGCGACCAACTCCTCAATATCAAGACCGTCACAGCCTCAACATGGCCAATCACACCGCTTGTGTGGTCCAATGACGGTCAACGAATTTTCACTGTATCGAACGACAAGAAAATTAGGTCTTTCGCTGCATCCACAGGGACCCAGCTCGCTGAATCGCCGATCCTCAACAACAATTACTCCATTGCTCCAGCTGGCAATGGCAGATTCATCTCTACTGTCGCAATGCATACCATCTCGTTCCTGGACACGTCAACTCTCGCCAAGATTGGCACTTCCATCGAGGATAGCGAAAGGATGTGGTCGATTGCCATCTCCTTCGATAGCAGCCAAATCGCAACCGGACAGGCCGACGGGAAAATCATCGTACATAACCTCGCCAGTTTTCTGCCAGACTCGTATAGTCATTTCCAAGTAAGAAATTGTCTTTTCATCATGTTAGCCTGTCGGATGACCACCATCCCATATTGATACACTACATTAGCCATCCACTCGCGAGGAACAACAACCAGATGAGCTGCCTTTGACCTTCGGTAGCCATGACACCAAATCACCTGGTTCTGAGCCAGTAAGTGTTTGTCATCCTGTATTCAGCACGAGCTGCGCTGACTTCGTTATTGCATATGTACACCAGGAGGGGCTAGAGAAATCCAATCGACACAAGTCTGAGACGCACGGCAAAGTCGGCGATAGTGATCTCCTCGAGGTATCCGTTCGTTCTTTTCACAATTCGGACGAGTTCTCATGATCGCGTAGGTCAACGTGCCGTCGAGCATGGCCGGTCCTCAGTTTGACTACGAAGAGGTTGGTGATCATTATATTATCTTCTTTCATTTGTATTGACGATGCTGCAGTCAATGTCCTCCGCATCTTCCGCCCATTCTCGTCGGGGCGAGGTACTGCCCCATGGGGAACCACTGTCGTCAAATGCCGTACCCATTGCTTCCCTTCCGGAACCACGTCGAGATAAAGATGTCGATCCTCCCAGGGCGTCTCGGGCCATTCTGATGCTCAAGCGGTTGATACCAACAGGGATTTGGAAGACTAACAAGGATCCGGCTTCGCACGAGCTCGATAGACTTCCCGGAAAGTCGCACCCACCTCCTGATCCTCAATCTCTTTCCCAATCACCAGAGAGAGCAGGTGCCACGAATCAGGGTCCTTCTTGGATGGCGGCAGGTCAACGTAAGCGAGTGAGTGCTCTTCTTTTATAGACGATCCAACGGGGTGCGACTAACGTACAATGTCAGCGAGCGGTTGCGAAATCTGTACGAAGACCAAAAGTTGGTTGTTCCTCGAGTTTACATGCAGGGATTCATTAGACATTACAGCCTAAATCGCCTGCCAAGGCTGCTGTTCGAAACGATCCCAACAGAGATGCTTCCCGTAGCAGACAGCGTCCTGCAGATCCGAAGCCAGCAGGCACCGTGCGTTTTTGTGGCTATTGTGCACCATGCCATGACAACTCACGTCCTGTTAGACACAGCGAATGAACAATCCATCCGAGCCCTCCGCCGGGACGGTGCATCTCACGGTGCGCACACTGCTTTTCTCTTACCGATTGGACTCATCTTGGATCACATCAGCGACGGTCAGACAAGGCGATCCTTTCGATCGCGTTTCCTGGATGGATGTGTTGTGGGTCAGATACCGGAGATGGAACCCATGGGTGATCTGGGTGATTTGAGGTAGCAAGACTTGTGTAGACACTGTCTTTTTTGTTGGTCACGGTTCCAACCATTGTTCTCTACATCACTTCTGCAGCCCCCCTCTCAGATAAGGTGGGCGTAGATAAACGTGAGTTCCCCGGGGGGTACTGCTGATTCGTGTCATCACCAATATTCTAATGGGTGACAAAGAACGTCCCCTCTCGCGCTTTTTGATCCGTAGTAGTGCCTCAAGGATTCTTGTCGCCAGAGGTGATACTATGATATAAACTCACGATCCTAAATGAAACTACGATTTAATCTTTTGTCCACGACCGTCCTGTGATGCATACGCAACAACTCTGCTCTCTCCGAGCGAGCATCATGACTGTATGTTCCTACCAACCGCGGCATCAATCCATACGTCAGTGAAATACTTATACTGTAGGAAGAATTGGCTTTGAACGCGGGATCACAATAAATCCGATGACGTTGCAACATTTCGGTACAAACATCCAAACTCGAGAGCGGGCGCCGCGGTCGGCCCGGAAGTTTGCGGACACTCTCGGGTTCCCTACGCGTGGTCATCTTTGACCAACACTCCTGCCACCCCCTGCGCACCCTCCACCAGCACAGATCCTGACGCGTCATTGGAAATGGCGACGGAACCTCGATGGTGAGATCTTGTAATGATCCAGAACATTGTTTTTATTCGATCCTAAGGTGAGTGGTGCTCTATCAGTCTGGTGTTACGTCGGAGGCTTGGAGTTCGTCGCCCTCGATGATGTTATCCATCCCTCAGGCTTGAATGTTTTCCCCCTCCTGTGTACCTCATAGCAACAGATAAGCACCCCTCTTTCGTTCGAAGGCTACGCGCGCTATCTTCAGCACGATGACGTGGCACACCCACCGAAACTCGCTCTTCGATCTCCAATAGGTGCTTGATTCCTCCTTTCCGACCAACCTGCTGCTCTTTTCATCATCGTTAGCAATCTGGAGTGATCTCTCTTTACATTAACCCACTTGGATGTCGCGGGTTCTAGGCTGAGGAACCATGCTCTCTGGGCCATCCGAAGAGAGATCCGCTCGACTCGGCGCCAGTATTTAAGATGCACATGCTATCGATGATGAACGTGACGCAATAGAGCTTCATTTATTCTCTGCTTAGGCAATCACACGGTACAGAGAAGCTACAGACGAGTAATACTCACGAAAGGATACGAGGATACTGGTCTGCCGTCAATTGATTGGGATAAACGATGCTCGACAGACTTTCACATCCCTCGAACTCTTTTCTTCTCTGCCCCCTCTCGTTATTGGGCAAATCTCTAAGCAAGGCTCCATGCGATGACGCAGCATCCCGTCTAATAATGTCTGAAAGTCACTTTTCCATCTCCAATAAGTGGTATGTCTTCTCCATTTCGGTTACCTTGTTGCTCCTTTCTTCGTTCTAGCGGTCCGTGATGACCTCTTCTCGAATCGGCCTGCTTATAAGCGAGGGAAATGTCAGAGTCCCAGGCTGAGGAACGATGATCTCCGAGCCATCTGAAGAAAGAACCGCTCAGTTCGGCTCCAGAAAACCCTGCTCTATCAGGGAAGACGACAGTAGTCGAAGGAGGCGCGGGAATCGATGCGACGCAATGTGTGCTACAATGAGGGATCTGTGCTTGCCCATACGGTCGCGACTCGCATGTCACGGTGGGATGGGCATGTTACAATCAAAATGACACTGAAAGCCAACGTATAAGGCCGCAAGGAAGAGCTGGGGAGTATGTGGGGCGTATTCACGTGTCTGCTTCAATAGGGATTTGGTTAGGGGTGTCCGGGTGGGTGAGTCCAGTTTCATAGAGATGGAGTTCGGCGGGGATGCGGGAGGAAACACGGAGACCCACATCCGACTTGGTTCCCCCTTCCGACCGCACAAAACATCGCAAAACTCCCAGTTAACCAGGCGCGTGGAACGACCGATGCTCGATCCGGTGACTTCGCTTGACAGACTCACCGCCCTCGCGTCCTGTGCGGACCGGACTGTCTCCACGATTAGCCTCCGTTCTTGCTCACTCGTATAGCTGGAACGCTCATGCACCCCGCCACACCATTCTGTCTGGTCTATTGTCCCACCACCGCACCAACATTTTCGCTAAACAAGAACGGCAACGGCAAGGAAACCTTATCCTCGCAATCGAACCCGAGCCCACCTCCGATCCTGACAGGCAGCTACGACGGTATTGCCCGACTCTGGGATCTCCGAGGCCTCAAGAATGTCGCGCGAGCGTCAAAGCATGGGGCGGTACCGCCCAAAAGATTCGGAATGCCGATTGGATGTGCGATGTCGTTGGTGTGGATGGGTAGAGTCGATGTTTAGCGCACTGGTCAGGGGGATCGTGTGTTGACCAACTGAAACATTGGTGCCACGCATATGGAAGACGCAGACGTGTGTGATGCAGATGCCGACGTGCTTTCCATAGCGACGGGGGCACCACAAACGGGGAAAAAGGAGGGAGAGAGAAGCGAGTCAAAGACCACTGTAGCATTGAATGCATGCCTCCCGCCACCTGCATATATATACCCGATAAGTTGTCCAACGTCACATCCTCATGCCCTCTAGATCCACGTCTATGAATTACGTCTACCTGGGGTTCGCGGTTGAACGGTTTTAATATCAACTGATGGTCGACGACACACTATCCTGCTGATCCGTCCCGATATCAGTCAGGGAGCGATAAAACTTCTCACAAGAACGGGGCAGATCGTGGCATCTTTTAGCCTGCTAACATGCGATGTGTATGCTTGGTGTGTCCGTCAATCCAAGGTAGGTGCTAGTATATAGGTTCCACTTTGCATTCGACAATGTCGCGTACTTGATGGATCGCCTGCCTCTCACCGCGGCTAATGGGCCGGCACTTGTCGAGAGAAATGGATATCGCAAAGGGATTGAAATAGGACGACAACAAAGGAAAGAATGACCAAGAAGAAAATGCGATCGTCACAGATCTATGACGATATCATGCAAACGCAGGTACTAGGGATGGATTACTAATGCATCGATGAACGATGAATGCCTTATTGCACACGACATTCAACTAGAGCACGTTCAAACGATCTGAACTACTCGATCGACGCTGTGGTGGAGTGCATGCAACACTCGGGTTCATGGAGACGCTTCGTTGACGGATGGATACTGTCTCCCAACTCGCACAGCTCAGGCGCTTCTCGATGCAAGTACGCATGCCGACCGTCTGCGAATAAGACATATTCGATGAGAATTGAATGTGAGTGAACAATCTGATACAAATATCGCAATCGCTCTTGGTAGTCGACAACTTTCCCTAGGCTTCCTTCTCAACAGTGGTGCGATAAACTAGATGCACGCGGCCGAAGAGCGACGAGCAAGAGAAACCAGAGAGAGAACATTTTCCCCAAGTCCTACCATCTAATCAAGAGGTGTGACGTGGGAAACGATCGAGCGACTTACCTGCGCTTCCCCAAGGCTGGACTGGAGATCCAGGATACTCGACTATAGTCGAAGATGTCAGGCTCATGATAGGGGAGACTGGCGGGGATGGTGGAAGTGGAGTGTGCAAGTCGTGTAAAAGATTTTATCACGCCGAAGTGACTGTCCCAAAAGAACTTCCACCATTCCTGCGCAGTTGTGGTTTCGTCTCTGGAATACGGCACTTCAAAATCACTTTTGGGAAAAATATAAGGACACAACACACACGATACTCCCCCGCATACCGCATTGGTAGAATCCACTTCAGAGAGCCCAGCAAAGTACCCGAAAGCGATCTCCGACATTTCTGCGGGTTCCATATGGCTACTTGCGATAAAGTTTACCCATGGTGAACCCGCGGACTTGCAAGTCATTGGCGTCCAAAGGCATTGCTAGCGTCGAAGAGTGGTGTATGCGAGCGCAACTATTCAAGCCCCGGAGAAACACGTACGCACGTCTACGATGTCCACTTGTCCGACGTTCATAGCAGCGAACACGAGCTGATCCATAAATGCGCATAATGCTAGATATGAATAGGAATGTGGCGTGGATCGAGCTTGGGTAGCGAACTGACAAACAATCGTCTCTCACCTTGTGGAGGACATGCCCCCGGAGTATGAACGCTCCCTGTTTGAGAACGTCAAGGATATACACACGCGTTGTATGCCGTATGTCGCGAGTGGGTCTAATGCAGACTGTACACTCGTCGTGGACCGAGTCCCAGAAGGAGACCGCCGTTGGCAAGGAGGCAAGGTTTCGCCGACGTTGACCGTAGTCGCAACGAGGTCATCCAGCCGGGATCCGAGTAAGACCGACTCTAACGCCCAAGACACGAGGTACCTGCGTAAGCAGATCCATATTGAGAATACAGCTACTTTGCTCATCGCGAGTAAACCGATCCACCTCGTTTTTTTACTCCTTGAACACACAACTGTGCACCTTGGCGAGAATGTCGTCGACCGGTGTGTAGCAGTTCCCTCTTCCGATGAGCGATTGCCTTGAAGGCTGACAATTCGGCGAGACCCAACAATAGTGCTTGACACCGGTGCACCCGGTGGGGTGTGGGCGGTCGCATTCCACCCCGACAGGAAGCATCTTTTGGGCGGGGGTGATGATGGGACTCGACGATGGAGACTCGCAGATGGTGAAGAGGTCGGAAAGCAAACGGCAATGCAAGTATTGGCGATTTCCGTATCACAGGATTGCAAGTGGATAGTCCGTGGGACTGATGAGGGTGCAAACGTTTGGGATGCAGAGATGTATAAAAAGGTGGTCGACGTGGAGGGCACGGTAATGGTGTCTGCAGTGGATATCTGCCCAGACTCGGCTAGGTTTGCTACTGGGACTCGCGCCAAAGAAGCAAGCATCTGGAGCCTTACGAGTGGGAAGAGACTCGTTGGCCCCTTCGAACATGACAATTCTGTCATTGGAATCAGGTTCTCGCCAAATGGCGAGCAAATCGCCACTTCCTGCCCAGGTGGCTCGGTCCGCATTTTTGGCAGCTACAATGGTGACCAACTCCTCGACATCAAGGCCGACAAACCCTCAAGATGGTCATACTGTGTCACTCCGCTCGTGTGGTCCAACGATGG